>CM076570.1:1098650557-1099075517 GCA_034641835.2 Pinus albicaulis | reverse complement strand
TACCTGGCCAACAAAGCAGGCTCAGTCCAGAGACTTGAACACAGACTCAAAATCCTAAAGACCCGGCCACTTCAGATTCTTCCCTATGCTCGCACATAGAGACACAGGCTGCTCAGATCTTACTCTAGACTCGAATGCCTTGTCTTTGGCCTCTGATCTTCTTAAATAGCCAACTCCCTCCCATTCGAGAGACTCATGACTCAAAAGTAAATATTCTCAAGATTGATCATCCGTGCAAGGATATCAAATCTTTTGTTATCTTTTAGACATAAAGTAAATCATCTGAATAAGATTTGATAGTCCCGTGCAAAGGTATCAAAATCCTTACGGATATTATGTGACATAAAGAAAATAAAATGTCAGGAATCATTGCTTTCGGGTAACACTGATGTGACATCCGCGCAGAGATTCCATGACATGCCTAAGTACTAAGTGTGATTGTGTACAAAATGGAGATTCTTTTACGAAGAACCCATGAAAGAAACATCTAACACCATCATCGGTTAGAAAGACTTTACAGTACAAAAAACGACACTTGTGGATGTGTATAGTAACTATGTCGGGAATGACCTATTAGATATGTGGAAAAGTATTATACTGTCACTTCCTTTTCTGATTCCCATATCTTACTTTCATGATCTTCTGGGGGCTAGAGAAAATTTATCCGTTCAAATGGGTTGGCATTCGGATCTGATTGTTGGTGAAAATCATTGTATTCCATTTGGGTTCCATCAGTACTTTGGGCAAGCTGTCTCGCACTGATTCTTTAAGCTACGAACCAATGAGTATGACCACATCTCCTTATTGCATTTAAAAAGGCAATATCTTCTAACTCAATCAGATCTTTAAGGCTTTTGTACAAAACTCTTGTATGAAGCATGTTGGGTGTAGAGAATCCATCAATCTTTAGCCTGGTGAATTGATAAGGCATTGTAAGAATACCACTGAGTCCATAAATCTTCCACTAACTTTCAAACCATTCTGGGAGAGGATCCTCTTGATTCATCCTTTCTGTTGGCCAATTTTCATAACTGAAATCAAATTGCAAATGATAGAAGAAGTTAGATGAAATATTTTCTAAATTCATCATTTGAAAAAAGGTAGACTTTTGTCTTTCAGGATCATAATCGGTCCTTCTAAAAGGATTATTGAACCGTCTAAGTGTGAGCCTGCAATTTCCAATTATGTTATCATCTTCATAATATATTTCATAAGAAATGTTTCCAATATGAACCAAATAATCAAGTTCTTGAATGGCCAAATCATTTTCAACTTCTTGATCATCCCAAGTCCAGAGGTTAGGAATACCTTCTCTCCACCTTATTTCCTTTATTAGATACCAGTCATCATCATGATCTAACAGACTGGTATTATTGAGATTGTCATACTTGACCCATCCATGAGTGGTTTCTATTTCAATATAATCTTTAGCCCTTCTAATGAAATTACAAGATAGAGAATGAATAGAATTCTTTTCTAAAAATTCTCTAGATAGCATATCAGCAAAAGAATTATTATGACCAGGGATGAATTCAATCTCAAAATTATATTGGCTGAGTGTCATCATCCATCTTACCATTGCAACATATTCAAAATCACATTTCTAGATGGCGAACTTCAATGCTTGACAGTCAGTTTTTACTAAAAACTTTGTATAGATCACAAAGTCTTTGAATTTTTCAATTCCGAAACAGACCTCTCTGAGTTCTTTCTTGAGACTTGCCCAATTCATTTGAGTTGTAGACCATAGTCCAGAAGCATATTGGCAGATTTCTAATGTACTTTTCTTTTGCTCTGGGTTTTCTTGATAGAGAACAGCTCCCCAACCAATATTACTTGCATTTGTCAAGATAACTTTCTTCCAATTTTCTTGAATAGGACTCAAGGGCTGAATTCTGCGAATTCTTTCCTTAATACTTTGAACAGCTTTGGTGCATTCTTCATTCCATGGGATGGGTTCCTTTCGTAGCCTTTGATTCAAGAGTTTTCTCTCTTGAGCACAATGCTGAAGAAATTTGGATACATAATTAAGGCTTCCTAGAAACCTCTGCAGTTGTGTTTTATCCAAAATTTCGTTAGGGAAATTGTCAATAAAATCTAGACTTCTCTGGATTACCTAGTAGGAGCCAAACTATATGTTGTAACCCAGAAAGTCTATCATTGTCTTGAATAACTTCATTTTTTATTCAGGAAGAACTATTCCTTTTTCTTTTACTCTTTGGAGGAATAATTTCAAATGTTTTATATGAGCAGGAATATCTTCTAAATGAATTAAAATATCATCAATGTACTTTTAAAGAAATTCTTCCATACCTTCAAAATTTTCATCCATAATGCGCTGGAAGGCCGAAGGGGCGTTTATCAATCCAAAAGGCATTATATTCCATTCAAAATGGCCTTCTGGGACTGAAAAAGCAGTTTTCCATTTATCTGATTCTTTAATTCCCACCTGCCAAAATCCTGACTTCAAATCAAATTTAGAAAAGATCCTAGATTTAGAGATCTGTGCCAGGATGGTGGATGGCTTCGGAAGAGGATAGGCATCATAGTCCAGTAAATTATTTAGAGGTTTATAATTTACTACTAGCCTGGGTTTTCCTCTGGATATTTCTGCATGTTTATTAACATAAAATGAAAAACAGGCTATTGGACTCTTACTTTTCCGGATCAGTCCTTTCTGTAAGAGATCTTTGATCTCTTTCTTGCAGAGAATCATCTGCTCCTGGTTCATAGGAATGGCTTTTGATCTTCTGAGCTTTCCATTAAAATCCTCTTTCAATGGTAGCTCAACTTCATGCTTATGCACATGCCAGAAAGCATTAGGATCCTCATAGCAACATTCCAAAAATTTATTTTTGAGATTGGCTATATCTTTTTCAAATTTCCCTTGTTCAATATTTTCATCAATTCTGAGAATTTCTTTCTTTTTCTCCATTTTTGCTAATAAATTCTCCAATCTTTCAATCCTTTTTATCCTGTTAGGAGAACTTGAATTAATGAAAGGGAAAAACAATTCTTTACCTTTAGCTCCAAAAAGTAGCCAAATCTCCTTGTTTGCTGGTCAAACTTTGCTCCATGTTTTTGAAAATTCTGAAAGAAAGGCGTTCCCAAATACATGGCACAATCCATACCTATGACAATTGGGCAAACAACTTTTATCCCTATAGATTCGGTAAGAAAATATCAACTGATACCTCTGAAGTAGTCCTGATATCTCCACTAGCTGTTGTGACTTTAGGACAACTGGTAGGTTTTCTGAGATGAGATTCTACTACAGTATCATTTACAATATTGAGTCTTGAACCAGTGTCCATAAGAACTTTCCAATATTCAAATCTGGTGCCAATTCTTACTTTAAGCTTAATTCAATACATAACATCACCACTGATTTGATTGCATCCAAAACCACTTCGATCATCTTCTATTTCTTCATCAGAATTATGTTCATGAATTTCTACTCCTTTGAAAGGTTTCTGATGATAAATATAATTCTGGGTCTGACCTAAGAAAACAGGCTGAGTTGAACTGGAACCTGGTTCATTTTCAACTTTCATTTTTCTGAGTTGACAGTCTTGATGACTTTCAATGCAAAGTCTCCGATTTTCTTTTACTGTCTTTCTCAGCTCCTTTATTGCCCTGTGAATGCTAGGCAAGGTTTGTGGAAGATCTTCACCAAAATCTTCTTGCCTGAATTGCCTTGTCAGAGCTTCAACTGAAAAAAGAGAGGCTGGCAGCACATATCCTCTGTTAGGATTATTTTTCTTTGCTGTTTTGGAGTTCAATTGATTAAGCAGCAGTTCTTTATACATTTCTTTCAACTGGGGATCTGTCGCTGCCATCATTTGAGTGAATAAATTTCTTGTTTGTTCATCTGCCTCTGGTTGTTTTATCATATTTAAGGAATGGCATTGGCAGACATCTGGATCACTGCAATCACAATTATCTTTGAAACATTCTACACAATGTGGATCATTGCAGTACTCATCTTCTGAATCAGAAGTGCTAAAACCATAATCAAACCTATTTACATAATGTGATTCTTCCTCACTAGCAATTTCTTCACAGCTATCAGGCAGATTTAAATAATTTACTTTACCAGATTTATTTATGTAAAAGACTTTCTTCTTACCTTTATCTGGTTTTCCTTTCTTTTTATCCTTCTCCAAATCTGGACAATTTGGAGAGATATGTCCTTTTTTGTTACAATGGTAACATTTAACTTCTTTCTTCCTTGAATATAGCTATGTCTTCTTGTAGTCCTTAGGTTTCTTCTAATGAATGATTCTTTTGCAAGAAAAATTCTTTGAAGAGTGCTTCTTTTTCTTGTATGCACTCTTTTCCCTCCCCTCTGAATTTTTTGGGGCAGAAAGATGCCATTGTTTGCATAATTTTTGATAGCCATGTGGCTTTTTTGGATTCGTGGCTGCTCTAGCAATCTTCATTTGCGAGTAGAGTTCAACAATTATGGCCTTTACTGCTTGTCTGATTACTCCAAATTTTTAATCACCAATCTTCCCTGGCAACTTGGTGACTATTGCTTGTGAAACCCATAATGGCAAAGAAGAGATGAATATTTCTTTCCATTTGGGTTCAAGAATGAGTTCCGGAGACATAGTGTGCAATCGATGTAAGAACTCATTAAAATATTCATCAAAATGCTGCATATTATGGAGTTTCATAGCAACTAGAGTAATAGCAGTCAAATCATTGTTGATTTGCGGAAAGCCAATGAAATTTACAGTGATGCCATAAAGTAAACAACCAATCATATTATTTACAGGAAGTGATGTAGTTGGATCCATATATACAGTCCCATCTGCATTCAGAACTTGTGAATTTTCCCATGTATTTAACAGAGTAGGATCTTTTAAAGTTTCAGCTTTTAACCATGAATCTAAAGATCCTTCAAATCCACCAATGATTCTCTTGGTAGAATTAATGGGTCCAATATCATCAGCCAAATATGTCCTGTAACAAACAAGCATGGAATGCATAACAGACAAAACTTCTGCCTCAGTGCAGTTATCAATATTCCACGAATAAGTGGAAGATGCAGACCAATCCTTATGATATTCAGATTTCATCAGATCTCGTCTATCTGGGGCAGGGGACCAGGTAGAATTCCATGTAGATCTGGATGTGGTTGCATGAACTATATTATCTTCAGGAATATTAAATTGGATTTTGTCTTGAGGAGAAAAATTCTGTACATATTCCTCAAGCTTTTCCAAAGAAGGTTCTTCATCATCTATCTCTATCTTGTGCAGACCTGTATCTTCTTTTCCTTCTTCATCATACCATGTCTTTCTTGCTATCTCTTCTTCTTTTGCACTTTCCTCTTCTGCTTTCTTCATCTTAATCCACTATGTAAGAGAAGAACTAGTTGAAGTACTAGGTTGTGAGGAAGTGATAGGATTTGACTTTAGATGGCCAAAATAACTTGGGGCAGCAAAAAGACTGTATGTGTAAGAGGTTCCTGGTTTGGGAAACTCAATTTCTACAGGCTGCTTTATAAGACTTGATACCGAACCAAAGATAGTATATGGCATCTGTGAAGAGGGCTCACTAAACAAGGTAGTGGACTTGTAAGATTCTGAAGAAGGCTTCTTTTTCAATGAATCAATGGAATTGGAAACATTCAAAACCTATTTTTTGATAATATCAAGACTAGAATTTACCTTAACAATTTCTTTTCCGTGCACTATATCTGCATCAACAATATTTCTGTCTGTAGATATTCTGAGCTTATCTAGGCTTTCAGCTATATGCTTATCATTTTCTGCTAAGGTTTTGACATTATCATTTAAACAAACCAAAGCATAATCCTGTTTCTGCAACATTATATTCATCAAATCTTTCAGAATGTTATTCATCTCTTCTATGGATTTATGCCGATCTCTTAAATATTTTTCCAAACTGGAAAGGGCAAGGTTAGTCCAGTTTGTGGCAAGGGCAGAGTCTTTTACAGAATCCTCTGTCTGGATGGGGAAGAGTTTAAATATTTTCCCATCATTTTTCTTGATAACAAAATTTTTCCATGGAGGAAAATCATTGTCAGTCTCATAGATCTGTCCATCAAAAACTTCCCATTTATGTTTTGCAGGGGAACCAGATCTAATCATGTTTACCTGCAAACAACTGCAGATATCTCTTATCAGTTTCTCTCCCTTTGTCCTTATGGCCTGCAAGTCTCTGGGTAGGTTAGGTTTGGATAGCATATTTTGTATCTTGGGAGAAAATTCTGGAATCACTAATGGAGATGGAATAGCGATAGGTATTAATTCCATCTTTTCTGCTACAAAACTATCAACATTTTGAATCCTTTTCTATCTAGCCTGATTCATAAAACTTTTTCTTAAGGATTCTTCTATTTGATTTGAGGAAGGATAATACCATTCATAAAAAGAAATCCACTGATTATTGGATTTCATCCAATTTTTCCATTCCTCATTTTTCTGGCTGTTGAAGTTTTTTCTTTCTTCTTTGGGTAGCAGTTTGAGTTCTTCAACATACCTGTTTTCAGATTTATGAGTGAAAATGTCCCAATTAAACATTTTCTTCTTCCATTGATCTTCAGGATCATATGGACTAATCCCTTTGTAGATTTTCAAGAATACAGAGATTTCACTATTTGAAGGAATCTCTATATGCTTCAAGATTTTATTTCTAGGATTTTTTCTGTATGATGGGATTTCTGATCCATCAACAAAACCTAAACCCTGGTGACTGTTTTGCTGTGTTGACTGAATAATTATTTCTTCATGGATATTGAAGAAACGTGTCCTTGTATACCCTTCTTCAGACTTAATTTTGTCTGGTACAAAAGTAATCATATTAATTCTTCTTCTGTCTTCTTCAATATTACCATGTGGATTTGGAGGTTGTGAAGAGAATTGACAGAAGGTTTTAGAACAGTGAGGATGGTCACAGACAGCAGCTAAGGGGTTGCTGGATGAGGCAATTTCATTCAGGACTAATCTTTTTACAGTATCTACAAATATAGGATCAACTGAAAATGTGGGAGTGGTATTTACAGAGGTAGAAATATTAACAGAAGGTCCACCACGCTCAGCTCGCGTCTCTGGAAAGATAGTATGGACATTACCATCTCTGGTAGTAAAGATGGTGGAGGAATTGACAGGCGATGGTCGAGTAGGTTTTCTAATGGATTCCCATTTAGTAACCCATTCCGTGGGGGGTTTTAATTCAGATCTAGGAATCATTTGTGGGGCTATGAGATTCATACCATAGTCATGTGTGATTAGGGTAGTGAATTCAGACTGGGATGAGACAGATTTAACCATAGAAGGAGTAGCCTTTTTGTAGAATTTGACTACCTAGGATCACCAAATGGCTATATTCTTACTATCATCGTCAAAATCATCATAACCATGTGTTTGCAAACCTAGCATTAAAGAATTTACGGCATTGGGATCTGTTAATGCTATGGAGAAGTCAGGAAAGCATGACCATGAAGTCGGACCGTAGGCAAGAGTTCCTTGGCAACCACCAATGAGGGCTTTTGGAAAAGTTCTCCATCTTCTATCAAAAATACAAGAGAAAAAAGCAACATCTTGACCCTTTCTGTGCAGAGGCTGAATACCAATTTGGACATGGCTAAAATGGGCAAAATTATAACCAGCTTTACGAGCAGCATCAAACTCAGATTGATTTATGATGTTTAAAGAATGAAGGATATTTTTATTAGAGGTGATTTGCAGAACTTCCTCTTTAACCTTATATCTCCAGAACTGGATAGAGTCTAGTAATCATAAATTCTTATAAACATTTTTCGGATCTACTTTAGGAAGAGTCCAAGAATCAGAAGCAACAAGTTCTGAGAATAAATTAATAGATCTATCAAGAACTACAGACTCTGTAACATTAGAGTTCCTTTTCTCAATATTTGCTTCTTCTTGTTCTTTCAAAATTTCTTCAAATGATTTATCACCAGATTCATGACGAGAACTAGATGCAGATAAAGAATCCATAACAACATGAAGAGATACAGAGATAGCGGAAGACTTTAAATGACTTTATGCAGCTTTCAGAGTAAAGACATAAATCGTCAAAATGCTTGTGTACCAGTTTTATCAGAAATACGATCGCAAACAGAGCAAGTTTCGTGGTTCCTCCTGGAAAGAAGTTTAATCTCCTAGTCTTCAAATTCCATAGACGCCATCATCGGCTTAACAGGCAACAAACATTATCGAGACTCAAACTGAGATTGAGTCTATGGCTTCATGACACCTTGCACGAGGCCACATCTGTTGTTGGGCCAAAGAGACAGGTTAGAGAGAGTAAACCACCTGAGTGGTTCTGTAGTTATATGGCATTGATCGCTAGCATCGTTGATTATGAGCCTTCTATCTATGAGGAGGCAGCTAGCCAGTAAGTCTAGAGAGAGGCTATGCAGGAGGAGTTTTCTTCGATTATGAAGAACGATGTTTGGGAGGTAGTGCTGAGTCTTGAAGGTAAACCAGTTGTTACTTACAGATTGCTCTACAAGATAAAACATGCTGCAGATGGCAGCATCGAGAAGTTCAAGGCTCAATTTGTGGCGAGAGGGTTCTCACAGGTAGAGGGAGTTGACTATGAGGAGACCTTCACTTCCGTAGCTCGGTATACATCTATTCGCTCCATTATATCTATAGCAGTAGAGATGGGTTGGAAGATCCACCAAATGGATGTGAAGACCACATTTCTCAATGGCTTCATACAGGAGGAGGTTTATATTGAGCAATCATAGGGCTTTGAGGTGCTTGAAAAGGAGTCACATGTATGTAGATTGAAAAAGGCACTCTATGGCCTGAAGCAAGCTCCTAGAGCTTGGTACTCGAGGATTGATACATACTTGCAGCAGTTGGGTTTCACAAAGAGTGAGGTTGATCTGAACTATACTTCATTGCGGTAGGTGAGGAGCCTCTCATTTTGGTGTTGTATGTGGATGACTTAGTCATTACAGGTGCAGAGAGACTCATTGAGGGTTGCAAGAGAGATCTTGCTTCAGAGTTTGAGATGAAGGATATTAGCTTGATGCATTACTTTCTGGGACTGGAGGTGTGGCAGGAGGAGGGACATTTCTTCCTGGGATAGGGGAAGTACATTGTGGACATTCTTAGGAGATTTCACATGGAGGATTTCAAACCCATGTCTACACCTATGATCACTAACTGGAAGAAGCTTCACGCTTCAGATTCCGAGTTGGTGGATCCTACACTATAGAAAACTGATTGGTTCATTGATGTATTTGGTCAACACTTGACCATATATATGTTTTGCAGTTAACACGATGAGTCAGTTCATGTGTGAGCCCAGGAGAGTGCACTGGGTGGCTGCAAAACACATTCTTCGTTACTTGCAGGGGACAATGGATTTTGGTCTGGATTATAGATAGGGAGATGGAGTGAGACTGGTAGGGTACACTGATTCTGATTGAGCAGGTTGTGCTTCTGATAGGAAGAGCACGTCAGGGTGTTGTTTTGGGTTGGGTTCGGCAATTGTGTCAATTGCATTGAGCTCAGCAGAAGAAAAGTATATGGCTGCTAGTTTGGCTAGTTGTGAGGCCATATGGCTTCACAATATGTTGTTTGGTCTATTTGGTCAGGCATTGGGACCTTCAGTGAATTACTATGATAATCAGAGTTGCATAAAACTCATGAAGAATCTAGTTTTTCATGACAAGTCAAAGCATATCGGGATCAAGTATCACTTCATTAGAGACTATGTCCAGAAGGGAGCTGTCAAGCTTGAGTATGTTTCCACAGATGAGCAGGTAGCAGACATTTTGACCAAAGCCTTACCATGGGGCAAGCATGTTTATTTCAGAGACAAGATGGGAGTGGTGAGGAACACTTTCCTCAGTAAGAGGGAGTGTTAAAATTTGGGTACTAGAGGACAAGTGGTTCCCTGAGGCTTTGATCTTTGGCCTAGGGAAAAGTGTCCAAATTTATTTTTACTTTTCTCCTAAAGTGACTTTATAAGTGGTAAAGTCAAATTTAATTTTAAAGTAATTTTATAAGTGATAAAGTTACATTCTAATTTTAAAGTGATTTTATAAAAGTCAATGAAAAATTAGAATGTGAAAAGGTGACTATGGAAATAAAAGGCAAAGTGGGTCTTTATTTAAGTCGGGTGAGTTAAAAAATAGAAAGTGAGAATTAAATGCACATTTATTCTCAGCCCTTGATCTAAAGCTATCTCAGCCATTGGATTTAGGGTTTCCCCAAAAGTCACTTAGGGTAGGGTAAAAGGAGAGGAGAAGAGGAAAAGATCAATTCAACCTTTCAGGAGCTATTGAGAGAAAGAGGAGGAGAGCAAGGAGAAAATTTTTAAGCAGTGAGAAGTTGAAGGAGGGCAGCAAGGAGACTTCAGAAAATTGGTACAGTAGCTTAGTGGCACAAATCCCAAGGCATAAATCCGTATAGTAGGAGGTTGGCATAATTTTCGAGAAATGAAGAGGCACAGAAATTGAGGAATCTGTATAGCAGCTTTAGCACGAATTTTGAGGCAGTTTGTGGGCATGAAAATCAAGGAAAGGCACTGCTGTTATTTTAGCATAGATTTCGAAAAATCCGTACAATAGTGGCAGCACAGATTCCGAGGCAGATTCTGGCACAATTTTTAAGGCGGAAGTACATATGTACTTTTTCGTACAGTCTGTACAGCAGACGGTCGTATTGCAGAATTCTGGGCACAATATTCGAGGGTGATAGTTCAGCATTTAATGCGGTCATTAATGTTGTAAAATTTATGTTTTGTAAGTTTGCTGATTGACACATTTTTCGAGGCAGAGTTCAAGCACGAAAATCGAGATAAGTCTATATTTGTGGTTGCTGGAATTTTTACTGTGTTTTTCAGTTTCTCTATAACAAAATTTTCAGAAATAAAGAAGAGCTCTCAAACCAGTTTTCGCCAAGAGTTGTAGGGGGTTTTTCCAAGGTCACATTCACCAAAAATCACTGTGTTATTTTCTATGTGTGGTTGTCATATTTTTCCTGTGTTTTATTTCTGCATTTTCAGAAATTTAAGTGATTTCCAGATTTTAGTATTTATGTCATGTTAAGATTTAAAACTATATGCATGGAGTGATAAGGAAAACTGATAACCGGAGTGGGGGTTGAAATTTATACAAGATGAAAGGCTTTCTATGAAGGGCTTTGGGGAATTCTATGAGCTAGGGTTTGAGTATATGACTTGTTAAGAATATTCTTATCTTCTAAAATCCCTGTGGAAACTTGGCTTCCACGTAGTCTTTGTGAAATTGGATTTAATAAGTTGCGGGACCACAGGGGACCAAGTGGACTCAGGGTTAGGTCAAGGGGGTAGATTTTAGCAACCAATGATATAATTGACCTAATTAGGGAGGAGAAGGGGTTCCATGAAGGAATTTTCAATGAAAGATAACACAATTATTCTAGTGAGGTTTCTAAACTAAGTAAACCAGGGGCAATAATCAATCTTCAAACTAGGCCTTGTGATATCTCAAGATCCCACAATCAGAATCTCATGAAATTTGGAGGGATTCTTGAGGACACACCATCACAGTTGTGGACCAAAAATTGAAGTGTTTAGATGCTTATATTGTGAGATAATTGATTCCCTAGGTGACTTATGTAGGCTAGGCATAGAAAAGAGGGGAAGGTGAAAACAATAAGCTTTGAGGTGATCACCTATGGAGGACCAGTGCCTAATCATTTTGGGGAGATTGGAGTCAAGTAGAATTATGGCTATGGACTTTGGATTTTCTATATCAAGGAAGCCTCAAAGATAAATTCACTTAGCATTAAGGCAAGAACAAAAACAACTTCAAGAGCTTTATACTTCGTTTTGAAAAATAGATGGCTTATCAAGATTAATTTCAATGAAGAAACATCTCATTCATTCATAATACATGGCCCATACATGAAATATCACTATCTAGAAACTGAATTTCCACACCTTCACATAAATGGATGCTGTAAATTAGCCCTAGTATAGCAAAATCCCAGCAACCATGTATGTGACAAAAATAGAAAGAGAAAATATCATTAAATTGCACTTACATGTATTAAGAGTATATCCAACCATCAAAACTTTTCCAATCAAGAAGCTCCAAGACAATATAAAATAATCGAAACATCAAAATTCATTCCATGCTCCAAAAAGTCTTCCTCCAAGAAGGATAGCGAATTTCTCTAAAGAGATACAAGTCCAATCCAAGCGATGATGTTAAAATTAATTCACATCACTTGTATTTATACACTTCTAATGATTTCTATTTAGCTAATTAGGCCTACATTAGCCCCTATAATAAAATAATGTGCAAAATAACTATCTTTTGGTGACAAGCCCACCAAACTAACTCATAAACAACAGAATAGGCCTCTCAAGAGGTTTAATGATCAATATTACATGTCTTTGGGCCTTATAAGAGGCCTAATGAAGTCCATAGGTGCCATGATGTGAAATAAGACTCCCACAAATAGTGGACAAATAGTAAACTTGTGGTGCTCTCATTGGGTGTGGGGGCACACAAGTGTCCTCATGGGTCTCCAAACAAATCGAAGATGCATGTAGATCATCTGCAAGGGCTCGGATGATGGTGTAATTTATGCCATTCATACAGGTCCCAGGTCATCTACTGGGTATGGTGAACCAGGTGCATTTGTGGGGCCGACTGGGTATAGTGAACTAGGTGCATATTCCTCGTCCAATAGGTGAGTCTCAAGCAATCTCTAAATGCCATTGGGGATCCATGGAATGTTGTCTACAGTTGTGGAGGTATATGGCTCTCTACACACACCCTACATGTGTCAATGCAGTCCTCTATAGGACTATGACCCCGTATAAGGAGGGCAAACCCAAAATGGAGACCGTCTGCAATCCTGCATAAGATCCAATGCTTCCCCTTGCCTTCCAGTACAACAATTCATTTAAAGAAATCAATTTAAAGAGCTTACAAACCATGGACAACATGACATGGGCATTTTATAATGGCATGCCCTTCCATAGTGGGCTTTGGCATGTGCTAATGACTTCAAGCTCGAATGGGGGTTCACCAAGGACCCTATTAGGTGGTTTCTACCTTTAAACGGGATAATATGTCCAAGTTACACCCTTCAAATGGTGGTGGCTTATGATATAGTGATGAACAAAATAGGGATGAAAAGGTGCAATCCTAGGCCACTTGTCAGGCACAAGGGTAGCTAATAAAGGGAAGGCCACACTTGGGTATATAATGTATAGGAGGGAGCAATCGTGGTACATGATTTACCTCGGCCTTGATTTTTCCACCCTTTTTCATATGCCTTTTCCCTTTTTTTATTTATTTTTGGTTAACTGCTCGGGGCTCAAGGAATGAGAGCATGATGTGTGAATTATAGTAGTGGATACCCCCTTTAAGGTGGGGTGGGTCATTGCCCACTAGGGGTTGGGATAATCACGGGTTCCAAAATGATAAAGGAGGCTCATCTAGGGCCTATAGGAACCAGGGTGATGGCCATGGGTATGGGGTAGAGCTCATGCATTTGGCTTTTTCCCACGTGCTAAATGTGTTTTTCCTGACCATATTTTACATTTTGTGGTACATTTTCCTGTTAAATGTGGCCAATTATGCTTTTTATTTTCTTTTTCACTGCATCAACCTTCGGGGCATCCGACCCAAGTTGTGGGAAAGGGGAAGGGGAGGCAAAACCTATGTGGACCCAGGTGGGAAGAATAATGAATGGAAGTGGAGTAATGTGTGTGGATGAGGGAGCGGGACCACAACCAAAATCGGGGTTTCCCATGTAGTACCACCCGAAAACCAAAAGGTCAATAAAGGAGATCCTACGGGACTAAGATCCAAGGGTAACATCCAAAAGAGGTCTAGGGGACATAAGCACAAACCTAGCCCACTCTTTCCACCGAATCTCCCTAATAATCCATGTTGGAAGTGTCCATGATAAACAAACTACAATACTCAGTTACCAAATGACAAGATATACCTTTACGTTCGGGAGGTCGACCTTCAAAGATACGATCATGAAAGATGGGTGAGGGATCACATCGTTGGCTCAGGTGGCCAAGAAATGACAATATGAGCTAGTTGGCGGTTGCAAGGGGATGCTAGCTTCCGACTGAGGACCATCTTGGAGAAATTTTTTCCTAGGATATCACCCACAAAATGGTGGGTAACATCTGGCTCCAACTTGGATGTGATCTCTCGAAAAGTGGGAGAAGCTACTCAAACGAGTGGTCATGAGAACACCAACAATCTCTTGGTTACCGTATATCTGTTAATTGCACATATCAAAGACTAAACCCATGGGGCAGCATGTTTGTATGGTGTCTTATGATCACCCATGTTTATATTTAGGTCGTAAAATCAACAAATAATACAATGTGCAAGTTTTAATTTGAATGCGACTAATCTACCATGAGAAATATCATATGATATTAGTTCTAATGCGGAAATCAACATGCAATGCATCTTACCCTAAAATGCATATGGTACAAAACTAATACTAAGTGTAATCATAAATCTAGTGCAACCAACATATCATCAAATCAATATAAATGTGCTAGCCTATATGATTACTCATGTAACAAATGCCAAAGCGAACATGGACATAATCACATGGATGATAAGGCCAGTGGGAGATAGGAAAATAGAATGCCCACACATGGATGATTATGTGAGATGAGGTAAGAAAATGATGTAATCTAGTCCATGAGATCCACTCTTCTAACCCAAAATATAGAGATGTCAATTGTTAGGCTCATAAAATTTTGATGGATGGAAATTTCGGGCATATTATTTCCATGATGGTCCTTATCATTTATGTCATATTTTATGGCCTCTACAGGGTTATGATTAGTAGGAAAGGGAGATTGGTAAGATGGAGAAACACAAATGTGTTGCCCATGATGATCACACTAGAAAGGGGAGCTTATAAATTGATTATAATCCTGAGGGGGTGCCCAAGGAGATAAATAATATTCAATGAGGGGTTCCTCCTCGACACTATAATTTGAAAGGGAAGAGGGATCAAGGTCTCTTGAGATCATACAGGTGCGGGAATCACTCTCAAAAAGAGAAGAAGGAAAAGGGGAGGGTAGAGTGTCATATCCAATAGGGTTTTCTTCCCCAAAATCATAATATAAAGGACCAGGTGATTTGAATATAGAATCATAAGGAGGATAGGTAGGAGCCTTATCGATTTCCTTAGTATCACAGATTGGGTCTCTCTTCAAAGGAGAATCGATCACTTCTAACCGCCCCTCCTCATGCAAGGGGAAATAATAATTCTCCTTCCCAAAGGTGTCAATGGATATGTCATCATAAATAATACCTGAAAGAAAGGGGAGACCAATCTCATCCTCTTTTTCGGTATCGTAAATGGGAGCACAATCAAATCGAGGTCCAATAATTTCCCATTTCTCCTTTTTAATGTGGAAGTAATCTTCAATATCATCTTCCAAGGGGAGAATGGGATCACCTTCCTCCAAGTTCTCAAAAGGAAAGTCATCAGAAGTAACATCCTTAAGAAATGTAAGGTTAGTCACAACTTCCCCTTCCATAGACTCATCCTTCCCAACACATGTGTTCTCAAAATCATCCTTTTCATCATGTGGACCCAAGGAAGACTCATCTTCCTGCTCATCAGCTAGATCCTCAATGTATTGATGATGCTTGATGAAGGTTTCCTCTTGAATGCTTAATGCAGGGTGTACTTGAAAATGTCTAAGAAATCCATCAACAAACTCTTCAATAGATGAGATTCTCTTGGGTTTGTGATTATGAAACCATGAGTTATGACCACAAAGAGATCTCGTGAACAACAACATAAAGACATCTTGGTGACCCACTTTCTCTTTTGAAGTATGTGCATTAAATCTTTGTACATGGTCAATTTTCGAGAGTGGATCACCATCAAACACGAGTACCCCGTGCACCATCCTTCCTGTGACATGATTAGGGTGCCCAGGGATGCTAGTGATGTCCAAAGCGGGAAAATCATCAAAGAAAGACACCCTACTTTGGGTATACATGTAAATTTTGTAGGAGTCGCCAAGGTGAATTTATAGATGCCTAGAAAAATGCTTGCTTCACGCTACAAGCATCAACCTTAAATTTTACTGAAGAACTAGGGCTTCATTCTTCCAATGGAGTCGTCAATAATGATATGTCAATATGTCATATGGGGAACAAAACACACATCTCGCTTCCCTTGCAACAACGCTAGAAATGTTATTGCTCAAACTAGCAGGGGTCCTAAAAGGGGATCCTAGGAGGGCTACTACCAGATTAAGGGCAACAATAGAGAAATAGCCCACTGTCACCTCGGCTAAGGCTCCCTACTCTTTATGGACTTTCACCAATGGAAGGAGAATCGTTATGATAAGGATCACAAATTGAATGGATCAATGATGGGATGAGAGGTGATCCTAAAAGCCTATTCACAAGAGAGGCTCAAATTTATGGCTTGCTTTATTTGAAAGTAAGATGAAAGGCTCTCTAGGAAGGGCTTTGGGGAATTCTAGGAGCTAGGTTTTGAGTATATGACTTGTCAAGAAGATTCTTAGCTTCTAAAATCCCTGTGGAAAATTGGTTTCCACGTGGTCTTTGTGAAATTGGCTTTAATAAATTGCGGGACCACACAGGACCAAGTGGACCCGGGGATAGGTCAAGGGAGTATGATTTAGCAACCAATGATATACTTGACCTAATCAGGGAGGAGAAGGGGATCCAGGAAGGAATTTTCAATGAAATATAATGCAATGATCCCAATGAGGTTTCTAATCTAAGGAAAGCAGGGGCAAGAATTGGTCTTCAAGCTAGGGCTTGCAATATCTTAAGATCCCACCACCAGAATCTCATGAAATTTGGAAGGCTTCTTGAGGACACACCAGTGCAGTTGCGGACCAAAAATTGAAGTGTTTGGAGGCTATATTATGATATAATTGATGTCATAGGTGACCTACGTAGGCTAGGTCTAGAAAAGAGGGAAAGGTGAAAAAAATAAGCTTTTAGGTGATCACCTATGGAATAATAGTGCCTAATCCTTTTGGGGAGATTGGAGTCAAGTATAATTATGACTATGGACTTTGGATTTTCTATGTCAAGGAAGCCTCAAAGACAAATTCGCTTCGCTTTGGGGCAGCAAAAAAAGCAGCATCAAGAGATTTATACTTTGTTTTGCAAAATATATGGCTTATCAAGATGAATTTCAATGAAGAAGCATCTCTAGAAAGATTCATTCATAGTACATGGCCCATACATGAAGCATCACTATTTAGAAACTGAATTTCCACAATTTCGCATAAATGGATGCAGTAAATTAGCCCTTGTATAGTGAAATCCCAACAACAATGGATGTGGCAAAAATAGAAAGAGAAAATAGCATTAAATTGCACTTACATGTATTAAGCGTATATCCAACCATCAAAATTTTGCTAATCAAGAAGCTCCAAGATAAGAGAAAATAATCCAAACATCAAAATTCATTTCATGCTCCAAAAATTCATCCTCCAAGAAGAATAGAGAAGTTCTCTAAAGAGATACAAGTCCAATCTAAGTGATGTTACTAAAATGAATTCACATCACTTGTATTTATACACTTCTAATGAGTTTGATTTAGTTAATAGGCCTACAGTAGCCCCTATAATAAAATAATGTGCAAAATAACTAACTTTTGGTGACAAGCCCAACAAACTTGCTCATAAATAAAATAATAAGCCTCTCAACAGGCTGAATGATCATTAGTACATGTCGTTTGGAATGACAAGAGGCCTTATGAAGTCCATAGGTGCCAAGATGTGAAATAGGACTCCCAAAAATAATGGAAAAGGGGTTGGCCCTCTTGTTCTCCAAATAGTAAACATGTGGTGCTCTCACTGGTTGTGGGGGCACACAAGTGTCCTCATGGGTCTCCAAACAGATCGAAGATGCATGTAGATCATCTACAAGGGCTCGGATGATGGTGTAAGTGATGCCACATAATCATACAGGTCCTAGGTCATCTACCAAGTGCATGGTGTATTTTTGGGGCCTACTAGGCATGGTGAACCAAGTGCATCTTCCTTGTTCAATAGGTGAGTCCCGAGTAATCTTTGAATGCCTTTGGGGATCCATGGAATGTTGTTTACTTCTATGGATGTCCATGGCTCTCTACACACACCATACATGTGCCAATGTAGCCCTATGGAGGATTAGGACCTCGTATAGGAAGATGAAACCCAAAATGGAGACCATTTGCAATCCTACTTAAGATTGAATGTGTCCCCTTGCCTTCTAGTACAACAAGTCATTTAAAGAAATTGAGTTAAAGAGCTTACAAACCATGGACAACAAGTGGGCACTTCATAATGGCATGCCCTTCCATAGTGGGCTTTGGCATGTGCTAATGTCTCCAAGCTCCATGGGGGGTTAACTAAGGACCTTATTAGGTGGTTTCTACTTTTAAAGGGGATAATATGTCTAAGGTAAACCCTTCAAATGGTGGTAGCATGTGATAAAGTGATGAACGAAATATGGGATGAAAAAGGGAAATTTTGGGCCACATGTCCGGACACAAGGGTAGCTAATAAAGGGAAGGCCACATTTGGGTATATAATGTATAGGAGCGAGCAATCATGGTACATGAGTTACCTCGACCTTGATTTTTCCACCCTTCTTCATATGCCTTTTCGATTTTGTGATTTTTCTTGGTTAACTGCTCGAGGTTCAAGGAATAAGAGCATGATGTGTTAAATATAGCAGTGGATACCCCCTTTAAGGTTGGGCCATTCATTTCCCACCAGGGGTTGGGACAATCATGGGTTTCGAAATGATAAAGGAGGCTCATACAGAGCCTATAGGAACCATGGTGATGGCCATGGGTATGGGGTAGAGCTTATGCATTTGGCTTTTTCCCACATGCTAAATGTGTTTGTCCCGACCATATTTTTCATTTTGTGGTACATTTACCTGTTGAATGTGGCCAATTATGCTTTTACTTTTCTTTTCTTCTACATCAACCTCCGAGGCATCTGACCCAAGGTGCAGGCAAGGGGAAGGGGAGGCCAACCCTATGTGGACCCAGGTGGGAAGGATAATGAATGGGGCTATAGTGAATGGAAGAGGAGTAATGTGTGTGGATGAAGGCGTGGGACCATGCAACCAAAATCGAGGTTTCCCATGTAGTACCACCCTAAAACCCAAAGGTCAGTAAAGGAGATCCCACATGTTAGAAAATCTGAAAGGCATAAATATTTTCTTGTTCTTGATAATTTACTCATGATTTTTCTGTATTCTAATGAGTTTCTTATTATCTTCTTCTCTTTTGTTTCATCAAGCAATTACCAAAGCAATAACGCATATATCAAAGACACCAAATATAGGTGGAAATCTAGGGCAAAACCCCACTCTAGGGGAAAACCCAGTCAGCAATTTTTCCTTCAATAATTTTCCTAAGATAATCCAACACTATAGATCTTGACTCACACTTCCTCCACACCATGCCAACCTTCTTCTTGATCCTACTTTCGACCTGGAAGCAACATTAACAACAGCAACACTATGCAACACTTTCTTCGACCTAGAAAATTTGACCTTGTTTTAGAGACTTCGATCTTGAAGGAAAGTCTTTGATCTTGACTTGGGGAGTTTGTTTTTGACCCATTACACCTTCTTAAGGCAATAACATCCAACAACAACAACTTCGACCTATTCTTGTCTTGGCAGCAGCAACATGTAGCAAATGGAAGCAACAACATTGAGGGACTTTGATCTTCCTATCTAGAGCACGAGAGAGAGAGAGAGAGAGAGAGAGAGAGAGAGAGACCACAATTTTGATTTTCCCTTTCTCCTTCACCTTGACCAAACTTGCACTCCTTTAGCCCTCTTCCTTCACTTCGCACTTTTTCCGAGGCAACAGTAGATATCGATATTCTGTGAGTGAGATATGATGCTCCAAATAAATTCGATCTCCTTGTATATATATGCTTGGAGTGAGGTCGAATTACTTGACTTGAGGCTGACTAGATCTCCTTAACGCTGACTTGGTGTGGACTCTAGAGGTACCATAAATCATATTTGACTCTATACTAAACCTTTTTACATGATTCAAAAGCCCAAGAAGGGTCCTTTTAAATATACAATGACTCTGTAAACTCAAAATAAATCCTAGAAGTCCTCAATAGGGACTTTGACCAAAAAAATAATGACCCAAGCATGAAACCCATGCTTTGATGAGTCATTGTAACAATAAGAAAAAATATTTTCTTTATTCTTTTGATAAGTACATTACATAGTGAGTCAAATACATTAATGAAGACCGAACCTAGTTACATTCTTCAACACTCTTTGTTAAATAGGGAGGTATTCATAATACAAGTATGAGGAAGATCTCCAACTATGTGAACTATGAAGAATTTTTAGGCACCTCAATGCCATGGACTAGATTCCTGAAAAGGGAAATCTATCCAAGGTCTCTCGACAACTTAGGCACCTTAATGCCATGGACTAGATTTCCTGACCAAGTAATCTATCCAAGTGGGACTAAGATGGAGTAAATCTTTCAACCTTTCTAGGTATCTGTTGACCACACCGTGTCAACGACCCTATAGTAGGACACCCCCTTTTTGGCAAAAGGGATTTCATCATGTTTCAATTTCAGATAACCAGGATTCATCATCATTAGTCTTCAGTTTATTAAAGTTGTAAACCCATTTTGCATGTTTATAATGTAAATGATCTTAGTAAGTCCACGATGTATGTAAAAACCTAGGTAAATCTATTATTTTAACGATGATTTTCAACCTAGGAGGTTTTTCTTCTCATTGATCCATCTGTGTTTCTAAATACAAATGATCGACATAGTTTTTCTCTCCAGCCTCACCCCAAAGTTTAGGGTGGATTTTTTAGTCAAGATCTTAGGTGAGTCCTTGTGTTTTTTTTTTTATCGAGACTTTATAAAAGTGATTTGGGAATAATTTTAGCTAGTTGGCTAAATTATTTTATTACAAATCACTTGTTCTACTAAATCATATTTGAGTCGCGGAATTGGGTAAATAATTGAGGGTCTATAACGAACAGGTGTTCCCCCTTCATGGGTTATAATGTAATTATCTTATGTAAATAATATTTTAGCCATGGTACTAAAATATTAGAGGGTTGGAAAAAATTATTAATCCCCTCATGTGTCAATTAATTAAATTTTCTGGCAAAAATAAATTAAAAATCTTCACCTAGAAATTTAATTAATTAGAGTCAAACTTAAGTCTTAGGAAAAATAAATTCTCCAAATTAAAAAATTCGTGGGTTCTAGAGAAATTATTTTTTGGAGGTTCTCCACCAAGGGAATATTGAAAATTTCAAGAAATATTAGACCCTTGGGCCTTGGTGGTTAAGTCAAAGTCATTTTTTGAGGAAATTAACTCAAAATAAATAATTTCGATTTAATTAAAAATGAATTAAAAGATAAATTCGAATATATATATATATATATATATATATATATATATATATATATATATATATTCCAACGGTGGTGATTAAGAGATAATTAAATTTTTATCAATGATCGAGATTACTTTGACGGGGATTAGACCAACTAGCTGTTTGAAAATTTTATCTATAAATTAGAGGTCATTTGTCACACAAAGGATCCGATCTTTGAATCGTGTACTTGCTCTTGAAGCTCTCTTGTAATCTTTTCTGGAATAATAATAACACATAGTCTTTGGGGTTTACATTGATGGTGGTGTTTCTCTCCTGCATCTTATGGTAATATTATTTTTAATGTTCTGCTGAATATTATTTTTATAATTTGTTGTTTAAATTATAACTTTCGTGGAATAATATATTGCACAGATATCTTGCATATGTTATTAGGTTTAAAATAACATTATAATTGAATTGAATTAACATGCATCTCTAATTCTTGAAGATTGCATTGTTATTTTACATCTCTATTAATTTGACAGTTTAATCTTAAATGTGCAGAAATTTGTTTGTATTTGAAAATTGGGCATTTGGGGAAATCCTCGGTTGGACCAGCTGACTCCCAAGGCATAAGATCTGAAGAGCCTTCCTGATTTAAATCTCTAGACTTATCTTACAAATTTCTTTTTGCAGGGTCTTTGGGGTTTGTACCTAATTTTGTTTTAAAAATTAATTATCTTTTATAAATTGTGCTCATTAGATAAATATGGCTACGAATAGCCTAATTCTAAAAAGCGGAGTTGGAATCATACTTCTCAGATCTAGTAGATTTGTAGTTTAATTGTATAAATCTGAATTAATTTTGGTAAAATAATTTTAAATTTCTAACCTTTGTTTGCAGCTGGGGTTTTGGGGTTTTTTGGATTTTGTTTTAAATTTTAAATTTTGGGGATTTTAGCATACTTGTAAATATTCTTTAGATTTTTTTGCAAATGATTTTTAGATTTCAAAATTGTCAATATTTATTTGATTGAAGTTTTAATTTTGTAGTTTAAATTTTTTAATTAGATTTAACTTTTAATTTTTACTTGTAAAGTGTTTATCCCACATTCAAAACTTGGAAATAGTTTCTCTAACTTGTGCCTATATATACTACCTTTCACCTTGTACTTTCTATTATGCAAATAATTTTGCTAACTAATTGTATTTTAAAATTCCTTTTTGTATATATAATTTCTTGGGTTTTTATTTTAAACTTGTAAATTATTTTTTGGTTAGCCCTTATAATTACATTTTATTTTCATTTGTAAATATATACTAACTCTTTGTATTTTTTCTTTCTTTGGTAAATAATTAGCTTAGCTTTGGTTTAGTTATGAGTGTTGTAATAAATTTATGAATAATTTTGTGAATAACCTTTTAACTCTTGCTAACTTAAGATCTACACATTAACACTTGCATTTTTTAACTTGTATCCTAATTTTCATCTCTTAACTCGCAACAACATTATATGCTTCATTAATCTTGAAATTTTGGGCTTAAAGGTAATCATAAGTAGAATAAAATTTCTCTCATTGAAAGCATTGCATTGCCGTTTTGCATCTCATCTTACATTTGATCATTATAACTAGAATTTTGGGCTTACTTTATAATTGCAAGCTTGTTGTATTCCTTTGTAAATCATAATTACTTGCAAATTGTTCATAAATTGTTTATTGCTCATATTTCTGGTTGCCGTAATCTATCCTAGTAACATCTTTCTTGTAACACTGCTTATTTAGCAACTTGAAACTTTGCATATTTATGCAAGTGATATAGTATATTTTGAGCATTATTCATAAGGCAGTGGTCTATATATGTTAATTTTGCTATTGCCTCAATATATTTAATTGCTTCATCTTGTTAAGACACACTTTGCTAATTTAATTAACACAGTTGCTAACTAATTATAAGTTAAGTTGCTTAGAGAGGTAGTGATCTTTCCTTGAGTCTCCTAGGACTTGTTGTTCTGACAAGTTTTCCCCTTGTCATCATCTTAAAGAACTACCCCCCTTGACTTAGCTAGGAGAGAGTTCAAAAGAAGTGAGTATCGATCAGAGTGACAACCCCTACTTTGAGCGTTGCACCCTAAGTGTACACTTTGGGCAACAATTTTTTTTGTGCCGTTGTCAGGGACAGATTTTTTTTTTGTCTTTGGTCGTCACGACAATTTTTCTCATATTCTAATATTTTCCGCCGTTCAATAGCCCGTCAAGCAGCATAACATTTTTTGGCACCATTATATTTCTTCATATTTCCATCACCTTTTCTTTCATCATATCACTAATCCTTTCATCTTCTCTATTTGCACCTTTAGCACCTGGACATTTCGGTTGGTTCCTGTTTGGGTGGCGACTCCACTTATTCATCCATTATTTCTCAGACAAGAAGCCCTCCTCGATATCTATTTTCTTCTACCTCACTAACCTTTCAGTTTTTTCCTGTTGGATCTTGGAGCTAGATTCATGTTCAGGTGACTACTCCACTTCTTTCGTTTCTTACAAGAATTTCTGCTAGAATCCTGCTTCTTGTGGACCTCTTGATTTTTTTTTCTTGAGCAAGAATCTCTCTCTCATGCACCCATTTGACCCCTCCTTTTCCCTTTAAGCAAAACATCATGGATGCTTTTGACTTGTTTGATCCTTGTGATTTTACTAACTTTTAGGGAGCACCACACGATTTCCCACCTTCAATCAGCGTGGCCATCGATGAGGTGCCCCCTTTTCGAGGTAGCAAAGCATATTACTGCCAAGACTTACCTTCAGAATGTCAATATTTGCGTAAGAAAGTGTCGCCCATATACCGACTATGAAGATGTGAAGATAAAACTTTTCATTTTCACCTTAGGTAATGATGCTTTGAATTGGTTCACTGAGTTCCTTGATAACACTTTTGATTCTCTACAATCAATCATTGTGGCCTTTGAAGATAAATATGGAGTTAAAGAAAAGGTCAAACCAAAAACTGAAGCAAAGGAAACTAAAGACGCTGACAAAGATTTTATTCAGGAATTCAGTCAAATGGTTAAAGATATGCAACTGAATCAAGCACATGTAATCAAGAATACAGAAGTCAACCAGGTTCAATTCATTAAGAATATGGAACTTAACCAAGCTAGATTAACAACATATCACACTAGGGAAATGGGTTCTATGCAGAATAGATTGTTGGAAATAGAAGAAAAACATGCTAAGGAAAAGTCATCATGCAAAATCATTTCATTACCGTAGAGGAAAATCATGTCAAAGAAACTAGTTCTTTGCGAAATCATTTGATCACCATGGAGAAAAATAATAAGAATGAAATGAGTGTTATTCAATTAAATCATAACAAATTTATAAAGGACATGGAAGCTGGTCAAATATTTCTTCAAAATAGATTGTTGTCCATGGAGGAAAAGCAATAACGATTAATAAAATCTATGGAATCGAGTCATGCAGAGGAAATTAGTGCCATAGAGGATAAGTATTTAAATCAAATCATTTTTATTCAGAATAAGTTGGAAAAAATGGAAAGATCACATATACAGAAGTTCCAACACAAGTTTGATAATAAATAGTCATAAACAGATCATAAGCCTCCCTGTCTATTGAAGCAATTCCCATCTCATCGCAGGGAAGTCACTTTTCCCATTAAGGATAGGTTAGCTATGGTTACAAAGAAATTTAAGAAAGACCAAGCTTATGTGTCACCATTGACAGAGTATATTCATAATAAGATTGGGCACACTTCAGGTTCTTCAGATCCTTTGTACGAACATCTTCAAGATTAGGACAAGAAATCTACAATGGTCTCATTGTTGACATCACAACCCACTAAGAAGAAATGCAAAAGGCAGAAAATAAGAAGGAAGTGGCTAGATGCATTTGATGGCCAAGAGCAGCTTGATATTTGGATAAGACAGAGTCCTACAATATGTACGATTGGTTATGGCACGTTTGAGAAGCAACCCAAATATTTTCCTAAAAGTCATTAGATTCTCGGTATACACTATGTTGAGGACATCTGATGCCATAGGGCATCCTCTGTATTGTATTTCTTACCCTACTCCTTGTTGTTTCTTTATATAGTTAAAGTAGTTTTCATTTCCACATCTCACTTATGTTTTTAGATTAGATTTACTTTTCATGTTAGTAGAATTGTTACTGGTTACAAAGCTTCTATTTCATATACTTAATGTTACATGATGATTTTTGGATGGGCGCTACTTATACGATTTTGATTGTTGCTTGGGTGTAGATTCTGGATTCTCACATTCCTTCATTGAAGCAATATGTCCCCAAGTAATGCCAGATGTTAACCACTCCGTGTGAATGACCCTATAGTAGTACACCCCTTTTTTCGCAAAAGGGATTTCATCATGTTCCAATGTTTAGATCATCCAGGATTCATCATTAGTCTTCAGTTTGTTAAAGTTGTAAACCCATTCTGCATGTTTGTAATGTAAATGATCTTAGTAAGACCACAATGTATGTAACAACCTAGGTAAGTTTATTATTTTAATAAGGTTTTCATCTCACTGATTCATCTATGTTTCTAAACACAAATGATCGACATAGTTTTTCTCTCCAGCCTCACCTCAAAGCTTAGGGTGGATTTTGCCGTCAAGATCTTAGGTGAGTCCTAGTGTTTTTTTTATCGAAACTTTGTAAAAATGATTTGGGAATAATTTTAAATAGTTCGCTAAATTATTTTATTACAAATCAATTAGTCTACTAAATCATATTTGAGTCGCAGAATTGGGTAAATAATTGAGGGTCTATAATGAATGGGTGTTCCCCCTTCATGGGTTATAATGTAATTATATTGTGTAAATAATATTTTATCCATGGTGCTAAAATATTAGAGGGTTTGAAACAATTATTAATCCCCTCATGTGTCAATTAATTAAAAATTTTGGCAAAAATAAATTAAAAATCTTAAACTAGAAGTTTAATTAATTAGAGTCAAAGTTAAGTCTTCGGAAAAATAAATTCTCCAAATGAAAAAAATTGTGGGTTTTAGAGAAATTAATTTTTGGAAGTCCTCCACCAAGGGAATATTGAAAATTTCAAGAAATTTTAGACACTTGGCCCTTGGTGGTTAAGTCAAAATCATTTTTTTGAGGAAATTAACTCAAAATAATTAATTTTGTGTTAATTAAAAGAGAAATTCGGAAATTCCTCAAAATAAATGTTTCGGCGGTGGTGATTAAAAGATAATTAAATCTTTATCTACGATCAATATTACTTTGACGGGGATCAAGCCAACTAGTCGTTTGAAGAATTTATCTATAAATTAGAGGTCATTTGTCACACAAAGGATCCAATCTTTGAGTCGTGTGCTTGCTCTTGAAGCTCTCTTGTAATCTTTTTTAGAATAATAATAACGCAAAGTCTTTGGGGTTTACATTGATGGTGGTGTTCCTCTCTTGCAACTTATTGTAATATTGTTTTTAATATTTTGTTGAATGTTATTTTTATAAGTTGATGGTTAATAGCTTTTGTGGAATAATATATTGCACAGGTATCTTGCATAGGCTATTGGGTTTAAAGTAGCATTATAATTTAATTTAATTAACATGTATCTCTAATTCTCTAAGATTACATTGTTATTTTACATCTCTATTAATCTAACATTTTAATATTAAGTGTGCATAAATCATTTGTATTTGAAAAATTGAGCATTTGGGGAAGTCCTCGGCTGAACCAACTGACTTCTAAGACATAAGATCTGAAGAGCCTTCCTGATTTAAATCCCTAGACTTATCTTACGAATTTCCTCTTGCAGGGTCTTTGGGGCTAGTACCTCATTTTGTTTCAAATTAATTATCTTTTATAAATTGTGCTCTTTAGATAGATCTAACTAGAAAGAACCTATTTCTATAGATATGGGAGCAGAGTTGGATTCATACTCCTTAGATCTGGTACAATTGTAGTTTAATTGTATAGATCTGAATTAATTTTGATAAAATAATTTTAAATTTCTAACCTTTGTTTGCAGCTAGGGTTTTGGGGTTTTTTGGATTTTGTTTTAAATTTTATATTTTGAGGTATTTAACATACTTGTAAAGATTCTTTAGATTTATTTTGTAAATATTTTTTAGATTTCAAAATTGGAAATATTTATTTGATTGAAGTTTTAATTTTGTAGTTTAATTTTTTTAATTAGATTTAACTTTTAATTTTCATTTGTGAAGTTTTTATCCCACATTCAAAACGTGAAAATAGTTTCTCTAACGTGTGTCTATATATACTAACCTTTCACCTTGTATTTTCTATAATGCAAATAATTTCGCTAACTCATTGAATTTTAAAATTCTCTTTTGTATATATAATTTCTTGGGTTTTTATTTTAAACTTGTAAATTATTTTTTGGTTAGCCCTTATACTTACATTTGATTTTAATTTGTAAATATATCCTAACCATTTGTATTTTTTCTTTCTTTTGTATATAACTATCTTAGCTTTGATTTACTTATGAATGTTGTAATAAATTTATGAATACTTTTTTGAATAGCCTTCTAACTCTTGCTAACTTAAGATCTCGGCATTAACACTTGCATTTTTTAACTTGCATCCTAATTTTCATCTCTTAACTCGTAGCAACATTATATATTTCATTAATCTTGCAATTTTGGGCTTAAAGGTAATCATAAGTAGAATAACATTTCTCTCATTGAAAGCATTACATTGCCATTTTGCATCTCATCTTACATTTGATCATTATAACTAGAATTCCAGGCTTACTTTATAATTGCAAGATTGTTGTATTCCTTTGCAAATCATAATTACTTGCAAATTGTTCATAAACTGTTTATTGCTCATATTTCTAGTTTTCGTGATATATCCTACTAACATATTTCTTGCAACATTGCTTATTTAGCAACTTGAAACTTTGCATGTTTATGCAAGTGATATAATATATTTTGAGCATTGTTCATAAGGCATTGGTTTATATCTATTAATTTTGCTATTGCCTCAATATCTTTAATTGCTTCATCTTGTTAAGACGCACTTTTTTTCATTTTATTAACGCACTTGCTAACTAATTCTAATTTAAGTTGCTTAGAGAGGTATTGATCTTGCCCTGAGTCTCCTAGGACTTGTTGTTCCAACAATTTTTCCCCTTGTCATCATATTAAGGGACTACCCCCCTTGACTTAGCTAGGAAAGAGTCTAAATGGATTGAGTAGGGATTAGAGTGACAACCCCTACTCTGAGCGTTGCGCCCTAGGTGTACACTTTGGGCAACAACAATACCATCAGGCTTACTTACTAACCATCAACCCAAAGATCAGGTTCATGTTAGAGCTCAATGACCAACACCACCTTTCCTACTTTGGGACATCAACATGAAGTGTCGGCCAAATGTCCTCTGAGGCAATGCTTCACTCACAAAGCTTTAACAACAAATCTCTCCCAATCAAACTGATCGGTAACCAACATGATATCAAATCTTTGAGAGATTTACCTGTACAAACACAACCCCAACCAATTGTACACTTTCAAATATACATCATCAAAAAAAAATTGTCGGGCTCTCGATGTTGCTTTTCAACTTATCTCAGTAGGACTACCAATCGAAGATTTGATAAAATATTCCTTAATCATAATCTTTCCTTTCCTACTTCACATGCAACAACACACCCTTCAAAATGCATTCTCCGATCAGAACTATGTTATGCCCTCCCTCTCAACCAGGGAGTTCTCTTCTATATAGGCTCCTCTTAACCTAGGGAGATCAACTTCTTCTTATGATATTGTAGAATCTTTCATGGCTTCCATCCTTCTCATCATGCTTAAATATCAACATAGGCACCTTCACCATCTTAAATATGATGTACGTGCACAACTTAGATAGAAAGTACAACCAAATCTATAGAAGCATGAATTTATTCATATCAAAATATTATAATCACTAAAGCTTCATACTTTACAAACATAATCAACAAGAGACTATACTTCAATACTTCAACTTCTTGCCCAGGTTTTGTTACAAACCCTAAATCACATCAACAACTCAAACAAAATATCAGATTCATTATATCTAGGGTTTCAATATTCTTTCAATCACATGACAAGTTCTTTCATATAGCCAACCCTAGAAACAATTCAAATAAGTAATGCATCTAACAATTTTCAGAATTCATATGTTAGACTTCTTACTAAGATTTCACGTAAACCCTAGATTTCATACATGAGCTTCAACAACCAACCACAACTTATCAACATGACGAGATTTTACTAGGGTTTTATGTAAACCCCATATATCTATTTACAAGTTCTTAGCAATAATTATATGGATTCATAACTTTCTTGTTATATTGCACATACTAGAGAATTTAACTACTAATAGGGTTTAGCTAAAAAACCCTATATTTCCCAAACAACATCATCCTAGACCATCAAAATTTGAATAGGGATTGTTTCCAAACCCTAGGAATCATGACCATTAACAATTAGGTCAACACATATATCTATGAATTCATCAGTGTATCATAAGCACATCATATGTCAGGAAATATTAACATATTATACATATATCGACCTAGACCAAGCTAGGTTTTCAACCAAATGAACACATATGTACCTAGGGTTTCATTCCTAAGACTTTAAATACATAACAAGGGTTTTACTTATATACCCAACTAAACCCTAAGGATTTAGGGTTTCATAACATATCAAAGCAAACCCTACTATACCAAAACTTCAAAGGTTTGAGATTTCAGACAACATCATTCAACTCTAACAAGTTAGGGTTTTCACGATCATACCAAAACCCCAAACATGACATCATCATTAAAACTTCAAATGGTATTTTCCAATAACCCTAAGTAGGCTATGGTTTCACACATTGACAACATACCCTTAGGTCAAGGTTTTCTAGAGAACCTTTCTAGGGTTCTTACACAAACAATTAAATATATGAAGAGGGTAGATTTATCAGATGATGAATCACTTGAAACAAGAATATTCACGATTCAAGAGAGCTAGGCACAACAACGTTAGTAACGTAGAATGGATTACCAAAGAGAACGATTATAGAGAGAACAAAGCTTATGGTCATACCTTTATTTCTTAACAAACCTTTTATCTCCAATTCTTTGTCCTGTGAAGCCTTCTTTCATAATCCTTGAGCATTCTGCAAGTCATTTCCTATACAAGGAAATAGAGGTAGAGAGGTGATTATTATTTAATATAATAAAAACTTAAATAAGTACATGAACCCAAAACTGAAAAGAAATGAGATACTTATCTTTGGAAGTTGTTGAGGGCTCCCTCCAAAGCTTGAGGGATACCTAAAAAATTATAAAAACAAAAATGTCCTTTTCAAAGAATATGTTAAACCTACAAATACTAAAAACCAAAAAATATACAAATGAAATGTCTAAGGCTAAGATCAAAGGGCTCAGTAGTGCAAGTCCCTTATGTCAGATTCTTTGTGTTTAACTTGCTTAGGAGATCCTTCTTCAACAACATTTTCATTATCTCTTTCTCTTTTCTTACTTCTCGGATTGTCAGGACAATCACTTTTATAGTGACCCATTTTATGACATTGATAGAATTCCACCTTAGACATGTGATCAGGTGCTTAGTGTAAAATCTTAAAAATTAAAGTGCTTAGAATCGATTGGAAACTGAATGACAGTGAAGAGCTTGTCACCAGGAATCCGACACAATTCGTTTCGTCGAAAACAGAGTCCAGATGAAAAAGATAGAGCCTGTTGTTCGTTTTCGTAAACAACTAAAAAAATTGCAGAACATGATAGAATGGTGACATGGCAGCCCAGTCAGCAAGAAAGGACATTCCGGGAATATTCTATCATTTTCGCCCAATGACACTGTGACAAGTGTCACTACAGGATTCGCTAGAAAGTTGGGAAGGTGAAATTTATTTATATTCTATCCTAAGGTCGAATTTGATTTTTTTTTAAATGGTTGGGATAGTCCAACCAAAGGCGGACACGTGGTGCAGCCAGGGGCGGCCATGTGCCCCCTCTGGTGGAACAAGGCATGGTCGAGTTTCAACATGGGTTAAATTCCAAATTATTTATTATATGGTGGAAATCCAAATTATATTACAAAGGTCTAAAATAATTTCAAATTCTGAAGGTTTTATATACAATATGTAGCAAAACTTTTACATACAGGCTGGGCAGAGGTTGGGGCTCGACCCCATGACCTCCCCCGACACAATGTGCCACCTTACCACTATGCCACTATAATAGTTCTTAACTATAGAGGGCCGCGGATTTCATTTATTGTAACATGGCTTGATCGTTTGGCGGAGGAGGGGGCCAGCCCTGTGGTGCAGCCCCCTCGCAATAGAACCTTGCCACAGGACCGCAACGGAAGACCACAAGGATCATATATTTTTGTAATGGCGAGTTAATGTGTAATGCGAATTTATTAGCACTAATCCATACTTAACCACACTAATCCATATCACATCCTGATTATGATAAACACATGTTTAGCGCTAATCCAATAGTTAAAAACTCGCTTAGAATTTAATTAAACCAGAGATTTATATGGCGGAGAATTCGGCGGAGCCACCAATTTCGGCGTTGCCCCAAATTTAGTGGCCTTAACTGGAGTTTTCTCCAGTTTTAGTGGAGATTTCCTAGGCCAAACTGTTTTGGCCATAACTTTTGCAAAATTAGACCAAATTGGAAGCAAGAAGAGTCTATTCTGGATGGTTTTGACATTTTGAACACATTGAAGTAGGTTTCAGGAGTAGTAGATGAATGTAAACAACACTTTTTTCACATTTGAGCTAATACATAGGCCCAAGCCATGTAAGCTATACGAAGGAGATGTAGACTAGGAGGGGTGAACTCCTTCATCAAAACACTGTGTTAATGGATCATTTGATGGTTTGTTGTTCATTTTATTTTTGATGTTCATCATCATGTTTTGATGTTTAAATTGCTCATAAATTTAACATAAAACTCAGTTTATTTACCTATTTAACACTCACAAACGAGTAAAAATGTGAAGGTGGTTTACACTTTTATGAGAAACACGGGCGGAAAATTCATTTTCCCAACAGTTCAGCTGAAGTTTCGAAAATAGTTCAGCCAAACTAATTCTGTCGTTTACATTGACGACGTATTGACGACATGGGAAAACAGATTTTTGGTCGGAGATGGGAAAATCGGCAACCAAAGTTCGGTTGAACTAATAGTTCGGATGAACTTTTAAAATAATACGGCCGAACTTTGGCTTATAAATATACGGGCCCGCAAACCTTAAGAGCTTTCGGGCTTGTTACTGTGTTTTTTGTTTGCTATTGCGAGGTGAGAAAGATGTTGTTGTTGCTTTCATTTGTGTCTGTTGTTTCTTGCATCTGTGTTTGTTGTTTGCTATTGCGCGAGGAGGTGAGAAAGTTGTTGCGTGAGGAGGTGAGAAAGCTATTGTTGTTTCTCTGTGTCATCTGTTTATTTTTTTGTGTATTTTTTTTGTTTTAATTTTATTGCTCTATTTTTTTGTTCGCGGGTTTTAATTTTATTGCTCTGTTGTTTTGTTTTCTCTCTCTGCGACGTCTTCGGCGATCTCCTACCTTGTCGTCTCGTTGCAACCTCGTCGTCTTGTTGTCTCTGAATTTCCAGGTAGACGAAAATCTTCCTATGACCTCTGTTTTTAGCAAATGCTTACAAATTTCGATCTACCATCCAAATTTGTCTGAATATCTGTGTTAAACAGTGTTAAACTGATGGATTTGATGCATTTTTCAATAATTGAACATTGTGTGTTAACTTCTTGTTCTTCAATGCTAACAACACACTAATTATTTGTCATTGAACACGAGCTTTCACATATGTTTCGATTCGACTGAGTACCTACTCCATTAAGAATATTAACATGCATTCGTTATTGGAATTTCTTGTGATCATAACACCCATGCAACATCTCGTATTACGTTAGAATTTATGCCACGTGTCCACCACTACTAGTGTCATTTTGTTAATGATGCTACTGCTTCTATGAATGCTCTTTGTATAATCTATTAACTATGTAACAAACGTTGCCACGCCTTCATATTATGTAACCCAAATTTCCATGCTTTCTTAGTTTCATGGGTAACGTGAAATCAAAATAATATTTCCAATCATACATTGTTGTAGAATTCCTTAGTCTAACTTATAACTTTCTAGTTATAATGTTTATACTACATTTCTTGGCATCTCTATCATAGTTGGTGCACTTCAGGTCCATTGGTATAGTCAACATATTTACAGCTAACGCATGTCACTATCTCCAACACCATTTGTCTTAGAGTATTCCAATAATATTTAGGATTTGTAGAGCTTTGAATTAAGGGATTCTTTGATCAGTAGGTTCCACTCAGAAAATGTGCACACATTTTTTTTTTTGAAAAGGATTTTGAAAGCCTCGGTCGAACGAAGCCAATGGTTCTGTGCATCCAATATTCTTTGTTGTATGCCTTGTTGAGGAGTGAAATATCTGGTAGCAACATGTCCTCTGAATTCATTTGTGCCATTAATTTATTTTGATAAAATTATAGCTATGAATCAATATACAATGGACTTCATCTAGGCGTCCAACATTTCATTTACAAGCTCAAACTACATCTTCTTATTGTTAAATCCTTGTTCTATAACATCAGCAATGGATGTGCTTCCATTTTCCATAGCATTTAGAACTTTAGATATGTGGTACGTCATCCTTGTCCTCCTTGTTATCTCCTCTACCCAAATTTCCTCAGGAGTTGCGTCGCATATCAAACAACAAGAGAATACTTGAAACTATATCATTGTGGGTTTCTCCTTCCACACGATGTTTAATGTGAGGTAGTGTGGTGTCCTTATCCCCTCCTTGATATTGTTGTGTTAATTATAGTATATTTGTATCTCCTTTTTCTTCTTTTTTTGTTTTTTGTTTTTTTTAATGCTACTTTGGTTGGGAAGCCTTTGGCTGTCGAATCCTTCAATTTCATACATGGAAACAATATTCTTACTTCTTCCAATTCAATTGTGTAGAGCCATGTTTCTGCCACAATTTTTTTTTTCTTGATCCAAACCACGGGGAATTGAACATTGAATCCCTTTCTTTACATATGACTTCAGAATAAGGAGATAACCAATTGAGCTACACTCCATGGGAATGTTTCCGCCACATTTATTTCATAGGACATAAAGTATTTTATTTTGTAACTTCTCTATTTTTCCTCATCCACTCTTTGAAAGTTTGACATGCTTGGTTCCCATATTTCACTGCTATAGAGTATAACTAGCATGACAGGTTTCAAGGATATCAATTTGATCATTTTCTAGTAACATATATGTGTTGATCAACACTTGTTTTGTAGAATTAATACCACCTTTCATCCTCCTTGGATCCTCCCCAAACATTTCTCCCACCTGAACTTTTGGTTGAAATAAAATCCCAACTATTTGAAAGTTTGAATGATCTCTAATGGTTCATGCTTGAATTTAATAATGTATTTTTTTTATCATCTTTTAGGGAAGAAAGTAACCACTTTGATCTTTCTTTAATTTAATTCTACACCCACTTCAATCACTTCAGTGTATAATTTTTTTCAGCATTTGTTCTTTTAGGATTTTTAGTGATTTCACTATGTCCATTATATTTTTAGCCTCAATCAGAAATCCATATTTACTTTTGTAAATTGAAAGGAAAACTACAGCTGCTACCCGCGCATCTACTCCAATAAAACTCAGAAGTTCAATCGAATACTTTATATACACCTTAAGTGCAAAGGGAAGAATATGATGTTCATAATTAATCTTCCAACTGAGTCCACGACACTATAGTGCCAAGATTTAACTAATGACTCTTGCATAGCAAAATACCCACATATATATCTACAACACAGTCAACATTGTAGTGATTTTCAAGATTTAACTAATGAATCTTCCATAGGAGAAATTTTCTACCGCTTAGGGATTCAAGAAATTTTTACCAAACCTCCATACATCTAGAGTGGATATATGCATACTAGGGCTGGATAAGATTTGTATAGGATTTTGATTTTCTTATTTTTATTGATTTAAAATTTAATAAAATGTGTGAGATGTATATATCTTGACAACTTTATTTAATTTTATTTACCAATTTTGTGATACTACAAAAAGGACATCAGATTAGTAATGGTGATAAGTTACAGAAGTATTGGTAAGGTTGATCAAGCATGATACCTATATGTAGAGTAGAGTTGTATGTGCGACTTTTGACATAATTTCATCAACCACTACCACTAGGTGTTTATCATTTTATGCATTTGGAGGCATGATGTTAATAGGAATGATTGATAGAAATGGTTTATTTGAGTAATGAAGACCCTTGGCTTCTTACCATAATGCTACTATAGGTTTATGTTGATTCTAGAATTATTTTTTATTAATGTACCTAAATTTACACCTTCCATGATGCTTCTTATCTTGTAAAATGTTAAAAGTGGAGTGTTTTATGATGTAATGGATATTACTAATCTGAATTATGTACAATGATATGATGATAGTGTAGGTTGATGTTCAAGTTGTAAAATTCTTGTACATATCAAGGATGAATAATACTATACAAGTAAAAAATGACATTATTATAAATTATTAGACAATATGTTAGGTGTTAAACCATACTTCTTATTAAGGACATAACTAATGCAAGTTGAAAATTCTTTTTTAATTTTCTTAGCATATTTATAGATGTCAAAGTAAAGGTTTCTAGATGTAATTTCTCCCATAAAATTTAAGGAAAACTAAACTTTAAGGCAAACCATGTACATGTCAGTTCTCCCACAAACTCATCAAGGTGTGACTTTTGACATAGCTTCATCAACCACTACCACTAGTTGTTTTAGTAAGTGCATAAAATAATTTTGCAAACCATCTACATGTCATTTCTCCCACAAACTCATCAAGGTGTGACTTTTGACATAACTTCATCAATCACTACCACTAGTTGTTTTAGTAAGTGCAGAAAGTAATTTTGCAAACCATGTACATGTCATTTCTCCCACAAACTCATCAAGGTGTGACTTTTGACATAACTTCATCAACCACTACCACTAGTTGTTTTAGTAAGTGCATAAAATAATTTTGCAAGCCATGTACATGTCATTTCTCCCACAAACTCATCAAGGTGTGACTTTTGACATAACTTCATCAACCAGTACCACTAGTTGTTTTAGTAAGTGCAAACCACTACCACTTTAAGGAAAAAACCGTATAAATGTGTCATTTCTCCCATAAAATTTTAGGAAAACTTCAAGGCATGTCATTTCTATGTCATGTCTCCCATAAATGAAAAGGCAATGTCATTTCTCCCATAAACTATAAGGCAAACCATGTACATGTCATTTCTCCCTTGAACTCTAGGCAAGACAAACTTTAAGGCATGCCATTTCTAGATGTGATTTCTACCATAAACTTTAAGGAAAACCATGCACATGTCATTTCTCCCACACACTCAAGGATTTCTCCCATTAATTCAAGGCGAACTTTAAGGCTTAAAAACCGAACCTAAAGTGGCTGAACTTCCATAGGATTTGAGTCTGTCTATTGAGTGTTAACTTCTACAAGTTCTAAAGGCGGAGTTTGTAAAGGGCCAGATAGCCTCTGGATCTCATTCTTTCTCAAAGGTGACATATCTAGTAAATTACCCTAAAGTCAATCTTTGGAACAAATCTAAATAGAAGTTCTTCATTGTAATATCCATTTCTGTACATGTCATTTCTCTCATAAACAAGGCATTTGCTAGTGTTTTTGGAACCATGTACATGTCATTTCTATGTCATTTATCCCATATAATTAAGGCAAAATTTAAGGCAAACAATGTACATAAATGTCATTTCTCCCATTTCTCCCATAAATTTTATTAAGTGCATAAAATAATTTTGCAAACTATGTACATGTCATTTCTCCCACACACTTTTAGGCAAACTTTAAGGCAAACCATGTACATGTGTCATTTCTCCCATCAATTTTTAGGCAAACTTTAAGGCATGTCATTTCTATGTCATTTCTCCCATAAACTATATGGCAATGTCATTTCTTCCATAAACTATAAGGCAAACTTTAAGGCAAACCATGTACATGTCATTTCTCCCTTAAACTCTAGGCAAAGAAAACTTTAAGGCATGTCATTTCTAGATGTGATTTCTCCCATAAAATTTAAGGCAAACTTTAAGGATAACCATGCACATGTGATTTCTCCCACAAACTTAAGGCTTTCTCCCATTAATTCAAGGCAAACTTTAAGGCCTAAAATCGAACCTAAAGTGGCTGAACTTCCATAGGATTTGAGTCTGTCTGTTGAGTGTTAACTTCTACAAGGTCTAAAGGCAAAGTCTGTAAAAGGCCAGGTAGCCTCTGGATCTCATCATTTATCAAAGGTGACATATCTAGTAAATTCCCCTACAATCAATCTCTGAAACAAATCTTAATAGAAGTTCTTCATTGTAATATACATTTCTGTACATGCCATTTCTCCCATAAACTTTAAGGCATTTGCTAGTGTTTTTGGAACCATGTACATGTCATTTCTATTTCATTTCTCCCATAAAATTTAAGGCAAACCATGTACATACATGTCATTTATCACACAAACTCAAGGCAAACTTTAAGGATAACCATGTACATTTCATTTCTCCGATAAAATTTAAGGCATTTTCTAGTGTTTTTGGAACCATGTACATGTCAGTTCTAGATGTAATTTCTCCCATAAAATTTAAGACAAACTTTAAGGCAAACCATGTTCATGTGTCATTTCTCCCACAAACTCAAGGCTTTCTCCCATAAACTCAAGGCAAACTTTAAGGAAAATGAATAAACCTTAAGGCAAACTTTAAGGAAAACCATGTACAAGTTTCATTTATCTCATAAACTTAAAGCTTTCTCCCATAAAATCAAGGCAGAAAATGAATAAACCGGGAATAACAATGAAGGTAAAAATGCAACCATGTACATGTGTCATTTCTCCCACAAACTCAAGGCTTTCTCCCATAAACTCAAGACAAAATTTATAGAAAATGAATATTACGGGAAGAACAACAAAGGTAAAAATGTGAAGGTGGGTTTATGTATATATATGTCATTCCTAGCATTTTTTAGTGTTTTTGTAACCATGTACATGTCATTTCTATGTCATTTTTCCCATAAACTTAAGGCAAGTCATGTACACGTGTCATTTCTCCTATACATGTGTCATTCCTGCCATAAACTTTAAAGCAAACCATGCACATGTCATTTCTCCCATACATGTGTCATTCCTGCCATAAACTTTAAACCATGCACATGTCATTTCTCCCACAAACTCAAGGAAAACTTTAAGGCAAACCATGTACATGTCATTTCTCTCTAAACCTCTAGGCAAGACAAACTTTAAGGCATGTCATTTCTAGATGTGATTTCTCCCATAAAATTTAAGGTAAATTTTAAGGCAAACCATGCACATGTCATTTCTCGCCCAAACTCAAAGCTTTCTCCCATTAATTCAAGACAAACTTTAAGGCCTAAAAACTAAGCCTAAAGTGGCTGAACTTTGATAGGATTTTAGTCTGTATGTTGAGTGTTAACTTCTACAAGTTCTAAAGGCAGAGTCTATAAAGGGCTAGGTAGCCTCTGGATCTCATCCTTTCTCAAAGGTGACATATCTAGTAAATGCCCCTACATTCAATCTCTGGAACAGATCTAAATAGAAGTTCTTCATTGCAATATCCATTTCTATACATGTCATTTCTCCCATAAATTTTAAGGCATTTGCTAGTGTTTTTTGAACCATGTACCTGTCATTTCTATGTCATTTCTCCCATAAAATTTAAGGAAATCTTTAAGGATAACCATGTACATACATGTCATTTCTCCCATTTCTCCCATAAACTCAAGGCAAACTTTAAGGATAACCATGTTCATGTCATTTTTATGTCATTTCTCCCATAAAATTTAAGACAAGCTTTAAGGATAACCATGTACATACATGGCATTTCTCCCATTTCTCCCATAAACTCAAGGCAAAATTTAAGGATAACCATGTACATGTCATTTCTCCCATAAATTTTAAGGAAAACTTTAAGTATAACCATGTACATACATGTCATTTCTCCCATTTCTCCCATAAACTCAAGGCAAACTTTAAGGATAACCATGTACATGTCATTTCTTCGATAAACTTTAAGGCATAATTTGCTAGTGTTTTTGGAACCATGTACATGTCATTTCTCCCTTAAACTCTAGGCAAGACAATATTTAACGCATGTCATTTCTAGATGTGATTTTTTCCATAAACTTTAAGGCAAACCATGCACATGTCATTTCTCCCTTGCATTTGCTATAAATGTTACTTTAATATATTTTATTGAATTTGTTTTTTTTTTAGGGATAAAAAAACCCACTAAATATGGTTGAAAACTGGACATTATGTATAGATGTTTCTTGCTATTAATCCAGGGAAAGTAGTAATTACATATGTGCTTTGCAATATTGTGACTAGCAAGGTCCTCCATAGGAAAATGAATATACCGAGAAAAACAACAAACAACGAAGCATATTATATTGCATTGATAGAAGGCTTGGGAACAACTAGGGACTATGGATCAAATGGAATTGTAGTTTTCAACAATTCTGATTTTTTGTGCAACTAGATGAAAGGTGTGTATCAAGTTAAGAAGGAGAGGCTAAAACAACTGCATGGAAAAACAAACAATATTGTTACCCAATTTCATTTTTTTAGTATAAGACATTGTGCAAATGTTAATAAGATGTCTGGTGATCTCTTGTGTGGGGTAATGTCAATTCAAGATTCATCTATCAAAGATGAATCAATAGATGAATTAGTATTATACGGGGCAATGCCAATTCAAGATTCATCTTTCAAAGATGAATTAGTGTTGAGACGCTCTTCTCAAAAATTCAAGATTCATCTCTTGAAGATGAATTAGTGTTGAGACGTTCTTCTTCAAAAATTCAAAATTCATCTCTCAAAGATGAATTAGTGTTGAGACGCTCTCCTTCAAAATGTATTGATGGACATTGTAACATATCTTTGATATGTGTGTGTTTTTTACTTATAAATGCGTATTTTTTAATGACCATTTGTTTTTTTCAATTATATACCGAGTGTGCTCCCACCATGTAAAGCGCAACTTGGTGAACTTCCCATTTTTATAAAATTAAAATGTGAAGACTTCAACAAATTTTTATTTAAATTGAGTTTCACACATCAATTAGTGCTTTAAATTCAAAATTCATCTCTCAAAGATGAATTAGTATTGAGACGCTCTCATTTTAGACATTGTAACATATCTTGGATATGTGTGTGTATTTTTACTTATAAATGTGTCTTTTTTAATGACCATGTGTTTTTTTCAATTATATACCAAGCGTGCTCCCACCATGTAAAGCGTAACTTGGTGAACTTCACATTTTTATAAAATTAAAATGTGAGGACTTCAACAATTTTTTGTTTAAATGGAGTTTCACGCGTCTTTTTTAATGACCATGTGTTTTTTTCAATTATATACCAAGTGTGCTCCCACCATGTAAAGCACAACTTGGTGAACTTCACAATTTTTATAAAAATTTTACTTAAATTGAGTTTCACACATCAATTAGTGCTTTGAAAGTGGTGTTTTACATAATTTGTGTACAATAAATTACATTAATTTTTTGAAATTTATTTTGAATTTATTTTAAATAGTAATTTAAAAATAATTGTAAATGTTCATTGTAGATATATCCATATATATCATGGAGGATGAAAGGTTTTGAAAGTTGTTTTTTACATAATTTGTGTACAGTAAATTACATTAATTTTTTGAAATTTCTTTTGAATTTATTTTAAATAGTAATTTAAAAATAATTGTAAATGTCCACTGTAGATATATACATATATCTCATGGAGGATGAAAGTCGAAGGTCAATAGAATCCCATATCTCTATGAGAGAGGGGGATCATGGATCGAGGAATGTGCTTGGTATTTAAGTATAATCTTATCTCCATACATACATGTGTGTACATATGGAATTGATTTTTTTATCAATTTTGTGAGTTAAATTAGTTGTTAATAAGCTTCATTTTTTATTTTTTAGGAGGTAGGAGGACAAGGGTGTCTACTCCATCAATGGAGCATGGCCATGGTTCATGCAATCATGGTATGATTCACGCAATTTAATAAATGAATATGTACATGTATTTATATGTATGAATGTATTTTTGAATTGATTATAAATTCATATTTTTTTATGAAGCTTCCCTCTCATCTCGTGAGGTTGGTGGTGGTACACATTCCCTTGGAGGGCTATCAATAGGTGGTGGCGAATTACGTGAAGGTGGTGATATGCATTCCCCCATAGGCCAACCAATCGGTGGTCGTTCTGGTTCTCAACAGTCTCAGGGTGGGCAAGATGCTAGCTAACCATATCGAGGTGGCCATCAATCTGAATATTATTTTCATTTAATTTGTAAAAAATTGTTTACATGTTTTTTTAATATACAAAATTTTATATATTGATGCGGAGGGTGAAAATGTTGCTCCAAATGTTGCTCGAAAAAGACGTGGGACAGAACGTGTTATTCAAGAAGAAGGTTGTACACCAACTATGACTTATCCGTTTGACATTTCTAATATACCTTGGGAATCAAACATGCAGCAATGCACCTTACAAAGGTGTCAACATCTTCATTCAAAATTGAAGAGAGATCTCGTGTCTTTGAAACTCCCTACCGAGAGTCGATAAAGCTTGGAAATAGTTACTCACTCTTTAAGCGAACTAGTAGATGTGTATCTAAAGCTTGGGAAAATCATTGATACTTTTGTAGAAGTTATGAGAAAAAGAAAGTAATCGGTGATGGGTCTCGATATATGGGAGGTTGTTAAACAAAGAGCTACAACATAAATGGCCAAGTCTATATTTAATTTCAAAGAAGGGCTGAAAAGAAAGATGCTAAAGGTGTAATATTTCAAGCACCCTGATATAGCTGGCCATTTGTATGATAGACACCTTGCTGCCTATGGAAGGCTCCCATGGAACGACGAGGTTCTACTTGATTTTGCAAACTTATTTTATGTATAATTATTTTTGGGAATGAAACCCAATTATAATGACCTTCCCTTTGAATTTTTTGGTCCTGGAAAAGGTCGATTGTGTGACCGTAGGGGAGCTAAGCGTGATGCTGTGTTGCCTCGCCCTGGGCCACCATTGGTTAGTCAACCTCTTCGTGTCGAAACTTTGCAATCAGAGATGGATGCTACTTCTCAAATTAGTGGAGAAGCAATGGATGCCATCATTGACAATGTTTATAGTGGACTGGGTGGTATTGATGTTTGTCTAAATCGACAAAGAGCACGTGAGAATGCACGCGCTAATTTTGTGTATTATACAGATGAATAGATAGACAACATGAGTGTTGAATATCTCAAAACATATGCAAAGAATTGTCGCAATGTTTGGCATGACCTAATTATTCATGAGCAAGAGGGCATGGGATCAATATGTGTTAATGGTTAGGGTGATTATTTTAACACACGTACAATTTGTAATAAATACATATATACATACATTTATTTGTATATATTAATCTAACAAAAATGTATCATTATATGTTAACACCATTTGCAGTTGTCATGCTTAGTGAACGAAAATGATGTTAATATCATGGTCAGAGCCTCCGGTTCACGCAATCAAGATGGGTTTCACCATCAATCACACAATCAAGATGGTCCTCACCATCAAGATGATATGTTGGCAAATGTTAGTGTTTTTTAAGTGAACATGATGATGTACAATTATTTTTTATCTATTATTGTATATATCGGAACATGATGACATATTTTTAAAATAAATAATTGTGCACACATGTACATGTATATATAATTAAATGTTAACAGATTCTGATTCCGTCCGATGTTTTTGGGATGGCAGTGCCTTCTTCTACCTTGGGAGATGTTCCAAATCCACCATCACAAGTATGAACAATTTTCATTTTTAAATATGTTTTTAAGCTATATATTCCAGCTCAAAAGTTCAATTAAAAAATGAGATCTCTAGATCTTGAGTTATTTTAATTTTTTTGAATTTTAGGTTTTTGGAGATTTTCTTTCAGAGCCACCCTTAAGAGATGTGCCAGATCCACCATCACAAGTATTCAATTTTTCACTTAAATATATGTTTAAGTTATAAGTTATAAATTGAAGTTCAAAAGTTTTATTATAAATTGAGATTTAGATCTTGAGTTATTTTTTACTTTTAAAATTTTTGAATTTTAGGTTCCTGGAGATGATTTCCTTTCTCCACGGACTCTAGCGATGGAGTGTATGATGGAGATAGGGACACAAGTTGTGTAGCTTTTTTTTTAATATTATTTAAAATTAGTTTATATATGAATTTTCAATTGAAATTTTTAATATATATACTTGTACATGTATATTGTATAGTTTACTATGGAAGATGTTCCTGTGGAGGAAGTTTTAATGCACGAGCAACAAAATACAAAGGAGAGGGAACCTCATGAGGTATTCCATGATTTTTATTTTTATTTTCATTTTGTTTTTTTACATGAAGTTTTGTATTCTCATTCAATTTTAAAACATTAAATTTTAATGTTTGTACACATTGTTTACAGGTTCCCCATGCTTCACAAGATAGCTCGAGGATCAGGACTTTATTGGGCAAAGACACTAGATCCATCTGTATTTGATGGATGATGCACGTGTGTGCAACATTATATTCGATAGATCTAGTCTTAAATTTATAGATATATATATATTCTTATTTATGCAGTCATATTTACTTTTCTATATAACTTGATACTTGTAACACTATACATTGAACTATATATATATACTTTTATTGTTAATGTGAGATACAAATTTTAGACATATTTTACTATTTGGATATATAGTTTTAAACAACATTTACTCTTCTCAAGAATGATTTTAAATTTTGGATAGTTACATTTTGCATGTGATCACATGTTGTGATATATAATGTTTTGTTTTTAAAACTCAAGTTCTCATTTTATTTTTTAAATATAAAATGAATCTAGATGGATGGTTGAACTACATTTGGCATGTGATTGTGATATAATGTTTTGTTTTTATTGCATAGTTGAACTACATTTGGTATGTGAAGTAATGTTGTGATATAATGTTTTGTTTTTAAAACTCAAGTTTTGGATGGTTGAACTGCATTTGGCATGTGATTGTGATATAATGTTTTGTTCTTATTTGATAGTTGAACTACATTTGGCATGTGAAGTAATGTTGTGATATAATGTTTTGTTTTTAAAACTCAAGTTTTGGATGGTTGAACTACATTTGGCATGTGATTGTGATATAATGTTTTGTTTTTATTGGATAGTTGAACTACATTTGGCATGTGAAGTAATGTTGTGATATAATGTTTTATTTTTAAAACTCAAGTTTTGGATGGTTGAACTACATTTGGCATGTGATTGTGATATAATGTTTTGTTTTTATTGGATAGTTGAACTACATTTGGCATGCGAAGTAATGTTGTGATATAATGTTTTATTTTTAGAATTCAAGTTGTCATTTTACAAACAGAAAAAAGTTCACATAAATATATGTACATAAAAATGATTTAAGTACATGTTTGAATATATGTTAAAACGATTGAAGTACAATACATATCGATGTATATATATCTAAAACCAATCATAAGATTCTAAGTGTTCTTATATGTGTCAAACAATCATAAAATTTTAAAATTGCATTCTAAAACATATATATCCAGTACGTGCAACATTTTTCATCAATACAAATAGAAAAACTACTTTCAGTTGATAGTAAACTAGAAATTACAAAACACGTACCACACATTTTGCATTCAAGAATGAATATTATAATTTACTTCTAATAGACACGCACATCTAAAACAAAATCGTGCAACTTCAAATTTGCATTATATCAACTATGCTAGATACACAGATATGTACATTCTGCAATAATGACATTATAACAAATTGTACCAGAGAAAGTATGAAATCGTCTAGACCAAATAATCTAGACATGTGTATGTGTACACGTGTATAAATTACTCATGTGCATATACCAAAACAATGTACATGTGAAAACACTTGTACATATAACAGAAAAAGGCAGTTCAATTTTTAGTTGAGTTCTGGAAGTTCTAAAAGATGAATCCAAAGAGAAAAAATTGTTGGGCAGTTCAATCAAAAAAATTCCAATGGAATTCCGTCTTCAATGATCCGTTCATGATCGTCTTTTGACATTTTCCATTTCTTAATTTTCATTTTTTTTCTTTGATTGACCTTCTATCAACTTTATGTGTGCTACACACACCAAGTGACTATATTAAAAACTTCTGACATCAGGTTCATAGTCTTGAAAGTAAACAAAATCCCCACTTTGATTAATTTGTCTGAAAAAAATAACCTTTCAGTATAATAGACCCTATGTCATATGTAAACCCGTGATCATCATAGTTTTCTAATAATTTCATCTTTCGTTCAGTGCAACGCATCAAATAATACTTCACATTTTCATCGTTTATAGTAGATGCAATTACAAAAAAAACATCTCCTGCACAATAAAACAAACTTATGTATTTAAATTTAGCTCATAATTTACATGACAAATTAACTTTAAAATTAACATGTGTACTTGATTTTATTATCTATTTCTAGATCTATATCATTTGAAAGCAATTGAAATGTTACCTTCTCTAACAAGATCAAAAACTCGATCACCATCAGATGATATTATAGTCTCCTCTGATTGCATTTCTTCAAACCTTGCAACGAACATTTTCCCTTTTGTATTTAGCTTTGTATGTTGCCAATTTTTTACATACATTTTGTTTTCACTAACATCATTGGATTATGTGTTTGTCTATGCAAACATGACAAAAACAAGAACATTTTCTTTTATCCAATGCAAACACATTTGTAGACAACTTTGTTTTAATTGAATGTAATTTTCGAGTCTCTTTTATTATTTCAACGTCATTTCCAATCGATATATCTACATCTTCGACCCCAATATGCCGAAAAAACCTATGTGGAAAATTCAAAGAAGAATATAAATATGATATCAAAATACCATCAAAGATAATCATTGTGATAAATGTACAATGTTTAAAATTATAAATCCAATAAAAATTAAATTGAATGTACCTTCGCACTTCTCTTGACTGGTTAGTCTCATGGCTTAGTGCAGCGATGCACCATTGAACAACTTCTTTAGCTAAGACAAGTCGGTTTGCAGAGGGGTCCATTTGATATCTTTGAAGTGCTCGTTTTATGCATGCCCCTGCACCGTCATGTTCTCCTTTTCCATGACCAGTCTCAAAGAAATTCCAACAATGTTTAATGCAGGTTTTCATATGAAGACGACACAACCAAAAGAATGATCATGAAGATTTGAATTGACCTGCGCATCTATCTGCCATATTCAATTTTCATTGAATTTTATTCCACGACTTTTCAAGGAGTCATAAATCTTTCCAAAACAATTTTGTACAAAATATGTATCATGTGTACGATCGTCATTGATATAAAAGTGATATTCTTTAATAACATGCCAATTTTCACTAGTACTTTCTATATGATCAACATTTTTTTCAGCATGTCTATATAGAATATGGACGAGCATGGAGACTTGGTTAGAATGATAGTATTCACTCTAAATTTCATTTTGTGGAACAAATGTGTAGTTTTCTGCAAAATCAATTACTGACGAAATGGTCCCTGGTGGAAAAACTTCACGGGATTTTTTGAATTTCAAGTCTTGACATCGAGCTCTAGGGGAATGCTTGGTGTATTTATAAATTTTTGCCTCAAACTTTCTCAAAAAATCTATCACAAAAATTTCTTCTTCTTGTAAATCAATTCTTTTAGCACTTGCACCTTGAATCGATGTATATATATATTCATATCTCTTCCATTTCACTTTCATGTTGGGCAATGATTGATCATTTATATCAGTACGATATTTGTTTTGAAATTTAGTCAAATTTCCACAATCATTGCATTTTTTACCACCAACACATGGCTTTCTCTTCCACATAGAATTTGAGATATGAAATCATGGATAGTGGAAGGAGGAGGTGAATCTTTCCAAAATGTTTTACCAAAATTAAGGAATGTGTCATAATATAACTGAAATTCCACATGATAACGATAACAAAAAGTGTCACGTACAATGAAGGGTTTTACATACCATGGTTTTTGTTGCACAAAAGAACTGATTGAGACATCAATTTCACGATTATTTTCTTTGAACTTGTTGAACAACTCTATCTGAGTGGTGTCCAAGAAATGCTTTGGATGTTCTTCAGATTGATTTCGTGCTATTCTTCTTCGCATCACATCCCTTGATTTTGGTGAAACATGTGAATTTTTCATTCAATATTCATATATTATTTTTTTAACATTTTCTCCAAGTCTATCTTTGTATGGTTTTCTACAAATATTTTTCCAACAAGCGAGTTCACCATTTACATCTATTTGAAACCGAAATTTCTGATGTTTGTGCAAATTTTTTCGTGAGGTTCCTAATGCTCGTGCCATAGATTTTACCAAGTGATTATCTTTAGTACTTGATGAAACCACTGCCATATGTATTGATCTACGTGCATCTGAAACATTTTTCTGTCTAGATCTTCTAATTGAATTTAGATCACTATTTATATTTTGTATCACATTTTCCTTCATTTTTTATTTTTTATTTTTTCCAAATACCCAATAAAGTCGTAGCTTCTTTTATTTCCTTGATGTTAAGAGACCTTTCAACAATTGGGGTTGAACTGCCATTGTTTCCTTTTTGAAGAACGAATACAAAATGCAATTAACACGATATCGTATAACATGGTCAACTTTTTATCTCTATATGTGTGAGTGTCAACATTTTCTAACATCTCATCATCGATATTGATTTCATCTGTACATATTCGAATTAAATGTACATAATAAGTTTACATATTCAATAAATAACTAAATTAATAAATATGTATAATTTCAATAATACACGTGTTCAACATATATATATATATACCTGGTGATTTAATTTCTTCACTTAAATTTCTTTCAACATTTCCACCATCTTCAATCATTGTTTTAATATCTCTTTCACTTTCTCTTTCAAAATTGTGCATCTCATCATCAATGTTTTGAGGAATATCTCTCTGCTTACATTGCAAAATATTTTTCAAATTAGTTCATCAAATAAAAATTAAGTTTCACAATTTACACTAGAAAAATTTTAAATATCAAATTTACAAGATTTACATTTATATACTTGCTTCAACTTTTAGTTGAGGTTGATTTTCCCTTTCAATATTTGAGTGTTCTTCTCTCTTTTTGTGATATTCTCTTCCTTGTTCTCTACATTCCTCAGGGTCTCTTGTTCGATCATATTTTCTCTTACAATTCCTTCAATTTCCCATGATAATTGAGTATGAAGCTCAAAAAATTTTCTTCAAAAATTTAAACAAAAACTCAATTAAAAAAAGCATCACAAAATATTTAATTAAAAAAAATAAAAAAAAATTAAAAATTTTGCACAAAAGACATACTTCAATCCAAAACACTTACTTTAAAAAATTCGAGAAAAAAAAAGTCTTCTAAAAATGAAATGAAGCTCAAAATATTTCCTTCTAAGTCCTGCAAAAAAAATTGATTTAAAAAGTTAGACAAAAACTCATTTTAAAAAATCAATATAAATGATTTACTTCAACCCAAAACACGTACTCTAAAACAATGTCACTTCAAAAAATACCTCCAAAAAATGTCCATTGAAAATTAAGCCCAACCTCTTAAAAAATGTCACTTCAAAAAATACCTCCAAAAAATGTTCTTTGAAAATTAAGTCCAAAAACCTCTAAAAAAATGTCTCTAAAAACAAAATACCTCCAAATAATGTCCTTTGAAAATTAAGCCCAAAAAACCTCTAAAAAAATATCACTTAAAAAAATACCTCAAAAAATGTCCTTTGAATATTAAGCCTAAAAAGAGTCATTTCGAAATTAAGCCCAAAAAAAATCCAAAAAATGTCTTTTGAAAATTAAGCCCAAAAACCTCTAAAAACAAAATACCTCCAAAAAAATGTCCTTCGAAAATTAAGCCCAAAACCTCTAAAAACAAAATATTTTCAAAAAAATGTCCTTTGAAAATAAGCCTAAAAAGCACCAAAAAAATGTATCACATACTTCCAAAAAATGTCCTTTGAATCTTAAGCCAAAAAGAGCCATTTGAAAATTAAGCCCAAAAAAAGTCCTTTGCAAAATCAAACCAAATGAAGAAATATGCGAAAATAATGAATCCATTTATGCCTATTTATATAGTCGCGAAATGTTTTTTTTTTAGGGGCTTTGTCGAATTTTTTGGCCAACATAAAGTCAATTAAAAGTTCGACCGAAATTTTGTATCGTTAAACTTGACGGGCTGTCAGGACAAAAAACAATTCGACGGCCAAACTAACACGTCTCAATTATGTAGAGTCAAGCTCTAAACACATTTCTTCAACTTTGGACTGATTAAACTCCATGAAACTTTATGAATTAACTATCAGAACCAAGACAAGCATTTGCAGAATTCAATCTACTTTCAGGAAATATAACTTTTATGGAATTTCATAAATATTTACTAATTTTAATTAATTGTGTAATAAAACGAGTGCAAACAATTTGTGAAGGTCATTATGATTCATTGAAATCAATATTCTGTATCTTCCAAAATACACTGAAAAAATAAAAATAAAAATAAAAATAAATTATGGTGTATTACATTGGTCTGTCGCCTATAATGGGTAATTTTAGATTTTTAGTTTATAACTTACATGTTGAGAAATTTTGTGCGAGCCGAAACATATTCAAAATATGCAGTTTTTTCATATTGGATCAGTTCAAAAAAATCTAGTAATTATGGTATGCATTAGTTGGTTTCCTAAATATAAAGAAAACGAAGTAGACTCTATCTAGAATATTGTAACACATTTTGTTTCTCAAAAACACAAAGTTTTTAAAGAATACACCAACGTGTTTGAACATGACTTTTTATGAATCCTTTGATTGTTAAAGAACACACACTCAAATAAATGTTAATTTGACATATCAAATGTGTATAAAAAAATTCTAAAAAATAAGTAATAGAAAACTAATAAAATTTCTGGAAACTTTTTTTTTTATCGTAAAATGAAATTCTAAACAAAAAAATTGTTTTGGCTTGCAGAAAATTGAAAAAAAAAATGACGTTTTTTTCTCAAAAAAGGGAAAAAAGTGTAACCCAATTTCACATTTTCACCACCTCAAGAAACCTATGCACATGAAGAAAAATACCAGCAAATTATTTATAATTTTGAAGATGAAATTAGCACAACAAAACTAACATTCAGATTCAGATCAAGGTGGTATCAAAGACTGGTTGAAAGGTTGTAAATGTTATTTGCTTGAGTTGCTTGAGTTTTGTGCAAGTAGGGTTTTAATGGTTGCAAATTTGTGATGCTTACAAGGTTAAAGTTGCAGAGAGGAGAAGGGAAACTATTTGGTTGCTAGTCCTGAAGTTAGGACCAAAAGAAGGAGAGCCACAAGGGCACCATCTCCACCCAAAGTTTCACTCATAGCTGCACTTGAAGCACCTCAATTTTTATCTTTAGCTGAGATTGAAGAGGTACAAGTTGCACCAGAAATTGAGCTTGAATCCATAGCCATCATGTCAGGTTTTGGAGAGACTGAAGGTCTTTCAAAAGAGGAAGCATACAATAAGGCTTTTTATGACTCCTAACTGAAAGGGTTAGGATCCTCTTTGAAGAGAGGGTCATCGGGATGGTTGGAGAGAATTATAAGTCTCCACATGGAGAGGGAACCTCAAAAGGCAAGAAGGATGAAGAGAAGGATTCAAATGTAAATGGAGGAAAGCCTTCTCCATCTCCACCATATTCATCATCCTCCTCATCATCTCCATCAGCATCATCTTCCACTTCCACCACAAAAACCACCCATGCTCACTCAATCCACAAAAGGAAAACTTCCTTACTCAAACTTGACATCAAATCTGAGCTTCCAATGTATAATGGCGAGGTAAATGCAGAGAAGTTGGAAAATTGGATTCGTAAATTGGAGGTTTATTGCAGAATTCAGAACCTTCATGAAGATGACATAAAGATTCAATTGGCTTCCTTGAGGATGGAAGGATCTGCATTTGTATGGTGGGAAGCAAGGACTCAAGAAGAGATTAAAAACTACGGTAATATCTCTATGTATTGGTAAAATTTTGTTGCTGCCATTAAAAGGCACTTTTATCCTCTAGCTTACATGAAAAAATCCATTATGGACTGGCATAATTTTAGACAATTGAAAGGGAAAAGTGTGCAAGATTATGCTCATGTATTTAGGAGAAGAGCTCTTATTTTGGGTATTAATTTGTATTTTCAAGAAACTTTGTTAAAGTATATTGGGGGTTTGCATAGTTACCTTTGGTACACTATTCTCATGTTCAATCCCACAAACTTAGATGAGGTTTGTGTTCAAGCCACACATTTAGAAGCAAGAGGGAAACATAATCTAGATGAGAAAAGTGATAGTGAGGGTAAAGGAAAGGGAAATTTTTATGGAAGAGGAAAGAGAAATAACTCTTTCAAAAGAGAAAAAGACAAACTCACATGTAAACCTTGTTCAAAGAATGGCCATGATGAAGACCATTGTTGGCAGCTTCATCCAAAGTTGAAGCCAAACAAATTGAAAGCCAAAGAAAAGAGAAAAATTGTTGCAATAATTAAACATGACTTAGGTTCATATTCAAGAGATGAAACAAATATTACATCAATGGGTTTGAAAAGTAAGAACATAGCAAGCACTAGTTCTTCAAATTGTTCTAACGTAACTCAAGATGAAGATACAAGAATTGAAATTTTCCATGTTAGAGTCGTTTCTAAACATACCAAGATAGATACACTGTTTGATAGTGTGTCTCAAGCTAACTTCATTTCTGAAGACTTAGTTAAGGGGCTAAACCTTGAAACTATTAGACATCCAATACCTTATCCTTTAGGGTCGACATGCAAGAATGCAAACTTGCAGATAGCAAGGAAGTGCATACTAAGGTTCGCCATCAATTCAAACTTTCTTGATGAAGTTGAACTTGATGTGGCGCTGCTTGAGATATCAGGTATTGTTTTGGGAAGTCCTTATCTTTATGATAGGAAAGCATTGTTTCATCGCCATGAGAATAAGTATCACTTGTTTAAATATGGAATTGAGTACATAGTTAGAGAACATAAGAAGAAGACAAGTTTGTCTCTTATACATGCAGGATAAATGAAGAGAATAGTGAATACAAGTCAAAATTTGACTTTGTTAATGTTCAAACATAGAGATGTTTTGAATGAGGCATTTCAAAAAGATGCATCGAATGAACACGTAGATTTCATTAAAGTTTCTTATGCTTGTAATGATATGTTTCAGGACTCTAACATGTTGCATTTGAAAAGAGGTAAACATAATGTAAAATATTTGGAGCAGTCAACATCAGCATTGAGCAGTGTTGGAAACAAGATGTCGATGCAAGAGAGCACAAAGGTCAAAGAGAAAGCGCCAAAAAAATTTGACAAAGAAGTCATAGTTTCCACAAGTGCTTGTTTTTAGTTTCCAAAGGGTACATGTAAATGGTGAAAATACTTGGTCAAGAGTCGACACAAGTACAAAGCAAGAGCAGCTAAGAATTGCCATTATGACAGTGTGTGAGGTGAGACAATTTTTAAGTTTCCTTTGATTGATGACCGGGGTGGGATGATCAGGTGATCATGTCCTAAGTGGAAAAAATGCTCAAAAATGGAATTTCTCAGAATTGGTTGAAACCTGAACGACCGGATAGGCCTCGTCACTGCGATTCTGGCACCGCGAACGACACTCAAATCTGACATCGTATGTGAAAGTTATGTAGGTTTGAAGTTTACAGTATCCTTCAAAAATCCAGTTTGACCGAGGTTGACTTTGACTTTGAATAAATTAAAAAAAAAAGAATATTCCAAAGAATATTCCTTGGAATATTCTCTAGAATATTCCTTGGAATATTCCACAGGAATGAATGGGTGTTCGACAAGTGTCAATATCTCATTTGAAGAATGGTTGATTGTGCAATTATTGTGCCAATCATGGGCTGCCACGTGGCAGGCTCGGAGGCCACCACGTGGCCCCCAGGCCGTGGAAGAATTGACATGTAAAATTTTTGTGAGTCCGCAGGTTTGATTGCCAGACCTCCCGCCAGCTAACACACGTGCCTACCATTAGGCCACAAGGGTGGTTCTTAATAGTCATGGGAGCCACGATATATTTAAAGTTGATTTATGTTTCAGGTGGCGGCAAAAGGGGGGCCAGCCCACACACAACATACGACCAAGTTCTCAAAACCATGACCTTATGACCCTTAACCGCAGTGGCCAACGATTATGAAAGACCGTGTTATGTGGCCATGTATTCCAACACTAAATGCAAAGTGGGGTGGATGGTTTGTTAGCCCGGTTAAGACGACAGGTTATATGCAGAGGGGTCATGTGACTGCTAACCTCCAACATTTAATGCAACCACAAATGGTCCTGCCATAATTAGCACTAGTCCACCATTTTCGGCCAGTTGGCTAAATTAAGCGCCCTTAACTCCAGTTCTCCCACATTTAGTGGGGTTTTCACTTGACATCGGGCAGAATGTCGTTTTTGTCATAAATTCTCCAATATTGAGCCAATTTGGACGAAATTTTGGTCAATTTTGGGTATTATGAGCATTTTGGAGCCATTGGGACAGGTTGCAAAGCCAAAAGAGGTGTTTTTCAGCCATTTTTTCTTTAGGGAAACTTGGAGAGCCATTAGGGCCGTGAGGGAAATGGAGCTGCATTGGGCTACACTTCACTGTTTTAGGTGAAATAAAAGTCATTCTTAGCTTATTTTTGCCTTTTGAATTGATTTTGACAGTTTTTTTTTCCTGTTTAGACCCTTTTCTCAATGTATTACCAATTTTAGCATCATAACATGGCAAGGACATGCCCATTAAGAGCCTTGGACCCGACAAATGTAGCCCAGGAGGGGTGAACTACCTCATCATGTTGTTGTGTTGTTATGGTGAAAGTTATTCTGCTGTGTATTTCATATTTAATATGTTAAACAGTAATTTTAATTAACATTCCCTCACACATAAACTCAAAAACAATTACCAAAAACACTTTGTTTAATTTGCAAGACATGACAAACACTTTGCACACTTAATTAAATGGAAATGAATACTTTGAAAAAAAATACAAATACTTTCATTTTCAGATTAGATGGTATCGAAGCTCAGGATTTGAGTATTAAGAGCTAGAGTTTTACTCAACATTTGTTTTGTGCAAAGATATAGTTGATTGTTTGCAAGTTTTGATGCTTACTAGGCTTAAACTCAAGAGAGGTGAAGGACACTTGGTTAGTGCACAAAGTAATCCACAACCAAGAAGGGCCAAAGAGCCACCTCTAAGAGCCATAGAAGCAGCTTCAAGCATGTCTTCAAGAGAAGGAGAAGCTCCTGAAGATATTGATCTCAAAGAAGAAGAACGGGTATTCCGAAAATCTTTCCTAGACATGACAGAGATGGTGAGGATACTCTACCAAGAAAGGAACGATAGGCTTGTTGGAGAAGGGTATAGACACCAGAAAGAAGGAGAGGGTTCTTCAGGAGGAAAGAAAAGTGATGACAAGTCAAAGAAAGGACACGGAGGAAATGGTGATCCACCATCCCCATCTTCATCCTCAACTTCGGTGAATCAATATCACAAGTCTAAAACCACTAGTAAAAGTCCATTTTTAAAGCTTGATGTTAAATTTGAGTTGCCTATGTTTAATGGTGAAGTCAATGCATAGAAACTTGACAATTGGATAAGACAGTTGGAAGTTTACTTGAGGATGCAAAACCTTCATGAAGACGACACCAAGATTCAGTTAGCCTCTTTAAGAATGGAAGGAGCAGCATTGGTATGGTGGGAAGCCAAGACTAAGGATGAAATTAAAAAACATGGTAAGATCACTTTATCATGGGCTGAATTTATTTCCACAATTAAGCAGCAATTTTATCCATTAGCTCATTTACAAAAGGCTATCATGAATTGGCAAAGTTTTAGACAACTTAAAGGACAAAGTGTTCAAGATTACATTCAAGAGTTTAGAAGAAGGGCTCTGTTGTTAGGAATTGATTTGGATAGTCAAGATACCTTGCTGAAATATATAAGTGGTTTACACAATTACCTTATACATACTATCCTTATGTTCAATCCTACTAGTCTAGACGAAGTTTGTGTGCAAGCTACACATTTAGAGGCTAGAGGTAAACAATATTTTGATGGGAATATGGATAGTGAATTCAAAGGCAAAGGGAGGAAAAGAAATGCAAACTCTAGGAAAGAAAAAAGAAAGTTCTAAATTGTAAAAATTGTTCCAAAACAAGCCACGATGAAGACCATTGCTGGAAACTTCATCCGGTGCTGAAACCAGAGAAATTTAAAAACAAAGATAAGGCCAAAGAAAAGGAAAAAATTGTTGCAACTGTTGAACAAGACTTAGGGTCCGAGTCAGGTGATGAAAATAAAAGCATAGCCATGATACTAAAGAACATAAAAGGAAAAGAGATTGTAAATGAAACAAATCCCAGTTTTAGCACTTTAAACTGTCACATAGAAGCTCAAAATGAAGAGAGGAGGATAAAGTTGTTTCATGTGAGGATAATAGCCAAACACACAAAGATAGACACACTATTTGATAGTGGGTCACAAGTGAATCTCATCTCAGAAGACTTAGTCAAGAAGCTGAAACTTGAGACCATACCTCATCCAAAGCCATATCCACTTGGATGGATTTGCAAGGGTGCTAATTTACAAGTCTCAAGAAAGTGCATGCTGCACTTCGCCATAACAGCTCATTATGTTGATTTGGTTGAACTGGATGTGGTACCGCTTGACATTATATGTGTGGTGTTGGGTAGTCTGTATTTATATGACAGAAAAGCGATCTTCCATCGCCATGAGAACAAGTACCATTTGTTCAAGGATGGTAAAGAGTTTATTGTGAGAGCACATCGGAAGAAGCTAGAATCGTCTTTAGTGAATGCAGGGCAATTGAAAAGGCTTGTCAATGCAAGTCAAAATCTGACTTTGTTGATGGTTAAGCAAAAATATTTTGTACATAATCCTTTTCATGTTATTGCTGATATGTTTCAACCTGAGAGCAAGTCGTCTTTTGAAGATGACAAGATGTTGCAGAAAGTGCCTTTGGTGTCGATCGGTGCAAAGAACGAAGTGTCGGTGCAAAGTGGTGCAAGAATCCAAAAGATGGAAAGGCATGCAAGCAAAGAGGACACAAATTTTAGCATGGGTCAATTCTAGTTTCATAATGGCAGATTGGTATGGCGAGAAAACTTGGTCGGGATTCGACGCAAGTACATGGCTCATTTGTCAAAAATTCGCCATGAGGACAGTTGGCAAGGTGAATCGCAATTTCAGTTTCCTTTGAAGTTTGACCATTGTAGAAACAATATGTATCCTGCAAATTATAGTTGTTGTTCAGCAAATTTAAAAAATTTGCATTATGACTAAGTCAAGTTTAGCAATGGTCGATTAGCGGATTCAAGGAAGATTTTATCTTTTTATGAGAAGCTCAATTTGATGAAGTCAGGAAGATTTCAGTGGTTCAAGGTTGGAAGAGTGGAGAATCAATCTCCTCATCTTCATTTTCTGTAAATTAGAAAGCTTTTGGGGTCCAAAAGCTTCCCATTTTGGAGGTGTGATCAGGTGATCATGTCCTAGGTGGAAAAAATGCTCAAAATGGAATTTCTCAGAATTGGTTGAAACCTAAACGACTAGATATGCCTCATCGCTGCGATTCTGGCGCCATGAACATCACTCAAATCCGACATCGTATGTGAAAGTTATGCAGGTTTGAAGTTTACAGTATCCTTCAAAAATCAAGTTTGACCAAGGTTGACTTTGATTTTGAATAAATTAAAAAAAGAATATTATGAGAATATTCCTTGAAATATTCCCTGGAATATTCCACAAGAACGAATGGGCGTTCGACAAGTGTCAGTATCTCATTTGAAGAATGGTTGATTGTGCAATTATTGGGCCAATCATGGGCTGCCACGTGGCATGCCCGGAGGCCGCCACGTGGCCCCCAGGTCGTGGAAGAATTGACATGTAAAATTTTTGTGAGTCCGCAGGTTTAAACGCCGGACCTCCCGCCAACTAACACACGCACCTACCGTTAGGCCACAAGGGTGGTTCTTAATAGTAATGGGAGCCACAATATATTTAAAGTTGATTTATGTTTCAAGTGGTGGCAAAAGGGGGGCCAGCCCCCACACAACATATGACCAAGTTCTAAAAACAATGACCTTATGACCCTTAACCGCAGTGGCCAACGGTTATGAAAGACTGTGTTATGTGGCCACGTATTCCAACACTAAATGCAAATTGGGGCAGACGGTTTATTAGCCCGGTTAAGATGGTGGGTTATACGCGGAGGGGTCATGTGACCGCTAACCTCCAGCATTTAATGCAACCACAAACGGCCCAGCCAATAATTAGCACCAATCCGCGATTTTCGGCCAGTTGGCGAAATTAAGCGCCCTTAACTCCAGTTCTCCCACATTTAGTGGGGTTTTCACTTGACATTGGGCAGAATGTTGTTTTTGTCATAACGTCTCCAATATTGAGCCAATTTGGATGAAATTTTGGTCAATTTTGGGTATTTTGAGTATTTTGGAGCCATTGGGACAGGTTTCAGAGCCAATAGAGGTGTTTCTCAACCATTTTTTCTGCAGGGAAGCTTGGAGAGCCATTAGGGCCATGAGGGAAATGGAGCTGCATTGGGCTACACTTCATTGTTTTAGGTGAAATAAAAGTCATTCTTAGCTTATTTCTGCCTTTTGAATTCATTTTCATAGCTGGTTTTTTCTGTTTAGGCCTTTTTCTCACTATATTACCAATTTGAGCATCACAATATAGCAAGGACATGCCCATTGGGAGCCTTGGACCTAGAAGATGTAGCCCAGGAGGGGTGAACTGCCTCATCATGTTGTTGTGTTGTTATGGTGAAGATTATGCTGTTGTGTATTTCATATTTAAGATGTTAAACAGTAATTTTAATTAACATTCCCTCACACATCAACTCAAAATTTTTTACCAAAAACACTTTGTTTAATTTGCAAGACATGACAAACACTTTGCACACTTAATTAAATGGAAATGAATACTTTGAACAGCAGTACAAATACTTTCATTTTTAGATCATGGGAACAAGTTTGTTTCTGCAAGAACAGCTTGTTTCTCAACAAATTCGGGGAAATTGCAACATGACGGTGTCTAGAACAGCAAGAGAAGGTCGCAAGAGTCAAGGAAAAAGCTTAGCTTTTGTGAAAAGATCAAATTGATGAAAATGGGAAAATTTCAGTGGATTGACACTGGAAGGGTGAGGGAACTGTACCCTCATCCACATGATCAGTAATCAAAGAGCTTTTGGGGTCTGAAATTCTTCTACTGGGGAGGAATGATCAGGTGCTCAGTGTAAAATCTCAAAAATTAAAGTGCTCAAAATCGATTAGAAACTAAACAACAATGAAGAGCTCATCGCCAAAATCTGACGCAATTCGTTTATCGAAAACGGAGTCTGGATGAAGAAGATAAAGTCTATTGTTCGTTTTCCTAAACAACTAAAAAAATTGCAGAACAAGAAAAAATGGTGACATGGCAGCCCAGTCAAGCAAGAAAGGATTTGGGAATATTTTGTCATTTTCGCCCAATGACACTGTGACAAGTGTCACTGCAGGATTCGCTAGAAGGTTGGGAAGGTGATTTTTTTTTTATTATATATTCTATCCTAAGGTTGAATTTGATTTTTTTTTTAAATGGTTGGGATAGTCCAACCAGGGGCAGACACATGGTGTAGCGAGGGGCCGCCGCGTGCCCCCTCTAGTGGACCAAGCCATGTTTGAATTGCAACATGGGTTAAATTTCAAATTATTTATTATATGGTGGAAATCCAAATTATATTACAAAGGTCCGAAATAATTTCAAGGTATGAAGGTTTTATATACAATGTGGAGCAAAAATTTTACATACAGGCTGGGCGAACGTCGGGGCTTGACCCCACGACCTCCCCTGACACAACGCGCCACCTTACCACTATGCCACTACAATAGTTCTTAACTATAGTGGGCCGCGGATTTCATTTATTGTAATATGGCTTGACTGTTGGGCGGAGGAGGGGGCCAACCCCTTTGCAATAGAACCTCACCACAGGACCGCAACGGAAGACCACAGGGAGTGGAGTTTTTTTTAATGGCGGGTTAATGTTTAATGCGTCTTTATTAGCCAATAATCCATACTTAACCACACTAATCCATATCACATCTAGATTATGATAAACACATGTTTAGCGCTAATCCAACAGTTAAACACCCGCTTAGTATTTAATTAAACCATAGATTAATATGGCGGAGAATTCAGCGGAGCCACCAATTTCGATGCTGCCCCAAATTTGGCGGCCTTAACTAGAGTTTTCTCCAGTTTTAGTGGAGATTTCCTAGGCCAAACTGCTTTGGCCATAACTTTTACAAAATTTAACCAAATTGGAAGCAAGAAGAGTTTATTCTAGATTATTTGGACATTATGAACACATTGAAGAGTTTTTCAGGAGCAGTAGATGAATGTAAACAACACTTTTTTCACATTTGAGTTAATACAGAGGCCCAAGCCATGGAAGCTGGACCAAGGAGATGTAGCCAAGGAGGGGTGAAATCTTTCATCAAAACATTGTGTTAATAGATAATTTGATGGTTTTCTATTCATTTTATTTCTGTTATTCAACATTATGTTTTAATATTTAAATTTCTCATAAATTTAACATAAAACTCAGTTTATTTACCCATTTAACACTCACAAACACCTCAAGAAACCTATGCACATGAAGCAAAATATCAGCAAATTATTTATAATTATGAAGATGAAATTAGCACGACAAAACTAACATTCAGATTCAAATCAACATGTCAACCTTCTTTCTTGGCCCCTTCGACTTCTTGAAGCTTCCTTTCTTGTGTTGAGCGGTGTAGGCATTTGAAACTTCTTGATTGTTGGATACTAATGAGATTCTTAATTCCTCTTAGTTGTAGGCAGTCCATAATTCTTCAAAAGTGGGAGCTTCTTTCCAATTGTTGAGTCCTAAAGAAAAAACACTCCAAGAAGGTGGCAACCCTAATAAGGTAGTGATCACAAGTTCCTTTTCTGGTACAATTTCATCAATGGCAAGAATATAATCTCTTATTATTGATATCTTCGCAAAGAAAGTAGCCACAATGTCTTCTTTAGTCATCTTTGTGGTCCTTAGTTTACTCAAACTTTCTACTTGACCAATGTTCTTTATAGTGAATAGTTTTGACAAGGCTTCGTACATTTCTTGAGCATGGTTAATGTTAGCTATGTACAGGACAAGATTTTCCTTTATGCCTACTACCATTAGAGTCATGACCACCAATTCTAATTCCCTGAATTTCACCTTATCTGAATCACTGGAGTCTTCTGTAGGCTTCTTTAATTTTCCTCTTACCACATCTAATACTTTGTTTTTTTCAAGAATGAGGTCAATCCTCTTCTTCCAAGACCTATAGTTTGATGCTCCTTCAAGCTTGTTCTCTCCCTTGATTTAGTTAGACATCTTTCTTGAAGATAGTGAGCTTCTTTCCTTAAAGAATTTGCTTTTATGATCCCTTGATCAACTCCTTAAAACTGTCTTTTTCTTATTTCTTCACCAACACTCTGATACCATGTTAGAAAATTAGAAAGGCAGAAATATTTCCTTGTTCTTGATAATTTACTTGTGATGTTTCTTTATTCTTATTAGTTTCTTATTATCTTCTTCTCTTTTAGTTCATCAACCAATTACCAAAGAAATAACACATAGATCAAGGACACCAGATATAGGTGGACAGTCAGGGAAAAACCCCACTCAATAATTCTTCCTTCGATGGTTTTCCTGAGATAATCGAAGACTATATACCTTGAATCACACTTCCTCCACACCCAATCAACCTTCTTCTTATTCCTACTTTCGACCTAACAGCAGTAGCAACAAAAAAAACACTATGCATCACTTTCTTCGACCTTGCTTTAGAGATTTTGATCTTGAAGGAAAAAATTTGACCTTGACTTAGGGAGTTTGATTTTGACCGAATACACCTTCTTAAGGCAATAACATCCAGAAACAACAACTTCGACCTATTCTTGTCTTGGCAGCAACAACATGCAGCAACTGGTAGCAACAATAATGAGGGACTTCAATCTTTCAATCTAGAACACGAGGGAGAGAAAGAGAGACACCAAAATTGATTTTCCCTTTCTCCTTCACCTTGACTAAACTTGCACTCCTTTAGCCCTCTTCCTTCACTTTGCACTTTTTCCAAGGCAGTAGTAGATATCGATATTCTGTGAGTAAGAGATGATGCTCCAAATGAATTCGATCTCCTTGTATAATATAGGCTTGGAGTGAGGTCTAATTACTTGACTTGAGGCTAACTTGATCTCCTTAAGGTCGACTTGGTGTGGATTCTAGAGGTACCATAAATCATATTTGACTCGATACTAAATATTTTTACATGATTCAAAAGCCCAAGAAGGGTCCTTTTAAATATACAATGACTCTATAAATCCTAGAAGTCCTCAATGGGGACTTTTACCTAAAACATAATGACCCAAGCATGAAATACATGCTTTAATAAGTCATTGTAACAATAATAAAAGTTATTTTATTTATTATTTTGAAAATTACATTACATAGTGACTCAAATACATTAATGAAGACCAAACCTAGTTACATTCTTCAACACCACGGGACTAATATCCAAGGGTAACATCCAAAATAGGTCTAGGGGACATAAGCATAGACCTATCACACTCTTTCCACTGAATCCCCTCATTAATCCATGCTTAGAAGTGTCCATGATAAACAAACTATAATACTCAATTACTAAATGACAAGGCATACCTTTAGGTTCAAGAGGCCCACCTTCAAACATATGATCATGACAGATGGGTGAGGGACCACATGGCTGGCTCAGGTGGAGGAGAAATGAAAAAGAGCTAGTTGGTGGTTGGAAAGGGTTGTTAGCTACCGGCTGAGGACCATATTGGAGAAAATTTTCTCCTAGGGATATCACCCACAAAATGGTGGGTAACATCTAGCTCCAACTGGGACACGGTCTCTTGAAAAGTGGGCGAATCTACTCGAATGGGAGGTCACGAGAAGACCAACAATCTCTTGGTTACCATAGACCTATTACCTGCACATATCAAAGACTAAATCCACACGGAAACATGTTTGTACGGTGTCTTATGATCACCCATGCTTAATGTTAGGCCGCAAAATCAACAAATAATAAAATGTGCAAGTTATAATTTAAATTTAGCTAATCTACAATGAGAAATATCATATGACATTAGTTCTAATGCAAAAATCAGCACACAATGCATCCTACCCTAACATGCATATGGTAAAAAACTAATACTAAGTGCAATCATAAAGCTAGTCCAACCAACATATCCTCGAATCAATATAAATATGTCAGCTTATATGATTACTAATGTAGCAAATTCCAAAGCGAATGTGGACAAAATCACATGGATGACAAGGTTGGTGGGAGATAGGAAAATAGAATGCCCACACATGGATGATTATGTGAGAAGAGGTAAGAAAATGATGTAATATAGTCCATGAGATCCTCTCTTCTAACCAAAATATAGAGATTTCAATGATTAGGCTCATAAAATTTTGATGGATGGAAATTTCGGGCATATTATTTCCATGATGGTCCTTATCATTCATGTCATATTTTATGGCATATATAGGGTTATGATTAGTAGGAAAGGGAGATTGGTGAGATGGAGAAACACAAATATGTTGCCCATGATGATCATAATAGAAAGGGGAGCTTATAGATTGATCATAATCCTGAGGGGGTTCCCAAGGAGATAAAAAATATTCAATGAGGAGTTCTTCCTCGACACTATACTTTGAAAGGGGAGAGGGATAAATGTCACTTTAGATCATAAAGGTGCGAGAATCACTCTAAAAAATAGATGAATGAAAAGGGGAGGGTGGAGAGTCATATCAAATAGGTTTATCTTCCCCAAAATCATAATCTAAAGGCCCAAGTGATTTGAATATAGAATCATAAGTAGGATAGGTAGGATCATTATCGATTTCCTTAGTATCACGGATTGGGTCTCTTCTGAAAGGAGAATCGATCACTTCTAACTACCCCTCCTCATGCAAGGGAAAATAATAATTCTCCTTCTCAAAGGTGTCAAAGGACATGTCATCATAAATAATACTTGAAAGAATGGGGAGACCAATATCATCCTCTTTGTCGGTGTCGTAAATGGGAGCACAATCAAATCGAGGACCAATAATTTACCATTTTTCCTTTTCAATATGGAAGTAATTTTCAATATCATCTTCTAAGGGGAAAATGGGATCACCTTCCTCAAGGTTCTCAAAAGGAAAGTCATCAGGAGTAACATCCTTAAGAAAGGTAAGGTTAGTCACAACTTCCCCTTCCATAGATTCATCATTCCCAACACATGTGTTCTCAAAATCATCCTTTTTATCATGGGGACCCAAGGAATACTCGTCTTTCTACTCATTAGCTAGATCCTCAATGTATTGACGATGCTTGATGAAGTATTCCTCTTGAATGCTTAATGCAGGGTGTACTTGAAAATGTCTAAGAAATCCATCAACAAGCTCTTCAATACATGAGATGCTTTTGGGTTCATGATGATGCAACCATGAGTTATGATCCAAAATATTTTTCTTTGAGATGGATTAAAGAATTACATGTAAAATGTTGGAATTTCTGAATATTCCGAACAAACAGGGTGATCAAAAGAGTCTCCTCTACAACACAGAGATTAAAATTTTTTTTGCTTACTACTGGACAGAGATTGCATAAATTGTTTCTATTCCATTAACAAAACAAACTATTACAAAATTATGGAGTTCTTCCTCTCTGGAGGGATTTACAAAAACTGGACTGCTAGACACGCAATGCAAAAAAAAACTTCTCTGTCTCTAAAAATCGCACATACATTGCTCTCTGTTTACTTCACTGTGTTTTCTTTTTCTCTGCCTGCGAGCTTTTTTTTACACAGAAATAAATTACATTACATAATCCTACGGGCTTTTTGCTTTTTATATGAGGCACGGTGTTTTAAAACAAAACATAAAACATAATTAAAAAAAAATGTATGCGAAACCCTTTCCTGTGGGTCCCTACGGAGGCACTCTCCCTCGGGTACATTTGATCTATGTTGTGCCCCTGTATAAAATCTCCACCGTTGATCTCTGGTCAACATATACTGTCTTGGTCAACTGCGGAGGCACCGCATGGTTCTTTTCAAAACCTTTCACTGCCCCTGTAACACTATATTTCTTCAAAAACATAAAACATTAAACCTGGACTTCAAATCCTTTACAAACTGCAATGGATTCTTTTCACGTTACAAAACGCCCCTACGTCAACAAGCTCAAAACAAGCGCGAACGTGTTCTGATTGGCTGTTGCTGGGGCCCGCGGAACTCAAACAGAAATATAAACCCGATCACATAAAAAATTCGCGTAACAAATCTTTGTGGTGACGTCATGGGTAAAACGAACGCGAATCAACGCGATTGGTCCACGTGGCAGTGGGACCACATCGCATCGGCGCTCAGCGGAATGAACTTTGGCGAAGCGATGAAGCGATGAGCGATGGTGCGATGAGTGATGTGGGGACCACATCGCATCGGCAGAAGACTTAAGCAGATGAGCGGAAGACTTGGTGACTTGCAATGAGAGATTGCATGATGTGCGATGAGCGACATCGACATCGCCACATCGCATCGGTGATAAACCTCGGCACATAACATATGCAGTAGGGTGGAACGGTGGTTTGGTGATGTGCGATGTGCGATGGTGGTAGGGACCACATCGCATCGCATCATCGGCGGTGTGAGATTGCTATGGTATGGAACACAAGTTCGTTGCGATATGCGATGTGCAATATCGCAACATCGCATCGCGACCAGACTTCACATCAACAAGACACAAACACTTGACTTCAACTATTTGCGATGTGCGACGAAGTGGGGACCACTATGACTTGGCCCACTTATGAACTTTAAAATAACTTTACGCGTTTAAACAGAAAATGCTTTGGTTGTCGTGTTAAAACAAAAACCAAACGGTCAACCTGTTTAGACTATGAGAGCTTTAAAGCCTGAAACAAACATTTCATCAAAATAGAAAGCGGTTGTGGTTGAAAACATAAAACCAAAATTAGAGAGCGGTTGTTCGCAGAGCAGTGAATTGCTTCTACACACCCTCTGTTGTGGATGTACATTCCGACAGTTGAAGTTAACATTTCAACATAAAATTGCATCTTAACCATGAAACTTAAAAGGCATGAAAATAAGAAGAGAGGAGCACACAAAATCATGCAAAGAAGACAAGAAATTGATATCGGAGTTTGTCCAGGAGGGACTATGTCTCTGGGTCCTACTCAATCAGTGGGGAGGCCCTCTTTCATTAAGTGGTAAATAAAATGAAAATACAAGCATCAATGCAAAATTACACCCTTATACCTCCATAGCTGAAAGTGCCCAAAAATTGGAGATCTCTGCTAAAGAAATGGACAACACCGTTGGATTCGTGTGGCCAAGAGGTGCAGAATCCATATAAAATTTGTCTGATTCTAATGCCGGACAAATCTGGGTCCTCTGGAAATGAGCTCAGCTCATGGTTCCGCCCCCCTCCTGCAAGGTGCTCATGATTCCACTCTGTCTTGGTAAGCGTGCTACTCCAGGTCTGCCCGGGCGCACTTCTGAAATGAAAGCTTATATAACTAAACGTGGGCGGACTCCCCAAGGAAGTCCGCTTGGCGTGGTGGTTGAGATCCAAAATATGAGGGAGGGGGTCGGGCGGTCAAACCCCACCCCCTCCATAAATGGTGACATATAGTTTTTAAAACCTCGAGCGTATCTTTTTTAAATAGCCATCGCATGTTTTTAATGGTAGGTTGGGGGGCCTGACCCGCATCGAGCGACCCACCCCATAACTCCACCGACACATATATGGAGACTAGGTTGGGGCCACAGGGTCATAATCATTGGCCCCACCTATAATGTTTGAAGGTTCCGTAAGTGTGGTAGCAACGGGGTCATGGTCGCTGACCCCCCTTCTTAAAAATATATATATCTGTTATATGGTTGGGGTAGGGCAGGGGTCACGACCCACCTACCCCTTTTTTTTAAATTTTTCCGTTTAATAAAAACCATAGGCCATTTTGAATTTTCTAGAAATTGACCAAAGGATTCAATTTAATGGACCCACAATTTCACATGCATTCCAGTCGGAGCTAGCTGGAATCCAGTTGCCAGATATCTACAAATTTGCAGCCTCCTTAAGCTGCCACATCACCATGTCAACCCATAAAATTTTATTGCTTTTAACTCCTTCGACATACGGACTTGGAATTGAGTGTCGTCTGTGCCGTTGGATTCAGAAAGACGAGATCTTCAACTTGACACCGAGTTTTCTACATTTATGACCCTTTGATTTTTGAGCCTTTGTACTTAAGCCACTTGTACTTGGACCTGTATGATCCTCCTGGATCATTCCTCTCCACTGAGGAGCTTTTGGACCACCAAAAGCATTAACACACTCAGCACACTGCTTGTTTGTTCAAAACCACACTTTCAATCTCCTACACACAAATCTGGTACATCATTTGCAACCATGCACACACCACACATGACTCAACAACCCCTCACTTGCCAAGAGTTTATAGCACACACTCATTGGCCAAGGATTACATAAAAACAACCAATACCTCAACTACTCATAAGAAAAGGCCAAAACATCATCGTCGTGTTTCGAAGTGATGGGAAACATACCATCACGTTTACATTTACTTGTAACGTATGATTTACAATTGTGGCCATAATAAGCTACTACCTCTAAAAAACCCAACTCAATAACACAGACCAAATGTGGTGGATTCGTTTGTTGAACATATTCACCTTTCGGCTCCTTTATCGATGCTTCTGGGGCATGGATCGTTGGACACGTGGCTTATTGGTGTCCCACTTCGTTGCAGTGACTACAACGATTATTTTTCCTCCAAACTTTCTGGATTGTCTTAGAGCGCTTTTCCTTGGTGTTCCTTCGATAAGTGTTCATAGAACCCTCACTATCGCTGGAATGTGAGGAAGTGATTTCATCATCTATCGCCGGTGGCTCACTAGTTATGTCAGAGCTTTCTTTGACTTCCTTCCTGGTGTATTGGAGTCTTGCATGACATGGAAATTCCTTGACTTCGATGGGGTTTACGATGCCTTGGCCATTGATGTCGAGGCCCTTTCCCTGATACCCCATCTTCTTCAGCAGTTTGGATCCGATCCCTATAGTATGTTTTTCAAAAGCAGTGAATTCATCATCATGAAAGGTACATGAAATTGAAGGGTTTTTTTTTTTTTTTTTTTTTTAAAATCTTGGGTTGGTTATGTCACAAATTTTCCAAGGCCTCATCCTTAGCTTGCAACTAGCATAGTAACCTATGATTTTCTTACTTTGCTTCCTGTATAAGCCTCCTTAGCTCAGTGTTCTCTGCTTGGATTCTTTGGTTGATCTCCTGAAGTTCTTGGAGCCCTGCCGCAGAGAGTGTCCTTTTCATTGTAATGAATAAAATAATGTAAATAGTGATTAATTAGTTAATTAGTAATTAGGTTGAAAGGCCATGTCTGATAAGACATGACCTTTCGTGAAGAGGCACCTGCGTAGGTATATAAGCAGGACTCATTTGTAACATTCAATCATCTATCTCATATCTCATTCATCATCTATCTAATATAATATTTATATCCTCATGGATATTTTCATATTCCAAGTGTTCTGGAGTATTTAACTTGAGAAGGAACTTTGTTCGCTTCATTTGGTATAAGAGCAGTTCGATCTTTTGGCCGCTCATTGCTACAGAGAGCTACACTCCTCGGTCCAGGCCTTTGGCCATCAAAATTCGCCAACATTGTTGCCGTCGAAGTGTTTCACTACTAGTCTTGGAGTTTCTCCATTTTCACCAGTTGACCTTTGACCAAAATTAAAAATTTGAAGAAATTTCACGAGTAGGCCTTTTGCCAGAATTAAAATTTTAAAGAAATTTCACCAATAGGCCTTTAGCCAAAATTTAAAATTTTAAGAAAAAAAAAAGGGGAAATTTAAAAAAAAGAAAGAAGCAAAAGCAATATATATAAGAAAAAAAAAGGGAAAAAAAAAAGAGATATATAAAGTAGTACATATACGTACATACCAAAACAATTTAAAAATAAAAAAGGAAACAAAAAGAAGGAAGAATAGATAAGGTTATTTTGATTATTCTTTAAGTGGTTTACAAGCTCATGGTTTTAGAAGCCCATCGTAATTGCCCATGGTATTTGCAAGGTAAAATAAGAACAAAAGGAATAAAAAATTTTTGTGGGAATGGTAAGTTTACTTTTACCTGGAGAACATTAACCAAGTCAAATACACATAAGTGGACATATATTTTATAGGTGAATATATGTGAATAGCCACGTTTCACTAGGGTTGTAACCTTTCAACAAAAAAAAAGAGTTAAAAAAAAATCAATTATTAAAATATATATATATATATATATATATATATATATATATATATATATACTATGAAAGTCAAACATCTTCTTAGTAATTATAGAAGATTTCATAACAAGAAATCAAGGAAGTAATTTTCAAAAAAATCGAAAGGAAAAATATTATTAAGGATTTCTTAAAATATTAAGGAATCATTATTAAAGCTCGAAGGTATATAAAAATAAAAAGAGGTTATTAAAGGTTTAAGTATTGGAAAAGTGGAAAAGGAGATAAATCATTATATTCAAAAGATTTTATTTAAAAAGGGAATATATACATATATAAAAGAATTTGAGCCTCTTTTAAAAGAGAATATTAGTGAAAGATTCATTACCAAAGATTGAAGGAATAATAGTAAAGGATATTGGAAAGATTAATCAAGCTTGAGGGTTTATTAAAGGGAAATAATAATATATATTTTATTATAAATATTAGGAAGGGTCACCCTTAAAAACCCCGAAGTTATCTGAAAAAATGGCATCCAAAATAGAATTAAAAGAGGGAAGATTTCCTAAAAATTATAGTATGTGTGTCGATGCGCTAATTGAAATCAAAGGGTCACTTGCAGGAAAAGAGGTTCTCATATCTATCGATTTTACTTGAAAGAATAATTATGTTAGTACCGAATGTGCTAACCAATTAGTGATCCCTGAATCAAATATAACTGAAGCAAATTCATTTAACGCAAATGACAAACAATACAACATAGAGAATTTACACCTAAGTATTGGGGAGTATTCCTTTGTCTCGCAATTCACCGTTAAAACCTTATTTTCCAATAATAGTGATATAGTTCTAGGTTAGCTTTGGATGGAATCACTAGGGTCATTCATCCTTAATATGAAAAAGAAGTTTTTGACATTTTCTTACAAAAAGAGAAACATAACGTTACAAGATGTCACGGTGAAGCCGAATTCACTAACACCGGAAGACATATTAGATATCACAAGAGTAGTTCTTCCAAAAAGTAAAAAGCAATACAATATTTGCAAAGAGAAGTTGACGAAATCACAACTAACAAGAATGAAGCAGTTGCTCGCCTCAAGGACCACAACGATAAATTACTAACGCAAATTAAGAAGCTGAAGAAAGACAAGAAGTTGTTGGAAAAAAAGGTGCAACAACTTGTCGAAAATGAAGCATCGAAATCTTCAAATATAGAAGTTCAAGTTGAAGAAAAATAGAACATTGATCCTGTAAATGTCTTAACTAAAGAAGACGACAAGAACGTTGCAGAAGAAACAAACTTAGATGTCGGACAAACGAGGAACATTCTACGTGAAGATTTTGTAACCAGCTCAATAACATCTTCGCCAGAAGAAAATCAAATAAGTCAAACCAAAAAAGTTCCCTATCGACATCCAAATCACGGGAGCAGACAACTCAACCAAGCTATGTATTTAGAATAGAAACAAGCTGATATTCTGAAGAATACTAATGAATCATCACAAGTTTCCAGTCATCGTAAGATTCCACAGAAGATTGATTTAGGATGGTCTGATCCATTCTCAGTGCGACAGTTTTGTTTGTCACTTAGAGGATCATATCAACTTGTATCGACAAGGATAACTACCCCAAGACAAGAATATGTTCGTAGCAGGAAAAGAAATTGAGGCCTTTCATCGACAAGCTTTGAGGACAAAGCTTTTTGAGGGAAGGAAATGTAATGAATAAAATAATGTAAATAGTGATTAATTAGTTAATTAGTAATCAGGTTGAAAGATCATGTTTGATTAGACACGACCTTTCATGAAGAGGCACTTGTGTAGATATATAAGCAGGACTCATTTGTAACATTCAATCATCTATCTCATATCTCATTCATGATCTATCTAATATAATATTTGTATCCTCATGGATATTTTCATATTCCAAGTGTTTTGGAGTATTTAACTTGAGAAGGAACTTTGTTCGCTTCATTCATCTTTGGTACCGTGTCTATTGAAATTTTTGTTTCATTGCCTAAATCAGAACCCAAGTCTATGGGTCCCCTTATTGTGATCCAAACGGCTGCAAGCTTCATTTCATCGTTGGAATCAGACCCAAGGTCAATTGGTCTGCCTAGTGCAAATCCTGTTGCTGTGACCTTCTCATCTTCCTCTGATTCAAAATCTTGGTTCTGCTGCACGGTGGTAGTAGTCTTCTGCTTCCCATTTTTGTCATTTTTCTCAGGTCTCAACTCCGAGTGCAGCTTCCAACAACTTTCCTTGTCATGTCCATCTTTCTCACAATGTGTACAAGAGGGCTTTGCTCCCCTTCTCTTGGCTGCTTCAGTTCTTTTTGGGTGGTCATTTTGTTCATGCGTTCCCTTGCTTTATAGATGCATGGCCTTCACACTGGCCACATCGATGGTAGGAGGCTCAAACAATAATAATGAATGTCTTATGTAATTACGCAGAGAACCAATATACTTGGTCACAATCTCTGGTGAATCTAATGGAATGCCTAAATTCAATGCTTGTTTTCTAAATTCTTTAGTGAAGTCTTGTACATTTGACCTCTACTTTTTCTTAGGTGTTTCCATTCCATTAATGCCTTTTGCTTATGACCCAAAGGATAAAATTGATTTCTCAATGCAGAAACAAAATTTGACCATGAGGAGAGAAGGTTACCCAAATTATTGTTGCCTTGCAATTTGCTCTCCCACCAGATAAGAGCCGTGCCATTTAGTCGAAGAGAAGACAACTGGATATTTGCCTTGTCTTCCTCAATCTGCTGAATACTGCAGTAGACTTCAATCTGCCTAATCCAGTTGCTAAGATTTTCTGCATTACTTTCGCCATGATACATGGGAAGATCAAATTTGACATCTAATTTAAAGAAAGGTTTCTTAGATGCATTTCCTAAATTCCTATGATGATGGTGACAAGAAGAAGAGGAACTTCCACTCACGGAAGGAGAAGGCAGTGGATCCCCTCCATCATCTCCATGCGCTGAACCTTGTCCTTCTAGAGCTTTTTCCCCTGCACTTTCTAGTTTCTCAAACCTTGAGAACAACTTCTCGACTCGATCTGCCATGGTGTAGAATATTTTGTGGAAGTTTAGCTCCTCCTCATTTCTAACATCGCCATCCATGTTTCTTCTTCGATGAGCACGTCCCGCTTTAGGATCAAAAGAATTTATTTTCCCTTCGCCTTTTCGTAGCCTGTTTCTAGTTAGCATATAAACATGCAATTCACATCTACAAAGACCTGCTCTAATACCACTTGATCCAAAATCTTTTTCTCTGAGATGGATTTAATAATTACATGTAAAATTGCATCTTAACCATGAAACTTAAAAGGCATGAACATAAGAAGAGAGAAGCACATACAATCATGCAAAGAAGACAAGAAATTGATATCAGAGTTCGTCCAGGAGGGAATATGTCTCTCGACCCTGCTCAATCAGTGGGGAGGCCCTCTTTCATTAAGTGGAAAATAAAATGAAAATATAAGCATAAATGCAAAATTACATCCTCATACCTCCATAACTGAAAGTGCCCGAAAATTGGAAACCTATGTTGAAGAAATGGACAACAATGTTGGATTCGTGTCACCGAGAGGTGCAGAATCCATATAAAATTTGCTTGATTCTGACACTGGACAAATATGGGCCCTATGGAAATGAGCACAGTTCATGGTTCCACCCCCTCCTGCAAGGCGCTCATGGTTCCACTCTGTCTTGGTAAGTGTGCTGCTCCAGGTCAGCCCGGGCGCACTTCTGAAATGAAAGCTTATATAACTGAAGGTGGGTGGACTCCCCAAGGAAGTCCTCTTGGCGTGGTGGCTGAGATCCAAAATATGAGGGAGGGGGTCGAAAAGTCAAACCTCACCCCCTCCATAAATTTTGACATATAATTTTTAAAACCCCGCGCATATCTTTTTTAAATAGCCATCGCATGTTTTTAATGGTATGTTGGGGGGTTAGACCCGCATCGGGCAGCCCGCCCCATAACTCTGTTGGCACATATATGGAGAGTGGGTTGGGGCCACGGGGTCACAACCATTGGCCCCACCCATAATAGTTTGACGGTTCCGTAAGTGTGGGGGTGGTGGGGTCATGGTCGCTGAGCCCCCTTTTTTTTAAATATATATATCTGTTATATGGTTGGGGTAGGGTGGGGGTCACGACTTGCCTGCCCCTTTTAAAAAAAAAAAATCCGTTTAATAAAAATCATAGGCCATTTTGAATTTTTTGGAAATTGACCAAAGGAGTCAATTTAATGGACCCACAATTTCGCCCAGATTCCGGCCGGAGCTGGCTGGATGTCTGCAAATTTGTCGCCTCCTTAAGCTGCCACATCACCAAGTCAACCCATAAACTTTGACTGCTTCTACCTCCTTCATACAGACTCGGAACTGAGTGTTGTTTGCATCGTTGGAATCAGAAAGACGAGATCTTCAACTTGCCAATGAGTTTGCCACATTTCTGACACTTTGATTTTTGAGCCTTTGTACTTAAGCCACTTGTACTTGGACCTGTACAATTCTCTTGGAGCAAGTTATGACCACAAAGATATCTCATGAACAACAACATAAGGACATATTGGTGACCCACTTTCTATTTTGAAGTATGTGCATTAAATCTTTGTACATGGTCAATTACGGAGAGTGGATCACCATCAAACACGGGCACCCCACGCACCATCCTTCCTGTGACATGATCAGGGTTCCCAGGGATGCTAGTGATGTCCAAAGCAGGAAAATCATCAGAGAAAGACACCCTAATTTTGGTATACATGTAAATTTTGTAGGAGTCGCTAGGGAAAATTTATAAATGCCTAAAATAATGCTTGCTTCACCCTATAAGCATCGACCTTAAAGTTTACTGAAGAACTAGGGATTCGTTCTTCCAATGGAGTCGCCAATAAGGATATGTAAATATGTCATATGGAGAACAAAACACATGTCTCGTTTCCCATGCAACAATGCCATAAATGTTACTGCTCAAACTAGTAGGGGTCCCAAAAGGGGATCCTAGGAAGGCTACTACTAGATTAAGGGAAACAATGGAGCAATATCCCATTGTCACCTCGGCTAAGGCTCCTTACTCTTTACGAAATTTCACTGATGGGAGGAGACTCGTTATGATAAGGATCACAAATTGAATGGATCAATGATAGGATGAGAGGTTATCCTAAAAGCCTATTCACAAGAGAGGCTCAAATATATGGTTTGCTTGCCTTGTAAGTAAGATGAAAGGCTCTCTAGGAAGGGCTCTGGGGAATTCTATGAGCTAGGGTTTGAGTATATGACTTATAAAGAAGGTTCTTAGCTTCTAAAATCCCTATGGAAAATTGGCTTCCACGTGGTCTTTGTGAAATTGACTTTAATAAGTTGTGGGACCACACGAGACCAAGTGGACTCGGGGTTCGGTCAAGGCGGTAAGGTTTAGCAACCAATGATATACTTGACCTAATCAAGGAGGAGAATGGGATCCAGGAAGGAATTTTCAACGAAGGATAATGTAATGATCCCATTGAGGTTGCTAACCTAAGGAAACCAGCGACAAGAATTGGTCTTCAAGCTAGGGCTTGCAATACCTCAAGATACCACAGTCAGATTCTCATGAAATTTGGAGGGCTTCTTAAGGAAACACCAATGCAGTTATCGACCAAAAATTGAAGTGTTTAGATTTTTATATTGTGAGATAATTGATGCCCTAGGTGACTTATGTAGGTTATGCCTAGAAAAGAGGGGAAGATGAAAAAATAAGCTTTGAGGTGATCAACTATCCATAAACCAAACTTCAATTAATATAGAAACTACATTTTATTATTTGCAAAAGACAAAACCAATGCACCTCTCTTATTAATATGTGAGCTACTAGTATATAGCCTAAACTTGAACCTTTGTTCTACTTTATCTATCTTAGAAGGTAGTCCATCCCTACCCTATTTACAATAAAATTCCATGCCAAAGTGCATCCTCAAAAGATAAAGGATTTGGCTGATTGCAATATATCCCCCCACAACTAAGAACACATCCTTCCTCAACTTCCAATGACCTTACATCATTTCTATTTCCAATGAACCCAAAACCTTCCTTAGATACCAAACAAAGCATATGTTCCTTCTACACTCCTTCACGATCACCTTTCGCCATCAGGTATAGAGAATTCAATCACGTTGGAAGGTGTTTATTTTTCTAAACATTCTCTCTCAAATTGATGAAATCGGTTGGAAGCAATACACCCACAACCATGACGTTTTTAGGAGGTCTCTTATAATTGTCCAAAACTTACAATATTAAGCATTTATAGCACTAATATTATCATTTTTCATACTATTTATCAACTAAAAAAACCTTATCTTCATATTATCTAAAATATGTATATGTAGAAATGTGTTTAACCATTTAAAAAATCATATTATTACATAATCGACAAACCTATTTCATATTCACAAACCAATTAAAATTTTTCTATTATCACTATTATGATTCACTTAGGCGTTTCCTTTACCCACTTTCAAATATGCTAGTTAATAATATTTCCCATTTATAATTTTAAAATTAATAAAAAATTATAAAATTATATATGGAAAATTAAATTCAACATCTTGAGCTATTTATAATTTTAAAATTAATAAAAAATTTATGAAATTATTGCGCTGAGAGGTGCTCTACAGTCCAGTATATAGGGATGTGTAGATGTAATGTGTGTATAGGGATGTGTAGATGTAATGTGTGTAATGTAAACTTTTCATATGTCAGAGTGTATATAGATGTGTAGATGTAATGTGTGTAGATGTCATGTAACTAATGTAAACTTTTGATATGTGGAGTGTATAGAGATGTGTAGATGTAATGTGTGTAGATGTCATGTGAGTAATGTAAACTTTTGATATGTCGGAGTGTATAGAAATGTACCACTTTAATACCATGGGCTGAATACCATGGGCCAAATACCATATTTATAAAAGAGGTATGGTAAATAAATAAAATATAAATAAACCATAGATATGTAAATAAAATGTCTTTTTATATTTTCTCCATAAAAAGTGGTTTTATTTAGGTGAATCCTGAGCTAAATACCATGGACCAAATTATTATTAATACCATGCAAAAAAAAAACATTATTAACCCTAATATTAATATTATTATTGATTATAATTTTCACATTATTATATTTAATAATATTAATATTATTAAATCTAATAAATTTGGATCACGTAGTTATTAAATCTAATAAATTTGGATCAGGTAGGTTGGTATTTGAGTACACTATATGCATTGCCTATCTCAGGTAACAATAAACATGTGATATGTCGGAGTGTATAGAGATGTGTAGATGTAATGTGAGAAATGTACCACTTTAATACCAATAAAATATAAATAAACCACAGGTATGGTAAATAAATAAAACATCTTTTTATATTTACTCCATAATCCTATTTATATTTAGGAATACTCAAAAAGTGGTTTTATTTAGGTGAATCATGCTCTAAATGCCATGGGCCAAATACTAATACCATGGCAAAAAAACATTATTAACCCTAATATTAATATTAATTTTAATATTCACATTATTATATTATAATAATAATATTATTAAATTTAATAAATTTTGATCACTTAGGTTGGTATTTGAGTACACTATATGCATTGCCTATCTCAGGTAACAATAAACATGTAAACATAAATGTAAAAATAATGTTTAATATTTAACATTTAAAATTTAATCTAATTAATCTAATGTTGGTCCTAACGAAAAATCACTTCTCTCCCTACATATATAAATTTAATACAAATAAAGTCTCAAAATTTGTTCGTGAGGAAGCATCTCTGTGATTTTGCAAACAATGAAATAATATTTGTGAGAAAGGATTTCGGGAATTGTTCGAAAGTGGTAGCAACAATATTTGTGGGAAAGGATTTCAGCGTCAACGAACTTATTTGGATTGATTTGGAAAATAATATTTGTGGGAAGGATTTGAGTGTCAACGAGCTGCAATTGATTTTCAGGTTTGATTTCTATTGCTCCTGCATTTTATTTTATTTTAGGAGAGGAAGGAAGGCATGAGAGGGAGGTAGGAGAGGAAGGGGGGGAGAGAGGAAGGAAGAGAAAGAGTAGGAGAGAGGGAAGGAGATAGGAGGGGGGCGGGGAATAGAGAGATGGAGTAGGAGGGTGAGAGAGGGAGGGAAGAAGAAATACATAGAGAGCAAGAAGTGGAGAAAGAGAGGCACTGACAAGGGATAAATAGAGAGTATGTGTATGTTTGGGGGTGAGATAAAGAAAAAAATAAGGAGAGATGGAGGGAATGGGGGGAGAAGGAGAGAGGGAGGGATATAGTAACATAGTTGGAGGGTGAAGAGAGGGAGATAGAGAGAGAGATAGACATGGGAGAGAAATGGATAGAGGGGAAGTAAGAGAGAGAGAATGTGAGAAAGTGGAGAGAGGGAGGGAAAGAGAGATGGAGTTGGAAGTGAAAGAGAGGGAAGATTATTTCTTGCACTCGATGCATTGATTTCAGTGTGGATGGTGATTTCCAATCCTATTTGATTTCTTGCACTATATGCATTGATTTTAGTGTCGATGTTGAGATAGAGAGAGAGAGAGAGAGAGAGTATGTGTTTGTTTGGGGGTGAGATAAAGAGAAAAATAAGGAGAGATGGAGGTAATGGGGGGAGAAGGAGAGAGGGAGGGATATAGTAACATAGTTGGAGGGTGAAGAGAGGGAGAGAGAGGGAGATAGAGAGAGAGAGATAGACGAGGGAGAGAAAGAGATAGAGGGGAAGCAAGAGAGAGAGGATGTGACAGAGTGGAGAGAGGGAGGGAAAGATAGATGGAGTTGGAGGGGGGAGAGAGGGAAGATCATTTCTTGCAGTCGATGCATTGATTTTAGTGTGGATGGTGATTTCTAATCCTATTTGATTTCTTGCACTATATGCATTGATTTTAGTGTAGATGTTGAGAGAGAGAGCGAGAGAGAGTGGTGGGGGAAGAAAGAGGATTGGAGGGCAAAGAGAGAGAGAGAGAGAGAGAGAGAGAGAGGTAGGAGAGAAAGGGAGAGAGAGGACATGAGAGAGAGAGGAAGAGAGTGATGGGGGAAGAGAGAAAATTGGAGGGCAAAGAAAAAGAGAGAGAGAGAGAGAGAGAGAGAGAGAGGAAGGACGAGAGAGAGGAGGAGAGAGGGAGGGAGAGAGAGAGGAAGGACGAGAGAGAGGAGGAGAGAGGGAGGGAGAGAGGAGGAGAGATGGAAGGATAGAGAGATGGAGTTGTTGAGATTGCAACAAGATGATGAACTTAGTGGAAAGAAGTCGCCTTCACTAAGTGGGCCCGCAGGCTATTTTTGGCGCAAAGTCTATTTTTAGACTATGTCTATCATGATTCTATGAGTTGCAAGATGCTATTTGTGGATGGTTGGTCAAGTTGGAAAAATAGATGGACTTCTATTTTTAGACATATCGGGCGGAATCTATTTTTAGATTGCCAGTCTAAAAATAGATATGTCGAATATTATTAGCTCTTAAGAATATTTGGACTATAAACATTATCTTATTCTCTTGGAGCACTTCAGTTAAGTGCACAGATGTGGCACAGGAGCTGACAGAAGGAATTACGCTATTCTTGAGGGTTAAGTGGAGCTATTGCATGGATACTTCAGTTAGAACTCATGTGACAGAGTTTGGTGGAGTTATTGAGCTAGTTGATGGAGTTTTGTTCAGTTTAACTGAGTTAAACATAGTTGAGCTAGTTGTATCTAGTCTAACTGATTGATACACTAGTGAGAGTGGTGTGAATTAATTATTAATTAATTCACTAATTATTAACTCATTAATCAACTAAAGAATACATCAGTTAACTACAGTGCATGGACAGTTTCAGTGGAGACTAGTGAAGAGGTAGGTGAAAGAGCAGTGTGACTATCAGTTGTGACTATATTGTTGCATGATTTGCAACAACTAGTGATTGGAGATGCCAATGAGGATTGCACAGTCAAGGTTGGACCAATTCGAGTTCATTCAGAGCCATTCTTCAGCAGTGATTGCACAGTAGAGGCGGGCTATCAGGTGGCAGAGATTGGAGCATGTGATTTTGCTAGATCGGGCTTGATTAGTGTGTAGCAATTGTAGATTGTACTGAGAACTTTGTGAGGAGCTTTGTATAATGATTGTTATATGATCTCTATGACATATAATATATAGATAGTTGGGGGTTTTCAGCTTTAAGCTTTCCCATAAAATACTGTGTTCATATGTGTGATTGTTTATGGTTTTAATGTGCGCATGCGATTGTTTTTATTTCCGCAATTAATGATCAATGGTGAAAGAGATTCTATATTGTGCATGAAGTTAAAATAGTGTGTGATTAGGGGAATCTCGGTGAATAATATATCAGTTATTCAAATTTCTACAGGAGTTGGAGGGGGGAAGAGGGAGGGAAGAAGGAATACATAGAAAGTGAGAAGTGGAGAGAGAGATGAAGTGACAAGGGAGATATGGAGAGTGTGTGTGTATGTTTTGGGGTGAGATAAAGAGATAAAAAAGGAGATATGGAGAGAAGGGAGGATAGAAGGAGAGAGGGAGGGATATAGTAACATAGTTGAAGGGTGAAGAGAGAGAGAGAGATAGATGTGGGAAAGAAATGGAGAGAGAGGAAGGAAGAGGGAGGATGTGAGAGAGTGGAGAGATGGAGGGAAAGATAGATGTAGTGCGAGGGGGGAGATAGGGAAGAAGATTTATTGCTCTAGATGAATTGATTTAAGTGTAAATGGTGATTTATAATCCATTTTAATTGTTTGCACTAGATGCATTGATTTTAGTGTAGATGTTGATTTTTAATTATATTTAATTGCTTGCACTAGATGCATTGATTTCAATGCAGATGATTTCTATTCTTATATGATTGCTCACACTAAATGCATTGATTTCAATGTAGACGGTAATTTCATCTGCTATTTGATTGCTTGCACTAGATGCATTAATTTCAGTGTATATGTTGATTTCTAATTATATTTGATTGCTTGCACTAAATGCATTGATTTCAATGTAGATGATTTATAATCCTATTTGATTGCTTGCACTAAATGCGTTGATTTCAGTGTAGATGGTGATTTATAATCCTATTTTATTTCTTGCACTGGATGAGTTGATATCAGTGTAGATGTTGGTTTCTAATCTTATTTTCTTACTTGCACTAGATGCATTGATTTTAGTGTAGATGTTGATTTCTAATCCTATTTGATTACCTGCATTAGAAGCATTGATTTCAGTGTAGATGTTGTTTTCTAATCTTATTTGATTGTTTGCATTAGGTGCATTGATTCCAATGAAGACGTTGATTTCTGATTTGATGTAATTGGATGTACATTGATAGTACATTAATTTTTAAAGTGACTGGATTAACATTGTGCATTGATTTCAGTGTAAGCACACAAAATTATTGACAATGTACATTAATATTTGTGTTATAGTAAATCAACCTATTAATATTGAAGAGCAAGAGAGACAATGTATGATGTTTAGTACAATAGTTCAAGCTAAATATTTAAATGGTTTATGATTTCAACTCTCATTTTCATATAATCTATATGAAAAGATGACAAAACTAACAAATGTGACAATAAGAATAGTAAAAGAAATTAATTTGAGATTGATCACAATGAAAACTATTTATAATTCACTCCATTCTTATTGTTTTCATTTTCTATCATCCAACACTATTACATTTTCACTTTGCATTCAAAAATTTTATTAACAATATTTATCATCTAAAAAAATTGAGGTAACTAAGCAAATTTTAAAATTAAAAGTACAGACATATTTAGCATATATAAAATGATTGTATTTTTATTATCTGTATTTACATATTATTGATAAAATTAATCATATGTTTGATAGATTTTCCTTGGCCGCATACCATTGAAAGCCTAGATCCATCTTAACTCAGAATCTATCAAGTGTCGAAAATGATCAAATTTGTCCAGGTGCAAACCTTTTTTTGAATGAAAAAAGTTTGCACCTCGACAAATTTGATCCCTCTCGACGCTTGATAAATCCGAAGTTAAGATAAATCTAGACTAATATATGGAAAATTAAATTCCAATATATCATTTACAGTGACACTTTTTCGTTGAGCATACTCCTTTTTGGACATATAAAATTGCAATCCCACCGCCAGAGAATGGAGACTACACTTTTATCCACAAGTTAAGAGGTTTTGGGACTGTGTGATGAGATCGTCGAGCGTGCAAATAGAACAATGGACCTCTTGACAAATTGAAGATTCGTGAACAGCTAGATGCGGAATTGAGGTAGGATTTTTACAAGCTCTGTAAACGTGATCTTTCTTTTCATTCTCATGTTTGTCAGATCAGATCAGTGGCCCTTTTTGAAATGGAATGAATGATTTATAACAGTTACAAAATGTTTACAGCGTGATCTATAAGCAAGTTTTTCACAGTGCTGTGAGGTGTAAGCCTTTCCCCTTTTTTTCTGAATATTTGATTGTGTTTTGGCAGTGGATGGTTATTCGAGGCAACCAAGTTTGTCGATTCTCTGATCCTGAGTCGGTTCTAGGAGAGAATAGGCCAGATACATCCATCTATCTTTTTTAGCATATTTGTTTAAGGTAGGGTGTTTGGCAGCTGCCGTGCTTGTTATTTTTGCCTTTCCCTTTCATGGGCAGCATGAGCACGGGTTGGGTTGGCAATATGGGCACCAGCTGATGTTGATGGTTTGGCTGAGATTGAGAAGAGGCCAGATCCGTCCATATCCTTTGTATTAGTATTTTTGTTTTAGCCAGGGTGAGGGGACTAGAGTGCTTTGCGATTGTTGTGCTACCTTTGGGATCCTAGGTTCTGTGATTAAAGATGCTCAAGCCTAGGTGAAGATGCTGCTTACAGACGCTGACTGAGTTCGTTTAAATGGTGTAATGGCATTGTGACATTGGGAAAGCATTTTTGTTAAAAATGGTCTGCAACAACCTTAAGGGCAGTAATGTCCTCTATGATGCTATTTGGTTATAGTTTTTCAAGCTTATAAAAAATTTTGACTGTTGTTGTGGGGGACGAGAAATTCTTTGTGGTATTGGACGAGTTGTGGAATCAAGGTCGTATTCCCTACTTGGAGGAAAGATCTGATAAGCAGAAATCCATTGAAATACAGCCCCTCTCTGGACACGAAACGTGGATGTTTGCAAGAATAGCTTTCAAAGAGGGCCATGCTCCTATGGAGTTGGAAGACTCTGTTGCGTACGAGTGTAGAGGTTTTCCTTCGGCATTAAACGCAGTAGCCGCAACAATGAAGGGCAAAAGCTGTGTAGATGAATGGGAGATTTCTTTATCTTTGATGAAACCCTCAGATCCATCTTTTCCACAAACTCGTGCTCCCGTTGATCAAGAGTTGTATCAACGATTAAAATGGAGTTGTGATGCTTTTCCCCATTCAAACGTCGAAAGTTGCTTCTTCTCTTCTGCTATGCTTATGGGAGACGCAGATTTGATGTAGACAAATGAGTACAAATATAGATTGCCTAAGGGCTTGTTATGAGCAAAAAGGGAACCCATTTAATGGGCATGGCCATTGGGCCGTAACTATGGAAATCTTCAGGGAGCTTGTGGTTTGTTTCAGAGTTTAAAAATAAGGGGACTTAGGAAGTCAATAGGGCATGCCAGCGAAGAGCTCATGATAATGTTCTTCGTGATATGGCAATTTATGTTTGAGTTCCTCACATAATGATGGGTTTGTCTGAAGAGATATACCATATTTTTAGATTTCAATTATTTAACTTTTTCAACGTTTTCAATTTCTGGACATCTAGAATCATTTCTCAATTCCATCTAAGATTAGAGAGCTTAAAAATCTCAAGTATCTTTATTTAAAGCGAATGTTTGAACTTATGGATGATTTCACAGGAAATCTCTAAACTAAGCACTCTATATTCAATAGTCAACTCCTGGATTAAGTGTGGAAACTGAAGCTCTTGCAAATGTTTGGAGTTTGAAGGGCCTAAAAAATTTGACACGTCTGGTTGTCAAATATTAAACCCCAGGATAAAGTCAGGAATTAAAGAAAGCATAATGGGGAATTGGTTGGAGATGAGGCACTTATGGTTGAAGTACAAAGAAAATTTATTTGGGTAATGAAGGATCTTCCCCAGGATATGGAGGACATGAAAAAGCTACCCAGGTTCGTTATGGCTTGTTACCATGGGTATCAAATAATGGACTGTGGAATGATACTGTTCAAACTCTGTCCATGTTTTGAACATATACCATTGACCTTCGAAAAAATTTCCGACAGCCTTGGAGAAGCTACCCAATTTGAATCACGGGAAACACCATATTGCAAAGAGAATAACATGGAACTGTGCCCCCAACAATTATTCAGCAAACTGGGGAACTGTAAGTAACTGTAATTCTTATCATTAAACTTCATCATTTTCTGTTATAAATGTGATGGTGGTTAAATGAATGTATAAGAATTTTACTATGTATGACCTTTTCTTATAAATTTTGGTTAACAATTGTTGCATAGGAAACCACGGTGGCGCTAATGGAGATGAGGAAGAGGAGCCACACCCTTCGGAAGAAGATCCTTGTGGCAATTGAGCTTAGCAGCAATGCCCTGCCTTGCTGGAAAGCCTGAGAATTTCTCAAGAGATATATCAATATTTGTCATGCTAGTATTAGTAAGTTGGCCTTATGGGAGGTGCATAACACAAAAATTGTGTACATTAGGAAAATTTCTTTCAACTTGTAATATTGTTAGAACTTCAGAACTTCATTTTGTGGGGATAATGCATTGTTCACTGCCAAAGAGTCTGAATTTGCATGATTGAAAAGCGTAGCTTGGATGATGCTACATGCACATGTTTACAGAAGAAAACTAGTCTATGTGTTGCTTCTCTGTCAAACACGGATGTTAGATCTGATATAACTGTCACCATTCATAATTTGACATATGACTTATCTGCATGTCACCATTCATAATTTGACATATGACTTGTCTGCATGGTCTGTCAGCATATGTCCATTGCAAGAATGTGGCATTCAATACAGCAAAGGTGAATTGGTTTTCCTTAGTTGCATGAATGTTGAATGAATTGGTGTTGAACTGTTACCCATCTAGCAGTGTTCTTAAGCATCATTTTGTGTATTGCATAATCATCTTACATTTCCGAAAAGTTCTACTTGTGTATGGGATAATTTTGTTGGGCTATGAAGGTGGTTATTATTAGGGTCTGAGTTTTCAGATGTGAAGATTTAGAAAGCGTGTGGTTGTCTATTGGTAGATAAAATTAGGACATCAAGCATAAGTTATCAAGCAACCACAAATATGGTGTTAATAATTAGATATCTCGTGCTTATCACACTAAGCAACATTGTGTGCTTTTCTTAACTGTTTACAACCAAGTGATAAGAAAGTTGAGGTAAACTTTCTCGCTGATTCATCATTGCATCACGTTTTATTGAGTACTTGCCACACTCCCTTTGCTGGTTTTATTGCCATTTGTCTAGTATTTGAGGGTTGATTATTCTTCTGCTAATACCGTTGTCAATCTAGGAGTGTACCGGCAGTGAGTTTGTGTATTTCCCTATTTTTCCTGATTGTCATAACATGAATTACAGAGCAAACATGAAATACTGTGATACTGTTGAGTAAAAAATGAATAGGAATCGGTCCTGTAGTCTGCTGTGTTAAGTTTTAGGTTCATTGTGTATACACTATATAGTCGGCTAATTTAATGTATATATGAAGTACTGTTCCATTAACTTATATAGTTATTTGTGAAGGGCAGTTGTTACTCTGTTCATGTAAATATCAGCAGTTGTCAGGTCTGAGGTGACTCCACTGTGAAATTATTTCAGTGATTTGCTTCAGTACAACATGGTATCACATATCTTAAGGAATTGTAATTTTAATGACTCGCTGAACATATCAAACCGTAGAACCAAAATTGATGATAATGGCAATGATGTGCTAGTGGTTTCATGAAAACTATATTAAATATGAATGTATAGTCTTTGATAAATGAAGTGCATAGTCTGTCTGGGCGGTCTTGTGTGTCTATTCAAGGTGGTACTTAGAGGTGGAAGAGTTTAGTTTGCATATGAGATTGAAGTCCTTGATAGGTCATAACTAGAAAGTCATACACAGCTAACAATGGTTCCAACATGGCTGTAATTTTGTCTAAATTATCTTGTTGGTTCGTATCCCCTCTGGGTAACATTTTTACAGTATCGCTATTAGTTGGTTACGTTTTTGCTCAGAGTAATCATGTTGACGCGGGATACTCTCTCAATTATCCTCGTCATAAGGATCCAACAAAGTCACTCCATGAAGGGTTGAATGGTAAAATTCCATAGCCCACCTCTGTATGCCCTGAAGAGAGGGCATGCCCTTCTCATTCAAGTTTTATAGTACCATAGATCAAAGGGTACACTGTTCTATAGTATAGGGCGCAGCTACTAATTCAGTACTTAGTTTTTATAATTCAGTACTTAGTTTTTATCGTCGTGAGATGAGAGAGCATACGTAAAAGAACAGTGTGTGGGAAGTACCTGTCAGTTTCACACTGATTATCTAATACTGGGTTGATGTCATTGATGGCGAGCTTTATTTCCTCTGCTATTGACCTAATGCCCCTTAAGTACCAATGACCATGGCAACCCAACCCATGCCATGCACCCCATGTCGTTGAAACCCTATCTTATCATCCGGTACTTGTCTTTATCGCATACGCATGGATTCACAAAGTTTAATGGATGCCCATGCCCCCTGCATCTGAATACGGACGAGGAACCATGGATGGCATCGCAACAGGCATGAGGAATTTCCTTGCGCCTCCGCCTAGTTTCCACCGCATATAAATACATGGTATACGCTACAATAGAGTGTACGCAGTTGAATTGTAAAATTTGAATATGAAAAACCGCGAATTGAAATTTGAAATTTATTAGCCAACATTTTTTGAATTGTAAAATTTGAATATGAAAAACCGCGAATTGAAATTTGAAATTTATTAGCCAACATTTTTTATTCTTTTATGCCGGTCTGAGAAGACGGGGAGATCTTCTTGCTGAGAGAAAAAGAAAGGGGTTTAAACCCAACAAGAAAATGCCTGCCTCATAGCCCACAGGTGAAGGCGCCTGGCGTTGCCTTCAGAGGGCATGCCTTACTTGCGGCCTTAATCCCTGCATGTAGTTAAAGCAAACGGTAAGCAGCAGGATTTCAAATTAAAAAAGTTGCGCGGTAAATTTTTAAAATTCAAATGAAATGGTGGGTGGTTGTTGATGATGGTGGTGGAAGAGGGGAAAGAATGAAAGGACTTATTGGAATTGTCTGCACCCAATATCTTCAGCTCCGCTCTCTCGACGAGAAAAGTCTCTCCGACGAACCCTGCCCACCACCGATCACAACGCTGGGGAGCACATACTGATTCAGTTTTTCCAGGCTTCAATGAAGGGTATCCAAACACCGGTTTCTGATTCGCATCCCATGGATGCTTATGCCTGGGAAAATCTCCCGTGGTTGCTCGTCTATTTTCGTGGTAAGTCCGTGGTCACCATTTCCGCATCGGATTCCAATGAAGAAGAGCTGAATTGTATCCAGGTAGGTCTTTTGAATTTCTTCATATTATTGTGTTCTTTAATGGGATACGAACCCGGGTCAAACTGACTAGGCGATGGCGCTTTCAGGTATATAGTTGATCGATCTCACCTTAGTGCTAATCTTGGTGATGGATGGAGATTGTTTTGCCTTCAGCAGAGCGGCAATTCCACAGTCAAGTCAAATAGGAAGCGGATACAACTAAAACGAATTTGCATCGTTGGATTAAGCAATGGAGGGTCACGATCTACGGTGGAAAAAACAAAAGGAACTGTTGGAAAGTCAATGTTATTATCACTGTAGATATAAATATCATCAACGGTGGCTTAGCCAAGTGTAGGTAAATTCGTTTGAAAAGGTGGAGTGGAATTTTGTTATAAATATCAGTTTAAAAATAAATATGTTTTTCCAGCAATTAAAACGATGGAATGGGTATTGTAAACAAACGCTAATTAATTGATCTTGCACTTTGTTAATCGGATCCTATGATTGAAATGGATTTTGGAGATTTGCTGTTGTTAAAAAATCAGTTTTAAAGCATATGCATAGAGTGTCAAGGTGAGAATTCTGCTTAAACAAAGAATTATAAAGCAAATTTTCTCCAAGTGCCGGGATCATACTTCCATTGATAATGAGAGCTTGTAAACTTTTGGGCTTGTTAACTAAGCACATCTTCTCATCAAACCATGAGCATTATTAATATATGAATATTTTCCCTTCTGAATTTTATGTTTCAATTATGTGAATTGTATTAATGTAATTGTCATCTATATCACTTTAATTTTGGTAAGCCAGGTGGGAATTTGGAAAAAAAAAAAAAAAAACTAAAAAATAACAGTATGTTGCTTACTTATTTTAAATTGAAAACCTGAGCTAGTCCATTATTTATTTCAAAATAAAAGATCTAAATTTTTTTTCTTTTCGTTTAATGGAATATTTTATTATTATAATTTAATTTTAAAGTAAATTGAAGTTTCTTTAATATTTATTTTAGGAGTTGTCTAAGGAGACGGACGAATTGCCTGGACCCTCAAAATTGGCTGGAATCTCGGCTATAAAAATTTAAGAAATTTTAGAGTGACAGTGGTTGAATCATGATTTTGATGGTGGAAATGGATTCAACACCATCAAAAAGCTCTAAAGCACCCAAAATATTAAAGTTTGATAGTTATAACGTGGATTTACAAAAATTCCTGCCAGGTTTTCTTAAAATCTTACAAGAATTTCCATGATTTTCAGGGTGAAAAAGCAGTCTAGTTAGACTAAGGCGTTATGTTAAAATAAAAATGTAAATTGCTTTCCTTAGATTTAAGAGAATATTCCACTATAATAATTGAATTTTTTTAAAATTTTACTTTTATTTGATTTAATGAATTTTCATTATAAAAAGTTTAGTTTTTAGAATTTTAAACCATTTTAAAGATTAGATAATTGAAATTAAATTCATACACTTGATAACAAGTAGGGAAGAAAATATTCTTCCTTGAGGTGCTTAGTATAAAGCTTTGTAATACATTACAAGTTTTTAAATATTAAATTTTAGATGATTACTTATAATAACCTTTCGTAATAAGCTACTCATAATACCTAATAGTTAAAGACTATCAGTTTTATTATTACTATTACAATATTTTTTGAACTTTAATGACAAATGAAATTGACTAATTTCAGTTGACCTAGTTAACTTAACTTCTAGGAATAAAGATAATAAATAAGTGCTTTGATGATAGATTTTTCCACTTCTTAATGAAGTAACACCATTCAATCATTAAGCCCCAAGGGATAGCTCAAATGGTCGAGTTCCAGTTGCTAAAGACCTTGCCATACGGAAGGTCATAGGGTCAAATCTCCTTGACGCCCTTGGGGTTAGGTCCTGAAATTAAAGCCGACGGCTGATCCCTTCTATCGGATTATAAAAAAAAAAAAAACACCATTCAACCATTCACTATGATACACCAAAATATAATATATAAGTGCTTTAGTGTTATATTTCTCCACCTTTTAATGAAGTAACATTATTGACGGCTGATCCCTTCTATCGGATTATTACTCGTGGATGTAGCGGCCACTTAGTGACTGTGAACCACAGCTAAAAAAAAAAAAACACCATTCAACCATTCACTATGATACACCAAAATATAATATATAAGTGCTTTAGTGTTATATTTCTCCACCTTTTAATGAAGTAACATTATTAGACCATTTATTGTGATACACTAAAATATAATTATACCACGTAAATGTCAAAAGTTGAATGATATAATTGGGTCTATAAAAAGTTTATTTCTTCCCAAAACAATCATTTAAATATGTAATTAGCAATTGTTTTATGTGAAATAAATTGAAATATTTTGTTATTGAAATTATTAAAATATTTATTTTAAATAATATCTTAATATTATTTAAAATTTATAACATTGACTCTTTTTCAATGATAAAAATAAAATTTCAAAATCTGAAATTATATTATTCAACTCTATTTGTTGGACATTTAGAATTTCTTTCTTATTTTTATAATTTTTTTAATAACGAGCATGATAAACTAATTTTGAAATATAGTTAGAAATTTCAATATTAAAAAACTACCTGTAAAAACACAATTTCTAGTGGAATTGTAAAACAACCTTTAATTTCTTAAAACTTTAACATATGGATATTCAGAAAAATCCCATAATACATGCTCTATGATTTAAAATTATTTTATAATTTTCTTGGTTAATTAAATATTTACAATTTTGATATTCAAATTATCTTGAAGTAATATTTAAATGAAAAAAAAAGGATAGAACAATTAAAAAAACAAGTTTTAAAAGTATTGAAGATTTAAACATATAGATAAATTTACAATATTATAATTGTTTATTTACTTTTAATTTGTTAGTTGATATTGTATATAAATATTTGATATATATAAAAAAAAATCCTTTAAATTAAAAAAAAGAAAATTTATATATATAATCAATCATACATACATGTATAAATCATATAATCCATTTTAACTCTTGATTTTGTTAGTATGTCATGCTAAATATTATGAATATAATAATATTCATAATTTTATATAGTTTAATTTTTTTTTGTAACTTTGGCAAGACTATATCTTCTACATGTCTAATTGACTTCACATCAGGGAGTGCTTTAACAAAGCACCTAATCAATGCGTATCTAAAGCCTCCTGCTAAATTTATTTGTATTTACATTTAATTATAGAAAATATTTTAGATAATTAAAATATAAATGTTTAGATACATAAAATGTTTTTAAGCAAGATATATGAATATCACTATGTTTATATACATTAATTAAATGTTTGATATTATGTTAATTTTTAATAATACTATATATTAATGTATTAAAAATAAGTGGATAAGAGGTCTATGGTTACTATATGTAGAGTTCAATAGTTACATTGTGTGTGAGGTCCATGGTTGCTATAGTCCTCCTTCTATCTTTGGATGTTTTGCTTCATATCTTCAGTTATCATAGTTTGGTTATTGGATGTGTGGTCTTTTGAGATTCTAGGTAAAGGGTTAGTTATGCTTAGTGTAACCCCTCTAGTGACAAAGATAGGGAAATTTTGGGTTGTTATCATTACGTGTTATAGAGATTTTTAGCTTACAAGAAAAGAGGTCCCCTACAACGGAGAGGAGAGAGGAAGAAGAAAATGAGTTTCCTAAGAATGACCTTCCTCCTTTACTTATCCCACTCATCATTCTTCATAGGAAGAGAAACACTATCATAGCGGGTGTTCTATGGAAGCATAAGGACAAATGGAAGAATTAGAGATTTGGTAGAGGGAAAGAGAAAAAAATTGGAAAATTTGAGTAACAAGTCAAGAAAAAGAGAATTTTTTTTCCAAAGGACCATATTTTGGAGGAGGTGAAGTGCACCCAATTTGGCGATGCAAGTGGGAAAAAAATCTTTAAGATTATTGAAACCTATTATTGAAAAAAACCATGGTGAGTAGGGTGTTCAAAAAACTAACAGTGCAAGCTAAGGCCAACCATCCTTGATGATGAAGACCAACTCCCATGGCTAAAGGGATACTAACCTCAAAGGAAGTTGAAGAGAAAGTGTAACTATCCCATCTTAATTAAACTAATTTAAATATTTTTTTAAATAATAAGTATTAGAAAATATATATATATATATATATATATATATATATATATATATATATATATATATATATATATATATATATATATATATTTCTGAATATGTCTACTCCTATTATTGATACAAAAATTTTACAGAGAGGTCCCAGCCTCAAAAGATCTTGCCCAAAGTTGCAACATTCTGACAATTATAAAACTGATGGCTAACCAAAAAATTTCAAAAGCTAGAACTACTACCCTATTTCGAACCATACAAACAGTAAAATGTCGCCCACACAGGGGAAACCGGCTATTAGACATAGTAGCAAAGGTCTGAGTATGTAAACTGATGAAACAAAAACACAGGGAATCGAGCCCAAACGAGCGACTGTGAGACAAAAACCTGAGAGTGTAGACGTGTTCAGGAATCATGAGAGTTGGTTGGCGTTTCTTCGACGATGCGGCAACCATACTCATAGGGGTCTTCATCTGCCGCCTGATGTTCAAATTTGCCAATGGAGCCATCGTTTGGGCCAACAAGGTGGCTTGTGTCTTGAATCGCGCTGCTACAGGGCTCATTACGCTTCAGGCTGTCAGAGGGAGGAGTGATATGTATTGCGCTGATGTTCCTCTCCATAGGTGCACCAAGAATTTGGACAACCTCAGCCGCGAAGTCTTCATGAAATTCAATGGTGATCTTGGCTATAATGGTGGAATGAATGAGAGCACAGGGAATGCGGAGCTGAGCCGTGTGGGACTGAACAGGGGGGGAGCCCCTTGCAAATGTGGATTGCCTAGATCCATGGCCTCGACCACTCCTGGTGGCAGGATAGCGGCCAGAGAGGTACTCCAAGGATTGGGAGGTCGAGCCAGAGGTGGAAGAAGAAGGCTGACGGGCAACATGCCCCCGACTGGTGCCTCTCCTGCACCTCATTCATTGACGCAGTCTAGGCATAGTGCAGCGGGCAGGCAAGGCAAAGCAAGAGTCGGTAGTGCGATGGCGAGGAACACAACCCATAGAGGAACACAGGGGAGCACAAACAGGCAGAGCCGAGACAAAATCAGTGAGCGAATTGGACCAGATTTTGCAGAAAGGGTTGTGAGTAAAATGAATTCCCGACATCAGCTCGATACAGCACGCGAGAGCACACCGCTTCCCAGTACCAGTCCGAGAGCGATGCTCTGCTGCAGCAATGGAACAGCTCGAGCTCAGAGGAGTAGCAGAAATGAAACTGGTATGAGGCGCCATGATAGAAATGCAGGCGGACTGTCGTGGGAGAATGAGCTGCGTTAAGGCATCATTGAAGACTCTGGCAGGGTGATAAATGCATGGCCTCGCGCGGAGCTGGGTGGCAGTGGTATATGTCCACATGCCAACCCACCATGCCTGTCCACGCGCCATCGTACAAAGAAATTCAATCACCCGCATCTGGGGGATGAAGATATTGTTGCGCCAGAAGAGTGCAGTCTTGAATGAGTTGAGCATTATCAGAACTGTGCAAGGGGCCTGGGAAGAAAGGGAGCTGTTGGTTGACACCTTGATTAGCCAGATGGTCGGCCACTTTGTTAGCAGTACGCCTAATGTGCTTGAAGGTGATGGTGCGAGGGACGCTGAACCAATCTTCAATTTGTTCTAATCTGCTAAGGAGACGCCAGCTCGAAGCTATCTTTGCCGCAGGAGTGCCAGAGAGAATTCGAATAGCAGCCTCTATAAGAATTTGAGAGTCCCCTTCAACCTCTAGAGGGAAGAGGTTTTCTTTTTCAGCAATACAAATGCCATGCCATAATCCTTCTAGCTCTGCAGCATTGTTGGAATCTCTTCCAAGTGAGCCATAATAAATATGCATAACAGAGCTTTCATCATTTTGAAAAATGCCATCAAAACCGGCCAGGCTGGGGTTACCCTTAGCCGCTCCATCAAAGTTCAATTTGAAAGAAAATGACGAGGCCGGAGACCAGGAGAGGGGAGAATCGATATGGATGGAGGGGTTGGCCTGGATCTGAGCAGAAGGTGTGAGGTTGAGGTTCCAACTTTCCAAGATGAGGCATTCCAAAGGGGAGGAGGGCATGTCAGAATCTTGCCAGTGCCTTAGAGCAAGAGTTTCTTGGAGACTTTGTTTGAGGTGCGACCATAGGATATAAGGGGGGGTGCTTTGGTTTTTGAAGATCCTCTTATTATGCTCCTTCCAAACTATCCAATAGACAAAACCCGGAATTAGGACCCAGAGAGAGTTGAGCAAGTGACTTTGGAAAGGCTGCAATACCCAATTCCAGATGGTATTGACAGTGTCTCCCACGCGTCTACTAGTTCTTCTGTTGCAAATAGCAGTTCGCTCCCAGATTTGAGTTGCTAATGGGCAAGTGTCCAGGAGATGCGATATGATTTCAGAATGAAGATTGTAGTTGGGACATCTAGAAGGCCCAATGAAGCCGCGTTTTTGTAAATTGTCCCAAGTAAGGAGTCTTTGTTTGCTGAGAAGCCATAAGAAGGTAGAAACCTTAGGCCAGATGCCTGGTTTCCAAACTTGGTTCCATAGATGATCCTTCGGGGTCTGCGTGGGATAATAGAGCAGCTGGAATGCCTCTTTGGTAGTGAAGTTTCCCTTGGGAGTATATCCCCAGCGCAGTTTGTCCCTTTAATCAGAGACTTTTATTCTTCTGAGATTGAGTTCTTGATCTATCTCATCAAATGTTTCCTCCTGCCAATTTTCCTGCCATGTACCTGCTGGTTTCCATTGTTGAAAGCCTTGAGAGGCCTGTTGCTGCCAAAACTGATGGACTTGTTGTTGAGCATTTTGCTGGAGAGTTGCCTGCCATTTCAGTTTGTGAAAGAGAGTAGCAAGCTTGGGGAGTTGCTGCCAAGATTCCTCCCAGAATCTCGCAGTGGTTCCGAAGTGAATTTCCCAGAAACTTTGCGCTTGGATGAAGGCACAATGTTGCTTGGCAGCGTTCCAGATTAATGATCCAGGGATAGTCGTGGTAATGCGAATAAGATCCTCTTGGGGTCTGCCCGGAGCATATTTGGAATGCCATAGATGTGCCCAGGAGAGTGTGGTTTGGTGAGCCAATTCCACCATATGCGTGCCCCCATAGTGTTGTTACTTTGTAAAGGATCTCTCAAGTCGAGCCCGCCATCATATTTTGGAAGGCAGACCTCGGACCATTTGACAAGAGCCCATTTTTTATTGAGACTCGAGGAGCCCCATAGAAAATTTCTTTGAAGGTTGCGAATCTTTTTGAGAACCCATTTTGGGGCTGCCAATATAGAGAATAGATAGAAAGGCATGGCTTGGAGAACAGATTTGATGAGGATGAGCCTACTGGCGATGTTGAGCAAGCGATAAGTCCAAGAAGAGAGCCTTGCTTCTAATTTGTCAAGGAGAATTCTCTAGGAAGAGTGTTTGATGGCGGAGTCGATGAGGGGGGCTCCGAGATACTTCGAGGGAAGCACAAAAATCGTGAAGCCCAGAATCCTTGCAATGTTACGTTGGGTGATGATGGAAGTATGGAAGAAAAAAAGATGAGATTTTGAGGCGTTTATGGTGGTTCCCGAGGTTGTTGAAAAGAGGTCCAGCAAGGACTTGAAGGCTGAGGCTTCTTGGACAGAAGGATGACCAAATAGCATATTATCATCCATGAACTGCTGGTGAGAAATGGGGGGACGATCATGGAGAGAAATGACTTTGACGGAATTGGAGGAAACAGCATGATGGATGAGGCGGCTAAGACCCTTTGCCATGAGAACAAAAAGAAAAGGAGAGAAAGGGTCACCCTGTCGAATACCGCGAGAGGAGCAGAAAGGCGAGGAAGGAGAGCCATTGAGAAGGATGGAAAAGCTAGGGGAAGAGATGAGGTTCATGAGCCAACGAGTCCAAGTAGCACTAAAGCCAAAGGCCAAGAGCATTTGTTTGATATAGTTCCAGCTTAATTTGTCAAATGCTTTGGAAAGATCGAGCTTGAGAATCATACCTGGTTTCTTTAGGAGCTTGAGAGAATGTATCACTTCATGTGAGAGGATGATTCCGTCCAGGATCTGACGCCCTTCCACATAGTCCGTCTGCTCGGGCGAGATGAGAAGAGGGAGAAGAGGCTTTAGCCTGTTTGCAATGACTTTTGAAATGAGTTTGTAGATAACATTGCAGAGCGCAATGGGCCTATATTTGTCCGGAGTGCTGGAGTCCTCTTCCTTGGGAATGAGAGCGATGAAGGTCGTGTTGAGAGAGGGGAGAAGCCAATGCATTGTCCGAGATTCTTCCACAAGCTCCCATACTTCTGATTTGATCAGCTCCTAGAAAGCATGAAAAAAATTTGCAGTGAACCCATCAGGGCTAGGCGCTTTGCCATCTTTGAGTTGTGTCATGGCTTCCTCCACTTCTTGGAGAGTGACTGGCCTGAGAAGCATGTTGTTGTGTTCTGCAGTGATGATTTTTGGAATATGTTGCGTGACAGAGTGTATGGCTTGATTCCTGTCCCCTGGGGGTTCACGCAGTATGTCCTGAAAGTACTCTTTGAATTCATGTTCAACCTCTTCATGAACCTCGAGTCTGTCTCCTTGCCGATTGTTGACGAAAGAAATGTTATTGTGCATTCGTCTTTGAATGGTGGACCTGTGGAAAAATTTGGTATTTTTCTCCCCATCTTTCAGCCATCTGACCTTGGATTTCTAATGCCACAAGGTCTCTTCTTGTTGCCTCCTTTCTTCAATTTTGGTGAGGAGTTCTTTCTCCTGTCGGTCGTACTCATCCGATCTTCCCTCAGAAATGATGCATTGTTGTAAGGTGCTCATTTTCTGCTCAAGTTCTTTTTGATGGGAAAAGATGTTGCCGAACTGTGAACGGTTCCAAGATTTGAGAGCGTTCTTAAGGTGCTTGAGCTTTTCTTGGAACTGATACATCTTGGCTCTTGCGGGGGGAGTGTAGGAGTTCCAGGCCTAAGTGACCACTTCTTTGAAGTTTTGATGAGAGAACCAGAAAGATTCAAAGCGGAATGATCGATTGCATCTTGAGCCTAGACGAGACCACTGCAGCATTATGGGCCAATGATATGAGCCCACTTGAGGCAAGATGGAGGTTTGAAAATCCCCACCAAGGTGAATTGCATTATCAGACATTAGGAAACGATCAAGCCGAGAGGCAAATGCTGAGTGCCCCTACACTTGTTGGTCCATGTGGACATTCCGTCGGAAGTTTGAAGATCCATAAGCAAGTTATTGTGGATGAACTCTTTGAAACTGGTGCTATCCTCATCCAACCTGGTTCGGCCCCTAGATTTTTCCTCCAAAGCTGTGATCAAGTTAAAGTCACCCCCGCAGATCCATAAGAAGAAACTCCTGACAGAGTTGAGCTCTGTAAGAGTATCCAGCAATTCCATTTTTTTTTGTGGGTCTTGAGGAAAATACAGGTTGGTGAGGTGGCCATGTGTGTTGGTCCCCACTAAATGGAAAGTAGTTTGAATAAAATAATGAGAGGCATGAAAGTCATAGAGGGTAAGAACCTGAGGATTCCAAATGATGGTGAGACCTCCTGATGCTCCTGAGGCATCCACTGAAACTGAGCGGCATCCAGACCAAGATTTGTTCAGGATCTTTTCTAGAGCAGTGCTGTTGCATTTTGTTTCTTGCAGGTAGACTATTGAAGGCTTATCTTGCTGAATCATGTTTTTTAGCATTCGGTGTTTCGCTGGGCTATTGAGCCCCCTCACATTCCATGAAATGAGCTTCATGAGGAACAGTGGGGAAGAGTCTTATAGAACTTGGTCAGCTTGGGGAACCTCCCAAATTCCACAAGCATTTCTCCGACAATAATGGTCCACTGCAGATCTGTTTTGCGCCCTCGTTTCTTTGATTCTTTGATTATTTTTTTTCCATCCCAGAGACTTCCGACTTGAATGCCAAGAGATTTGTTTTGCTGCGCTCTGGATAAAACCACTTCCAGGTTGTCTATTTGTCGAGGATGTATTGTACTGAAGTCTCACTGGTGACAAGCTGTTTCCAGGCTGAGTATGTCCAGATCACCTAGATCTATACTCTCTGGTTCTTCTTCCATGTGAGACGACATATTCTGATCTGCACTGACCTGTTTGTGTTGGGTGCTGAGAGTTGTATTGGTATCGATCTCCATGAGTGCTTCTTTGAGAACTAGTGCTTTCTCAAGGTTGTCTGAGGAAGTGGAGGCGACAGTGTTGGTGATGGCAAGGGCTGGGGTGGTGGGAGTGGGAAGAGGGGCGGCGGGTATACGGGGCGCATTAGAAGAGGGGGTCTGAGTATGAAGATCCTCCGAGGCGTTTTGCGCGGCCAAAACTTCGAAGATGTTGCTCAGGTCAGGTTTCTTAGGAGCATCTGAGGAAACAGGGGTTTTCTTGGAGTGCCTTCTTCGGTTAGTGACCTTTGTAAATCCTTCGACATCTTTGTTGTGCTCAGGGGTGGGGGTTTTTTGCTGATGATTCAGAGGGAAATCACGGTATAGGTGACCGTGTTCATGACATTTCCTACAACGGAAGGGGACATGCTCGTAGTCTATTGTTTGAACCCACTTGAAATCGTCATGAAATAGGCTTATTGAGTCCGTGAGGGCCTTGGCGAGATGCATATAAACACAGATCTGGGCGTAGGAGGTATATCACTTGAGTTTAGTTTCCTCCACAACTTTAATGAACTCTCCCAAGCTGTTACCGATGTCCTTTAAGGTCTCTTCGTCCCAGTATTCCTGAGGTAAGGAGTACATACGGATCCAGACTGGTGCCCAGTTGAAGTCCTCTTTGTCTGGATTGAATCTTTCTTTCCAGTCACGGAGGTAAAGGCCTGCAAAGTTGAAGAAATATGGGCCTTCCTAAAAGATATGATTCCTGTCCTCCAGACAGTTGAAAATAGCAGTAAAGAAACCTTTGGGGCCAAGCTGTAGGGTTACGTGTCCTTTAGGCTTCCACTTGGAGAGTATCCAACCTTACAAAGCTTTTTCGGTTGGCCATAGGCTGATATACTTTCCAATGAGGGTGTGATCCTTCATAAATTGAATATTCCCATTGATTCGATGAATGGGGAGGTTTATTTTGATTCTCTCTGCAGCTTTTGGGATGCAGGTGGCAGAGGACGCTTTTGGTTGTGGCGTAGAGGCATCCTTCTCTGCATCCTTGTCTTTAGTGGCTGCAGAGCCTGAAGCGGCGTCACCAAAAATGTATGTAGCTGGAACATGGATAGAGGCGGCCTGCGAGGTCGGGCCGGAGCTGGCGTTTTTGTCTGCGGCGGCAGAGTTGTCAGAAGAAAGGGTGTGGAGAGGAAGGGGGGTCGTGCCTACCCCTCCAGAGGCCGGATTCATAGGAGGCACTTCAGCAGAGAAGCCAAGGGGCACCAGGCTTCGAAACAATGAACACGATGGAGAGAGATTCAGAGTTTGCGCAGGAGGAGCGAAAACCCTAGCGGAGCCATCTTTTTTCCCAGGACCTATAATTCAACTCTATGTTTAAGTATTAGAAAATATTAATAACTACATAATATTGCTTTATTTTCTCTTAAACATTTTGTAACTTATAGCTTTCTAACTCACACCTGCTACTGATCAAATTATTAACATGAAGTGTTGATCTATTTGGTTTGAAAGAGTTACCCAATATCAAAGTAGTTATATTTTTACTTTTTGTTTAAAATATCTGTTATAACATACAGATGTGGTTATAACATATGTAAATACATTTAACTTTTGAATACATTATAATTTACATTAATAAAAATTCTTGTAAATATTGTATCTGTTGCAAATATTTCAAAGACTTTCCAGAGGAAATATTCTAAGAAAATTTGTATACACTGTGATTATTCTATAGATATAATAGTGAAATATGGAGACATAATTTTCTTTAATGTGACCTTCCTTGTGGTGTACTGAATCAATTTCAACAATTTTTTTTTTTATTCCAATAACAACAAGAAAGATGTGCACCACTGCAAAAAAAAAAAGTAATCTGTTACATAGTAGTACAAATTCTTAAAATCATATGTGTCAAAGTTTTCGTCGGGCACTGCAATCTAAATATCCAAAATCACATAATAAAAAATGGATCTCCCAAAGTAATGTAGATGTTGGATATCTATTGCAGTGATTTATTTTATAGAAGGTATGTTTCTATATTTGCATCTCACTATTGGGAGATTACACCAGCCAATATTTAGGAAGAACTCTCCTAATCCAAGGGAGAAACATCCTCATTAAACTACTCTCTTTGATCTAGGTGGATATTGGTGGCCACCCGCTATTCCACTTGGGACCCCACCATTGTTTCTTTCAGTTTTTCAGTTTTCAGTTTCCTTAATTGTAGAACAATTTAATATTTTTGGCAGTTTTCTGGGTCCTCAACTTTCGGAGCCATTTTGAGGCCCTGAACGACGTTTTTTGGCATCAAACCTTCGGCGAATATGAGTATGTTCCAAACTTGATATTCATTGTTAGCAGTTGTAGTCCTCGAATAGATGTTCTTAACAATGTATCATTTTCATCAAACGGAGATAGTATGCCAAAGTTACGACCCTGGGAAATTGATGTACCAATTTACCCCAACGGGGCCCATATTCTGGCGTTTCATCTCCTAGGGTTAGGTTTTTGGATGTTTAGAGTTTTCCATTGTTTCTAAATAATATATAGGCCTTCGAGCCTCATTGTAACACAGAGTTCAAAGGCCTGTAGCTGCCACATCTCTTCTCAAAGATAAGCTACCAACGCCCTATCTAGTTTATTTCCGTTTTGTCTGTAAACAAATTTCAGTTATTTGATATTAATAAAATGAAGTGTTATTTTCGCTGCATATTTTCATTTATGGTTATATGTGTATTATTTTGCGTTCCTACATAAATTCGAATCACTCTTGTACACTGAGATTCTGATAGAATGGGCTTATTGGATCCCTGATTTAGGACACACAATTAGACGATTCAGCCAATCCATGCAGACTGTAGAGCTTTATTAGAATATTAATTTTTTACTCACATAGACTATATTCGACTCGCACGAGCACCGTATGGGCATCCTAGACCAGAGAATGGAGAGGATTGAACATCACCTCGACATTCCTCCAACGATGGGTGCTATATATACATAATATGTGCATATATAGAAGTTGAGTGACTTCTCTATATGTAAATATTTTTCATATGCATATGTTTTTTGCATATACACAAATTTTGTATATACGCTTCTTTCGTATATGTGGATATCAAAAAGTTGCGCATATACAGTAGATGCACATATACGGAAGTTGTGCATATACAAAGCACATATACGAAAGATACGCATATACGGAAGTTGTGCATATACATAAGCTGTGGATATACGAAATATACACATATATGCATATATGAACAACTTCCGTATATGTGCACATATTTCGTATATTCACATATCTTCCGTATATGCGCATATCTTCCATATATATGCAATTTCTGTATATTGCGCAACTTTTGTATATGCACACATATTTTGTATATGCGCAACTTTTGTATATGCACATCTTTCGTATATACACAACATATGTATATGTGTATCTTATGTATATGCATATCTTATGTATATGCGTAGCTTCTGTATATTCACATCTTATGTATATGCATATCTTCTGTATATGCATAACTAATATATATTTTCAACTTCTATATATACGGAAGCTGCACATATATGGAAGATACACATATATGGAAGTTGTGCATATACAGAATATATGCACATATACGAAAGTTGCGCATATACAAAAGATATACATATACGGAAGTTGTGCATATACAAAAAATATGCACATATTAAAGGCCTTCCAAAATCCGATCACAGCTACCACGACTATGAATGGAAGGGAAAAATTACCAAATTGGGAAATTTTGTGGTACGATTTGGTTCAAGAAGAGTTCAAGAGAAATACCAAAGATGGAATATCATCTTGAGCAGAGGATGAAGAGAATGTCTCATTGGCTCGGAAGGGGAAGAAGGGAAAAGGAAAGAAGACCCAAAGAAAGCCTAAATCTAGTCAAAATAATGGCAAGAATAAAGACTTGAGTAAGATAAAATGTTTCCACTGCGACGAATACAAGCACTATGCGACAAAATGTACACACAAGAAGTCTAACAAAAGAAGCCTGCAGGAGGAGATGGAGGTGAAGAGTTGGCTTCAAAATTCGAATTAGACTTCACCATAATAACATGCATGACCAACAATGCTATGGGAAGTGTTTGGTACCTTGATTTTGGTGCCTCATTCCATATGACAAGGTGCAAGGAGTTTTTTAGTAGCCTGGAGGACAAGGATCTCCAGATGCTTATTGAATTGGGGGATGATGAGAGGTACAATTCTACATGAATTGGTATTGTCACCTTTGAGAGGGACAAAGCCTCCCCTCTTCACATCAAAAATGTTATGTTTGTACATGGGCTCAAGAAGAACCTGATCTATGTAGCAGTATTCGAGGATAATGGCTATGATGTTATTTTTTAGTAAATAGAAATCCTTTCTAAGGCACATAGCTAATGGGAAGGTGAGGCGGATTAGACTTCGAGTCAAGAACCTATACAAAATTGAGGTGGGATATTGTGCGACATTGTACAATAAGGAAAAAAAAGTGCAGATTCGAGATGTTTTAGAACTTTGGCACACGAGACTGGGTCATCTACACCATGTTGCCTTAAAAATCATGTAGAAAATTACCATGAGTCTTCCTAAATGCTCCCTTGACTAGTAGGATGTCTGAAAAGGTTGCACATTGAGGAAATATGTCAAATTCACTTTCCATGGCCGAGATAATAGAGAAAATGAAATATTGGAGCAACTCCACTCTCATGTTTGTGGACCCTTTTCTACAGCCTCCAAAACAAAACATAAGTATTGTGTAATTTTTATTGATTATTTCTCTAGAAAATGCTAGATCTTATTCATGTGGAAGAAGGATCAAGTTTTCTCAAAATTTGTTGAATTCAAGGAATTAGTTGAGAAGGAGACTGGGAAGAAGGTGAAGGCATGGAATTAATGTTCAAAAGTGATCCTTATATCATGGAAGCATAAGGGATATACTTAAATAGATGGAATCTTAACCTCAACCTCGAAAGTGACATTCTCTTCATTGTCCCATTTTGGGTAAAGCTCCCCTACCTCCCCTACACTATTGTAATGAGGATACACTCAAAAACATAGGAAATGCACTAGGGAAATATAATGCAGAACTCAAATATGGATGTTTGCATGTGCTATAATGTTCATAGTTGATCTAGAAAAAAGGTTACCAAAGGCTATAATCTCACTGTTAGGTCCCTATATTACTAGTATAGTCCCTTATTGTTGTTAGTGTAACCCCCTTATTGTTATTATTGTACCCTTGTAACCCCCATATTGTTATTATTATGCCCTTAAATTATTATTGTTAGGTTGGCTAGGATTACATTGTGGCCCCACTAGGATTACATTGTGGCCCCATGGACTCCTATATATAGAAAGGAGGTTTTGTAAATTGAATCATCCAAGATTTTTTCATTCATGTAATGTATTGGAGGTTTCCCCCTCGAAGTGGCTTATTTATAAGGCGTTGATATCTCTTTTCTTCTCTTTTTTGAGCTGGTTTCACAACATGTGGTATCAGAGCTTTGATATTCTAGGGTTTCGCTGCTCCAAACAGGACATCGTGAAATTTTCGCTATAACTTTGTTTCTACGAAGGTTCAGAATCTGAAATTTTTAGAGTGCGAAGCCAAAATCCTGAGGAACATCGTCGCAAAATTTTAGAGCTTGGTTCGCAATATTTTCGGAGATACGATCTGTGCAAGTTAGGTCATTTTGCAGGCTCCTGAATTTAACCTAAACAGGTCATCGTGGTATTTGTGTAATAAATTTTTTTCTATGAAGGTTCAAAAGATGAAATTTTTAGAGTGCAAAGCTACAATCCCGAGGAACCTCAGCACGAAATTTTAGATATTGGTTCGCAATATGTTTGGAGATATGATCTGTGGAAGTTGAGACTTTTTTAGGCTTCTGAATTTCATCTCAAAGAGGTGATCGTGGGAAAAGCTTCATAGCTCTCTCTTTGGGCATTGGATTTGAATGCTGTAAAAAGTGGCCATAAGTACACGGACTGTAGTTTTCGGTGTATCAATTTCAGAGCCAAAGGAGGAAATAGTAACACGTGGCAAGTCGTACAAGTTCGCTGGCCGAACGATTCAAGAATTAGTTAATTCCTTGGGAGGTGGACATAAATTTGTCTTGAAGAATCCAATCAGATCGGACAATGTAGAATTTGAAACAGGAGGAATACTCTGAGGACTGAGTTGCAGATATTAGGATCACGGTATAGAGATGGAAACTGGTTACAATATCGAGCTCCTCAAAAGCAAGAAAAAGGTGTGTATTTTTTTCCGAATTGCATAAGTCTTGTTTGAAGAATCAATTTGAATTGATTCCAAGGGCATATTGTAGAATAGATATCGGTATTGGATTCTAAAATATGCCTTGTAAAAATAATTCAACACCCATTAAGCCTTCAGAAGGCTCTACTATGACTCATGAAGATGAAGAATTGCAACATGATCTATCAAAATTACAAGAGCAAGTGCAACAAATTTCGCTTTCGCAAAGAACAACAAAAAATGAAATGGAAGTTTTGAAGAAGGGCGTGGAAACTAAGATGGATGGTTTGAAGAAAGGCGTGGAAGCTAAGATTAATGGTTTGGAAGCTAAGATGGATGGCATGGAAGTGGGCATGGAAGCTAAGATGGATGACATGGAAGCTAAGATTGATGAAAAAATGAAAGACAACATGGAATGAAGAAATATCTAAAAGTAGACATCGAAAGTTTGGGAAAGTTGATACAAGAAATGGTTCCTAATGGTGAAAAGATAGTAGAGGAAACTCATGATGAGAACAAAATAAATGTTAATCGTGATTTCATAACCTCTAATGTTGGCGGGAAGAACCCCCATATTCCAAAAATGGATATGAGGAAGTTTGATGGAAAGGGATCTGTAACATGGATACTACAGATGGAGCAATATTTTGATCTTCATAATGTGCAAAAAACACAAAAGGTATGCATTGCAAATTTACATTTAGAACAAAATACATTTGTATGGTATCGATGGCTTTGCTCTCATAAGAAAATTGTCACTTGGTCAATTTTTATGGAAGAAATGAGAGCACATTATGAGGATACAAAGAGAAACACCTTCTTTAGCCAATTGATAAATCTCAAACAAAAGGGTTCAATGGTGGAGTACATTGAGGACTTCAAAAATTGAATATAAAATTAAGCGATATTCCGGAGAACACATGATTGATCTCTTCATAGGTGCCCAAGGATGTATCAACTTATGAAGTTCGATTTTGGGAACACAGATTCATTGGAGAAGGCATTCGAGGTTGGCAGAGAAAAATTGATCCGAGAAGTATGAACAGTAGGAAGCCTGCCACTCTGCACTATAAAGAGGAAGTGTTGCTTTCTCGTTACCACCCAAACCTACAAGATTGAAACCACAACAATTGGAAGAAAAAAAGAGCAAAAGGGCTTTACTCTGGGTTGTGATGCTTAAATACACTAAAGGTCATAAGTGTGTTAGGGCATAAAAATATTTTACTAGATTGTGAAGAAGGAAAGAGGAAGAAAATGAATTCAGAAGAGGATATACACAAGGAACCAACCCTAGAAGAGGAAGAAATGAGTCTGACCATATCATGTAATGAATTGGCAGGAATTACCACTCCTCAAACTCTCAAGATAGAAGGACATATCAAAAAGAAAAAGGTAATAGTGTTGATTGATTCAGGTAGTACCCATAATTTTATTCATTGTAAGGTAGCCAAGGAATTGAATTGTTTCCTATACCCAGCACTAGATTGTCAAGTGATGGTTGCAAATGGAGGAACTATAAATTGCTTTGGAAAATGGCATAATATCAAGCTAACGATGGGGGAATATGTATTGAATAGTCCAATTCTTTCCATTCCTATGGGAGGTGCTGATGTTGTACTAGGAGTATATGCGTATCTTTCGTATATGTGCATATATTTTGTATATGCGCAACTTCCATATATGTGCATCTATTGTATATGCACAACTTTTTTATATCCACATATACGGAAGAAGTGTATATACAAAATTTGTGTATATGCAAAAAACATACGCATATGAAAAATATTTACATATAGAGAAGTCACTCAACTTCTATATATGCACATATTATGTATATATAGCACCCACCGTTGGAGGAATGTCGAGGTGATGTTCAATCCTCTCCATTCTTTGGTCAAGGATGCCCATACGGTGCTCGTGCGAGTCGAATATAGTCTATGTGAGTAAAAAATTAATATTCTAATAAAGCTCTACAGTCTGCATGGATTGGCTGAATCGTTTAATTATGTGTCCTAAATCAGGGATCCAATAAGCCCATTATATCAAAATCTCAGTGTACAAGAGTGATTCGAATTTATGTAGGAACGCAAAATAATACACATATAACCATAAATACAAATATGCAACGAAAATAACACTTCATTTTATTAATATCAAATAACTGAAATTTGTTTACAGATAGAATGGAAATAAACTAGATAGGGTGTTGGTAGCTTATCTTTGAGAAGAGATGTGGCAGCTACAGGCCTCTGAACTCTGTGTTACAATGAGGCTCAAAGGCCTATATATTATTTAGAAAGAATCGAAAACCCTAAACATCCAAAAACCTAACCCTAGGAGATGAAACACCAGAATATGGGCCCCGTCGGGGTAAATTGGTACATCAATTTCCCAAGGTCGTAACTTTGGCATACTATCTCCGTTTGATGAAAATGATACATTGTTAAAAACATCTATCCAAGGACTACAACTACTAACAATGAATATCAAGTTTGGAACAGACTCATATTCACTAAAGGTTTGATGCCAAAAAATATCGTTCAGGGCCTCAAAATGGCTCTGGAAGTTTAGGACCCAGAAAACTGCCAAAAATATTAAATTGTTCTACAATTAAGGAAACTGAAAACTGAAAAACTGAAAGAAACAATGGCGGGGTCCCAAGTGGAATAGCGGGTGGCCACCAATATCCACCTGGATCAAAGAGAGTAGTTTAATGAGAGGATGCTTCTCCCTTGGATTAGGAGAGTTCTTCCTAAATATTAGTTGGTGTAATCTCCCAATAGTGAGATACAAATATAGAAACATACCTTCTATAAAATAAATCACTGCAATAGATATCCAACATCTACATTACTTTGGGAGATCCATTTTTATTATGTGATTTTGAATATTTAGATTGAAATGCCCGACGAAAACTTTGACACATATGATTTTAAGAATTTGTACTACTATGTAACAGATTACTTTTTTTTTTTTTGCAGTGGTGCACATCTTTCTTGTTGTTATTGGAATAAAAAAAAAATTGTTGAAATTGATTCAGTACACCACAGGGAAGGTCACATTAAAGAAAATTATGTCTCCATATTTCACTATTATATCTATAGAATAATCACAGTGTATACAAATTTTCTTAGAATATTTCCTCTGGAAAGTCTTTGAAAGATTTGCAACAAATACAATATTTACAAGAATTTTTATTAATGTAAATTATAATGTATTCAAAAGTTAAATGTATTTACATATGTTATAAGAGATATATGTTATAACCACATCTATATGTTATAACATATATTTTAAACAAAAAATAAAAATATAACTACTTTGATATTGGGTAACTCTTTCAAACCAAATAGATCAACACTTCATGTTAATAATTTGATCAGTAGCAGGTGTGAGTTAGCAAGCCATAAGTTACAAAAGGTTTAAGAGAAAATAAAGCAATATTATGTAGTTATTAATATTTTCTAATACTTATTATTTAAAAAAATATTTAAATTAGTTTAATTAAGATGGGATAGTTACACTTTCTCTTCAACTTCCTTTGAGGTTAGTATCTCTTTAGCCATGGGAGTTGGTCTTCATCATCAAGGATGGTTGGCCTTAGCTTGCAATGTCAGTTTTTTGAACACCCTACTTACCATGGTTTTTTTCAATAATAGGTTTCAACAATCTTAAAGAATTTTTTCCCACTTGCATCACCAAATTGGGTGCACTTCACCTCCTCCAAAATATGGTCCTTTGGAAAAAAATTCTCTTTTTCTTGACTTGTTACTCAATTTTTCCAATTTTTTTCTCTTTCCCTCTACCAAATCTCTAATTCTTCCATTTTTCCTTATGCTTCCATAGAACACTCGCTATGATAGTGTTTCTCTTCCTATGAAGAATGATGAGTGGGATAAGTAAAGGAGGAAGGTCATTCTTAGGAAACTCATTTTCTTCTTCCTCTCTCCTCTTCGTTGTAGGGGACCTCTTTTCTTGTAAGCTAAACTCTTTTCTTGTAAGCTAAAACTCTCTATAACACTTAATGATAACAACCCAAAATTTCCCTATCTTTGTCACTAGAGGAGTTACACTAAGCATAACTAATCCTTTATCTAGAATCTCAAAAGACCACGTATCTTGGCACATCCAATAACCAAACTATGATAACTGAAGATATGAAGCAAAACATCCAAAGACAGAAGGAGGACTATAGCAACCATGGACCTCACACACAATGTAACTATTGAACTCTACATATAGTAACCATAGACCTCTTATCCACTTATTTTTAATCAATTAATATATAGCATTATTAAAAATTAACATTATATCAAACATTTAATTAATGTATATAAACATAGTGATATTCATATATCTTGCTTAAAAATATTTTATGTATCTAAACATTTATATTTTAATTATCTAAAATATTTTCTATAATTAAATGTAAATACAAATAAATTTAGCAGGAGGTTTTAGATACGCATTGATTAGGTGCTTTGTTAAAGCACTCCCTGATGTGAAGTTAATTAGACATGTAGAAGATATAGTCTTGCCAAAGTTACAAAAAAAAATTAAACTATATAAAATTATGGATATTATTATATTCATAATATTTAGCATGACATACTAACAAAATCAAGAGTTAAAATGGATTATATGATTTATACATGTATGTATGATTGATTATATATATAATTATTATTTTATTATTATTATTATTATTATTATTTTAATAGTTAGAATTCAAATTTAAAGGAATTTTTTATATATATCAAATATTTATATACAATATCAACTAACAAATGAAAAGTAAACAAACAATTATAATATTGTAAATTTATCTATATGTTTAAATCTTCAATACTTTTAAATCTTGTTTTTTTATTGTTCCCTCTTTTTTTTCATTTAAATATTACTTCAAGATAATTTGAATATCAAAATTGTAAATATTTAATTAACCAAGAAAATTATAAAATAATTTTAAATCATAGAGCACGTATTATGGGATTTTTCTGAATACCCATATGTTAAAGTTTTAAGAAATTAAAGGTTGTTTTACAATTCCACTAGAAATTGTGTTTTTACAGGTAGTTTTTTAATATTGAAATTTCTAACTATATTTCAAAATTAGTTTATCATGCTCATTATTAAAAAAATCATAAAAATAAGAAAGAAATTCTAAATGTCCAACAAATAGAGTTGAATAATATAATTTCAGATTTTGAAATTTTATTTTCATCATTGAAAAAGAGTCAATGTTATAAATTTTAAATAATATTAAGATATTATTTAAAATAAATATTTTAATAATTTTTTGAATCTCCAAGAAAGAGGACCTCTGCGCGCTGCTGCCTCCAGCTGCGATTCTCTGCGCGGCCTGTGGCTGGGCTCTGCCCTCTCGGCCGTTTCTGCCTCTGCCCCAGGTCCTCCTGACCTCTGTGCCTCTCAGTTCTGCTAGGCTCCCTTCTTTCCACCTGCCCTGCTTCAAGCTCTCGCTGAGCCTCTCGATCTCTTGTCAGATTTGCTTGGGTCTGCGCCCTTGGGGTTTCTGCTTGCAGGGACTATTTGGATTCTCCTTCATCCCGACCTTGAGATGCCTCGTTCCTTTGCTTGGTGCAGATCGGGTTTGCTGTTTTGATCTTCTTGCCATGGAGGCCCAAGGCTCGCCCACCGGTCCCTCGCAAGCTGCTCTCCCGGAAGCTGAAGCAACCTTCTCCTCTCTTCTTGCTTCGCTGCCCAAAAAGAAGAAATCTGAAGCTACTAAGTTCGTCAAAAGGCTCGACGATGTTCCGGAGGTAAACCTCCCTCCTAAGGTTCTGATCAAGGTCGCTTTGTCCCTGGCAGATCGGGCCTTGGTGGGTCAATTCACGGGCCTTTGGCCCTCGCCAAGATCCACGGAAAACTGGGTCGTTAAGAACTGGGTTCCGCTGATCAAAAATAAATTCACCTCTTATTTTCTGGGTAGAGGCTTCTTTCTGTTCGAGTTCAACACCAAGGAGGATAAGGACCTGATCTTCAGGAATGGGCCCTATTTCATGGGACCTCAGGGCATCTACCTTAACAAATGGACCCCCGATTTCGATCCGGCTGTGGATGTCCCAACGACAGTCCCTGTCTGGGTTCAGCTCCCCAATCTACCAGTGCACTGTTGGAACTGGGAGTCCCTCAAGCACATTAGAGATACTCTGGGAAAATTCATTGACAGAGCAAACAACAATGATCAGTATGATTGCATCCGAATCTGTGTCGAGGTGGACTTAGAGGTGGGGCTTCCGGAGGCCATTAAATTAAAGGTGGGCAGTTGGACGCATGTGCAAGTGTTGGACTATGAGTAACTCCCCTTCAAATGTCGCAAATGTCACATATATGGCCATTTTGCAAGAGGGTGCCCGAACAAAGGGGAAGCTGAGAAAGGAAAGGAAGAGGGCTGGAACCAGGTCAAGAGGCCAAAGACATCTCACAAGAAATCTGGGGTTCATGGACCCCAACCTGCCTCCATCCAGAATGTTCCCCCGCCAAAAAGCCAAGAAAACAGGTATGAGGTCTTAAGCTCTGCTGAAGAGACTCCTCAGAAGGAAGATAGGCAAGATCAACCTTTAGAAAAAATGCCTTCAACAGAAACAAGACCTGAAGAAAGCGTCACGGCAAGAAACAAGGATAAGCAAACAGAAGCCTCCGAGGAGGAACATGACTCGGAGGAGTCTGAGGAGGATGGAGAAATAGGAGATACACAGATATCGTTCAGAAGATCTGCAAGGGGCCGCAAATATGCTAGAGAAAAGAGAGATCAGGAAACTTACAAAGACAAGCTTCAGGGTAGTCAGCCCACTCTGGAGAAACTTCTTGGCAAAAATCCGAAGATGGTAAAAAACCAAGGGCAGGGTTCCAAGGGAGCCCATCATCATAAAAATAAATGATGAATATTGTCTCCTGGAACTGTAGAGGAATGGGGAGCAAATTGAAAGAAGAAGCAACGAGAAGCCTTATAAGAAGAGAAGCTCTAGACATTCTTCTGATTCAGGAGACCAAAATGGAGGACAAGGAGTTTCTCCAAATCAGTAATTTTTTTTGGAAAGGTAGCAGCGGACATGCTGTTTCAGCACGGGGAGAATCTGGGGGACTGGGCTCCCTTTGGAACCCTCTCAAGTTCAGATTGGTCACCGTGCTGCACAACACCCACTGGCTGTTTTTGAAGCTCCAGCCTTTGGACTCGAGGGTGGGAGTCAGTCTTTTCAATGTCTATGTTCCAACAAATATAGGGGAGAAAAGGGAGTGCTGGGACTCCATCAGAAATCTGTCGGAGTCAGAAAATTTGGAAAACATCATTGTTGTAGGTGATCTTAACCTCACCTTGCGCATGGAGGAAAAGCGAGGAGGCACAATCGTAAGGGACCCTGCAAGGGAATGGGTGGAAGACCTCATGCAGGATTGGGATCTGCTTGACAGCCCTCCAGCAAATGGTAAGTATACCTGGTCTAACAAAAGAATAGGTCCTGGTCACATTGCTGCTAGACTTGATAGATGTTTGGTTCAGAGTTCCTTTCTTTTTTTGGGCTTAGATTTCAGATTGCATATCCTCCCATGCAGTGTTTCTGACCATAAGCCCATCTTGCTTGAGATGTTGGGCCACAAATATCTTGGCCCCATCCCCTTCAGATTCAACCCTCTTTGGGTCAAAGAACCTGAGTTCCCGAACTTGGTTCATGACTGCTGGAATCTGCCAGTGAAAGGTTCCCCTTTCTTCATTTGGGAAGAAAAACTTAGAAGACTGAAAACGGTGCTTAAATCTTGGGCCAAAGCTCTTCCCTCTCCTGCAAAAGAGAGAAAGCAGGCTCAAGATAATCTTGCCCAGTACCATGCCCAATGTGAAGATGCAGAAATCACTAAAGAAGTTCTAGATAAGGAAGCTGAGCTCCAGCAAATCTTCCACAAAGCTTGCCTTTCGGAGGAAGAGCATTGGAGACTAAAGTTTAGGACCTTATGGCTTAAAGCAGGAGACAGAAATTCGGCCTTCTTCCACAAGCAAGCTCAAGCTAGAAAGAGCTTCAATTCTATTGCAGAAATCAAAGATAGCAATTTGACACACAAAGACTTTGATAGCATAAAGAGAGCAGCTTTCAACCACTTTCAAAACCTGTACAGAGAAGAGGGCGTGACGGACCCAAACTCCAAATTCTTGGAGGCGGTTCCCCCTAGGATCTCCCCTTCAATGAATCAGCAGCTTGAAGCAAAGATCTCTATTCAGGAAATAAAGGATGCCCTCTCAGACATGGAGCCTGACAAAGCCCCAGGCCCGGATGGTTTTACAGCAAGATTTCTTCAAACCTGCTAGCAGATTGTGGAGAAAGACCTCTACAAAATGATTTTGAAATCACAAGACTGCCAGAAAATTGGGGGCAACACCAATTCAGCTTTTCTTGCCCTCATACACAAGGAAAAGGGTGCTAAAGAATTTAATCGGTTCCGCCCCATCTCTTTTTGTAATATTGGATACAAATTAATCACAAAGGTTATTGCCAATAGACTTAAAGGTATTCTTCCAGCCATCATCCCGGAGAACCAAGGTGGATTTGTTTAGGGGAGACAGCTCACTGACAACTTCATCCTAGTGCAAGAGGCAATTCACTCGAGCCAGCTTCGCAAAGAGAAAGGTATGGTTATCAAACTAGATTTGGCTAATGCTTTCGATCGGGTCAGACTTAGCTTTGTCTGGGAAGTCTTGAAAAAATTTGGCTTTGGAATGGGCTTTCTAAAATGGATCCGTGCTTGTATTGCTGATCCTTGGATCGTCCCCGTGGTGAATGGGAGAGTAGCTGGTTTTTTTAAAGCTTCAAGAGGGCTTAGGCAGGGTTGCTCCCTCTCTCCGCTCCTCTTCGTCCTTCATGTTTCCGTCCTGAGTTTCTACCTGGATCAGAAACTGGTTGACCAAGAGATCTTGGGGCTCAATATAGCTAGAGGGGTCAAAAATTTTAATCACACCCTCTTTGCGGATGATACCCTCTTGTTAGGGGCTGCCTCTGCCAGATCTGCTCTTTGATTCAAGGAGGTCTTGGATGACTAAGTGAAGCTACAGGCAGCAGTTTAAACAATGGTAAGTGCAAAGCTTTTTGCTGGAACATCTCAGCTCCCACCCTTTCTGCCATCTCAAGAATTCTGGGCTTTACTGCCACTCTCAACTGGTCCTCCTTTTCTTATTTGGGCCTTCCCATCTTTCGCAAATTGGCATATAACAGAGATTGGATTCCTCTGTTGGACAAGTTCAAGGCCAAAATTCAAGCTTGGGGATTCTCTTGGTTAAATCTAGCCGACAAAACTGTTCTCATCAAATCTGTTCTTAGCAGTCTCCCCATCTTTCAATTCTCTGTAATTCTAGCCCCTTCAGGCATCATAAAAAAAATGGAAGCCTTCATTCGCAAGTTCTTCTGGAAAGGGGGCAATCACAATGACAGGAAAATCCCATTAGTCAGTTGGGAGAAAATTTGCAAGCCCCAGAGTGAAGGAGGCCTCAATTTCAAAGATCTTAGCCTCCAAAACATAGCCATGGGAGCCAAGATCTTCTGGAGAATCATTGGTCCAAATCCAGGTTGGGCGCAAAAAGCCCTATGGAGGAAATATTTCATGGGAAAGAGGAAGAGATGTCTAGATGCCCTCCTACCCTCCTCAGGTTCGTAGCTGATCAAGCTCTGTCATAAAGCAGCCCCTTTAATCAGAGACAGAGCGTATTGGATCCCTGGAAACGACAAAGAAATTAAAATTTGGGATGACAGCATTATGATGCACCCTCCTCTATCGTCCCACTGCTCTCTGCAAGCGCTGCGTTTGTGGTTGGACAACGCTGAATGCACCACTCTTTGGGACATTTCACAATGGGAAGGCAGACATTGGCAGCGATGGAGGCTCCCTCCTGTCCCTCCTGCACTGTCCCAAGCTAGAGATCTTTTCCTTTCTTTATTAAATGGTATGGCACCTCTGCGCGTGGGTAATAAGGATGCCCGAGGATGGGGAGCCGCCCCAGGGCTTTACACGGTTGCACAGGGATACAAATGCCTTCATGATCACCCTAACGTCCCTCCTAATCCTGCAGTCTGGAACGGGATCTGGAATCGCAAAACCATGCCTAAGGTCGACTCTTTCTGTTGGCTGTTATGCCACAGAGGGATTTTAACTGCAGATAGATTGAAGAAGAAAGGATTTCACGGTCCCTCTCGATGCTACTTATGCTGTGATTGTGAGGAGAACGCTCAACATATTATTTTGGACTGCAACTTTTCAAGAGATATCTGGCACAGCCTTCTGAGCTTCTGGAATTCTGAATTCACCTTACCCACGTCCATATCTGATCTTTTTGCAAACTGGCGGAATTCCTACCCAGGATCGCTTCCAAAAAATGAGAGTTTCATAGCTGCATGGCTCTCTTTGCCGAAATTTGCTTGCTGGCAGATCTGGCTTGAGCGCAACAGAAGAGTTTTTAGAGATGAAAGTCTAAACGCTCAGTTCATCATCACCAAAATAAAATGCCTTTGGAAAGAAATTCTGGGGGATCATTTGCCGGATCTAAATCTGAGTCAACAAGACTTAGAATGGGGTGCCTCGATGGACCTCCATTTATCTAGTGAAATAAGGCATTACAAGGCCACAAAAGAGTGGCAATTCAGAGGGAAGGAGAATGATCTCTCGGATCTGCTCCTCAGGCATTCCAGATTCTCTTTATTCTTCGATGGAGCAGCGAAAGGCAATCCTGGTTTGGCTGGGGCAGGAGGAATTATTAAAAATAAAGAGGGTATTACTGTGGCAAAGTTCGCTTGGGGTTTAGGGCATTCTACCAGCATGCAAGCTGAAGCCTTGGCTCTTCTGCAAGGTCTCAAGCAAGCAAAGGCTTTAGGTCTTTCAGATATCGGTATCATAGGAGACTCTCAATCCATTATCAAAGTTCTAGTGGAGGATTCCTCTCCTGCAGACATTAGACTGGCAAGAGTAATTTCAAGAACCAGAAATTTGGTGAAATCCTTCCGGACTGCTTCCTTCCTTCATGTTTTGAGGGAAAATAATAAAGTTGCTGACTTGGAAGCCAACAGGGCAGTTTCACTTCCAGCTGGCTGTCTCTTGGCAGATGGAATTGAGAATTGGGACCCCATTCCATAAAGTTTGTCATGTTTTTCTGAATTTTGCTGAAACAGTTTGTTTGTCTCTTTAAGATAGGGAAAATAACGGAGATAGACTCGATAGTCTCGAGTAAATCTTGCGGTTTTCCAAGTTTAGGGGCTTGTGATCAGTTAGTGAAAGAAAGGTTAAGGGCTATGCCCGATCAAATGTATCCGGTGAAAGGCATTTTGGCCAAATTCTAATATAAACCATAACCGTTCTTGTTAAAAAAAAAATAAAAATATTTTAATAATTTCAATAACAAAATATTTCAATTTATTTCACATAAAACAATTGCTAATTACATATTTAAATGATTGTTTTGGGAAAAAATACACTTTTTATAGACCCAATTATATCATTCAACTTTTGACATTTACGTGGTATAATTATATTTTAGTGTATCACAATAAATGGTCTAATAATGTTACTTCATTAAAAGGTGGAGAAATATAACACTAAAGCACTTATATATTATATTTTGGTGTATCATAGTGAATGGTTGAATGGTGTTACTTCATTAAGAAGTGAAAAAATCTATCATCAAAGCACTTATTTATTATCTTTATTCCTAGAAGTCAAGTTAACTAGGTCAACTGAAATTAGTATATTTCATTTGTCATTAAAGCTCAAAAAATATTGTAATAGTAATAATAAAATTGATAGTCTTTAACTATTAGGTATTATGAGTAGCTTATTACGAAAGGTTATTATAAGTAATCATCTAAAATTTAATATTTAAAAACTTGTAATGTATTACAAGGCTTTATGCTAAGCACCTCAAGTGTATGAATTTAATTTCAATTATCTAATCTTTAAAATGGTTTAAAATTCTAAAAACTAAACTTTTTATAATGAAAATTCATTAAATCAAATAAAAGTAAAATTTTAAACAAATTCAATTATTATAGTGGAATATTCTCTTAAATCTAAGGAAATCAATTTACATTTTTATTTTAACATAACGCCTTGGTCTAACTAGACTGCTTTTTCGCCCTGAAAATCATGGAAATTCTCGTAAGATTTTAAGAAAACCTGGCAGGAATTTTTGTAAATCCACGTTATAACTATCAAACTTTAATATTTTGGGTGCCTTAGAGCTTTTTGATGGTGCTGAATCCATTTCCACCATCAAAATCATGATTCAAACACTGTTACTGTAAAAATATTTAAATTTTTATAGCCGAGATTCCAGCCAATTTTGACGGTCCAGGCAATTCGTCCGTCTCCTTAGACAACTCCTAAAATAAATATTAAAGAAACTTCAATTTACTTTAAAAAAAATAAAATTATAATAATAAAATATTCCATTAAATGAGAAGAAAACAATTTTAGATCTTTTATTTTGAAATAAATAATGGAATAGCTCAGGTTTTCATTTTAAAATAAGTAAGCAACAAACTGTTATTTTTTAGTTTTTTTTGCATTTTCCAAATTCCCACCTAGCTTTCCAAAATTAAAGCAATATAGATGACAATTACACTAGTACAGTTCACATAATTGAAACATAAAATTCAGAAGGGAAAATATTCATATATTAATAATGCTCATGGTTTGATGGGAAGATGTGCTTAGTTAACAAGCCCAAAAGTTTACAAGCTCTCATTATAAATGGAAGTGTGATACCGACACTTGGAGAAAATTTGCTTTATAATTCTCTGTTTAAGAAGAATTCTCACCTTGACACTCTATGCACATGCTTTAAAACTGATTTTTTAACAACAACAAATCTCCAAAATCCATTTCAATCATAGGATCTGATTAACAAAGTGCAAGATCAATTAATTAGTGTTTCCCATTGTTTACAATACCCATTCCATCGTTTTAATTGCTGGAAAAACATATCTATTTTTAAACTGATATTTATAACAAAATTCCACTCCACCTTTTCAAACGAATTTACCTACACTTGGCTCAGCCACCGTTGATGATATTTATATCTATAGTGATAATAACATTGAATTTCCAATAGTTCCTTTTGTTTTTTCCGCCGTAGATCGTGACCCTCCTTTGCTTAATCCAACGGTACAAATTTGTTTTAGTTGTATCCGCTTCCTATTTGACTTGACTGTCGAATTGCCACTCTGCTGAAGGCAAAAATAGAGTTCCAGAGATTCAAACAATCTCCATCCATCACCAAGATTAGCACTAAGGTGAGATCGATCAACTATATACCTGAAAGCGCCATCGCCTAGTCAGTTTGGCCTGGGTTCGTATCCCATTAAAGAACACAATAATATGAAGAAATTCAAAGGACCTACCTGGATACAATTCAGCGCTTCTTCATTGGAATCCGATGCAAAAATGGTGACCACGGGCTTACCACGAAAATAGATGAGCAACCACGGGAGATTTTCCCAGGCATAAGCATCCATGGGATGCGAATCAGAAACCGGTGTTTGGATACCCTTCATTGAAGCCTGGAAACCCTGAATCAGTATGTGCTCCCCAGCGTTGTGATCGGTGGTTCGTCGAAGAGACTTTTCTCGTCGAGAGAGCGGAGCTGAAGATATTGGGGGCAGACAATTCCAATAAGTCCTTTCATTCTTTCCCCTCTTCCACCACCACCATCAACAACCACCCACCATTTCATTTGAATTTTAAAAATTTACCGCGCAACTTTTTGAATTTGAAATCTTTCTGCTTGCCGTTTGATTTAACTACATGGCAGGGATTAAGGCCGCAAGTAAGGCATGCCCTCTGAAGGCAACGCCAGGCGCCTTCACCTGTGGGCTATGAGGCAGGCATCTTCTTGTTGGGTTTAGACCCCTTTCTTTTTCTCATAGCAAGAAGATCTCCTCGTCTTCTCAGACCGGCATAAAAGAATAAAAAATGCTAGCTAATATGAATTTTAAAATTCAAAATTTCAAATTTCAATTTGCAGTTTTTCATATTCAAATTTTACAATTCAAACTGCGTACACTCTATTGTAGCATATACCATATATTTATATGCCGTGTAAAATAGGCAGAGGCGCAAGGAAATTCCTCATGCCTATTGGGATGCCATCCATGGTTCCTCGTCCGTATTCGGATGCAAGGGCATGGGCATCCATTAAAATTTGTGAACCCATGCGTATGCGATAAAGACAAGTACCGGATGATAAGACAGGGTTTCAACAACATGGGGTGCATGGCATGGGTTGGGTTTCCATGGTCATTGGTACTTAAGGGGCATTAATGGGTCAATAGCAGAGGAAATAAGGCTCGCTGTCATTGATTCACTGTTTTCTATAGATGTGGCATGTAACATGAGATAAAAGCGCGCGGAAAGTGGCTTGGGTATCACTTTTAATTTAATGTGCAATATATGGTTTACTGATTAGATATATGTGTATGGCAGATGTGGCCAGACCTGCCTGCCAATGCCAAGGAAGGAAGCATTGATGTGATTGGAAGTCATGTATTCTAGAATGGGCATGAACCAAAAGAAGGCACATTATGTTTCCTTTCATAACTATCGTACAATTAATAAATATCAATTCTTATCTTTATGGTCGTTTTTTTTCATAAAGTTTCATGTTCTAGCTTGTGCATTTTTTTGATTGGCTAGTAACATAATAAAGGATTTTTGTTCATGTCATTGTGATTAGGATTGCTTCAATTTAGTCAAGCTATTCGATATTGTTCAACGAGCACAACTCTATGTCATTATAAGGATTGGTTTATTTATTGTGGCTGAATGGATTTTTGGGTTTGTTTTTTTTTTCCTTGCAAAGGGATTTACCTCTGTTCTCTATCCAAAAAATGGTTTTTATTCATGTCATTGTGTTGAGGATCGCTGCAATTTAGTCAAGCTTGTTGAGATTATTCAATGGGCAGGGCTCTATGTCATTATAAGGATTGGTTTATTTAGTGTGGCCGAATGGATTTTTGTTTTTGTTTTAATTTTTAATTTTAAATGTTGCAAGGGTATTTTCCCCCCTTCCTCCCACGAAAAAACCCACATAACTTGTGCCTTCGCGTTCTGGGGTTTTTTGGACCCTTAGGAAACATCCTCAAATTTCTTGGACTTCATCAAGGACTTGTTGGCGGTCCACTTGTACATTCTTCACCCTTGTGAGACACAAGGTGTAGGTTTGAATGCACATATACAAGATCCCAAATTTTGTACAATCCCAACATGTTGTGCTTCACATAATGAATGAAACTATAGGTTCTCCAATTCATTTCCATTGCTGAAGAGCTTGCCACTTGTGATAGCATACGTGTGGCAAGACATTGCAAATAAACACCATTTTCCCCATCACAAGTCCTCCATTTAACTAGGTTCATTGTCCTCATCCAAAACTGATATGTCTGCAAAATCCTCTAATCTAGCATCAAAACAAGAAAATTCCTCCCTTGCATCAATTTGTAAAGAAGTTAGAAACAACCTTTGAAAATATTTATTCACTCCATGGGCCACCTCCTTGTCCTTATATTGGGCCTTCCTCTTCCCTTTGCTTTGAGCAATGAAATTTTTATCATAAAATTTTGGATTTAGAGCATGTGCAAAGTGTGCAATGGAGTGTTAAAATCCATTCCATTGTAACAATGATGAATCTCAAATGCTCCACATCAACCATGGTATCAATGCCATCATATACCTCTCCCAAGAAAGGTTCGCCTATGCCTACATCTAGGAGAAGATCAAATACAGGTAATGTGAACTTGAGCAAGAAATCAATCTTGCTCCACCAATCTTCATCAATCAACACCCATTGCACCATATTTCCCCTCTTTGATTATGCGTCTCTCAAATCAGCCCAAGTTACACCCACACCATACTCATTAATGCAAGTTTGACTTCAACAATGTGGTGAAACATGAAGAAGTTTGAGGCATATTTTTTCTCGGTAATTTTGAGAAACTCTAATTTGGAGTATTCTCGATATATGGATCGAGATTAGTGGTAGTTGGAGATGAGTTTTATAATCTCCATAGTCTTCCTCATGACTTCCTTAATCCATTTTGTTTTACCTCAATCTCTTCTAAAATCATATTTAGATTATTGGCAATGTAATTAGTTCAATATATATGATTAATCAAACTTGCTGCTCCAACAACTCAGGCCAAGTAGAAAACAATGTTTAAGCAATCAATTACCCCCTTGGTTTTATCAATCTTCATTACATGAATTTTCTAACTTTGTGCATACAAGTAATCCAAATATAGCAGAGGGACAAGATGAGTCATATCATAACTCATCTCTTTTACTAAGTACTGAGAAACATTTCAATGCCAAAATTTTGAATTGGGTCGTTAGTGGTTCACTTGTTGGATGTTTAATGCCTCCAAGCAATCTTGCTTCATCAATCAACACCCTCTACACTATACTTTCCCTCTTTGAATTTGCCTATCTCAACTTAGTGCAAGTTGCACGAACCACCATACTCATTGATGCATCTTTGATTTCAACAAGGTGGTGCAACATGAAGTTTGAGACATGTCTTGTCTCTACAACTTTGAACAACTCCAATTTGGAGTATTCTCAATATATTGCTTGTGATTGGTGATGAAGTTTATAATCCACCTAGTCTGCCCTATAACTTAATCCATTTTGTTTTGGCCTCAGTCTCTTCTAAAATCATATTTAGATTTGGGACAATGCAAGGAATCCAAAATATATGAATGTATCTACTTCATTAAATGAATTGTCTAAATTTATGCATACAAATCTCCCAATAAAATAGATGGACACGATGAGTCATAACTCACCTCTTTTACCAAGTACTAAGAAACATTTAAATGCCAACATTTTGAATTGGATCACTTGTGGTTCACTTCTTGGATGTTTGATGCCCCCAAATCCAAGTTAATGTTTCATGTTGAAGACATTAGATTTTAGGATAGTATTATGATTAATAAATCTTGAAATTTAAGGCATTTGCAAGGCACACAACCATAATCAATTGATGTTAAAAACAAATTCCTATTCTAATATTGAAGATACATAATTTTTCATCAAATAAAATGAGGAAATGGCATCAACAATGTCAACATGAATCTTCGACAATTGTGCACACACACTAACTAAAATGGAAAAATGAATACTACCAACATGTTTCCATGAGCTTGATGAGGTATGAGCTTGTACAACCACATCACACATAGGCTAGTTGTTATTTTCATTTCCATTGTGAAGGCTTTGTAGAAATTGACAGTGAATAAAAGGTCTTATCACTAAATAATAATTAAACAAGTAAACAAATATATGACCGTGTAGGAGACTCTAGAAAGACACGTAGAATATTTGAATGAGCTTCTCTTGGTTTCAAGAATAATTTATTTTCTAGTGAACATTACCAACCACGTGAAGGTGGAAGCTTATTTGATCCTTCCCCTCCTTGCATTACTCTCAATTCCCTGTACCCAATCTATATACTGGAAATAGAAAATAATTGAAAGTGAGAAAGTATGATTCATTTATAGAAAGAATGTGTATGCAAATATGTGGTCTTAGGCATATAAAACATATAAGATTCATGTATAAGAATGTAGAAAAATAAAAATTAAGTAGCAAGTTTATACTAATAATTTTATCCATCACACTCATGAACATTGCTAGGTAATTAATATTGGATGATACCTTATTTAGATATGAAGGTTGTCCTCCACATCAATTTGTTGGTTTTGACCCTACACAATTAATTGATGCAAATATATTCTTAGTAAAAACAAAAAATAAGATGCAGTGACACACATACATTAACACATAAATATTGTTGTGGAAACCGAAAATCAAGAAAACTAGAAAAAAATTTCAGTGTATTATCCCTTTACAATGTTACAATACAATATGTATATGTCATGGTATCAATAAACCGTCAATCCATTAACCCTAGATTAGAATACAATTCTAGTTCCTTAACCAAAATTACAAAACCATGGGTTGAAACACCATGCACCATAAAATTGCTACAAATGAAAAATGTGTTGAAAATTGCCAAAAACAAACATAAAAAATTGCCCATTATTTTTGGGCTCTGCGACCCCACCTATCACCCACTGTAATGAATCACACATTTAGGTAGTTATGCAAAGAATTTAATACATATCCAATATTCTCTCATTTCTTGTTTGCTTTGCATACAATGGGATGCGAGAGCACATGATCAACAATCCAGAACAATAATGTCCATTATTTCTCTACGTGAAGATAATTTCTTAGTGCTCCCATATTTTGTTAATGAATCCGCGACATTCGTCAAAGTGTTCACCACTACCAATAACACCTTCTTGTTTTCAATCATATCTCTCACAAAGTGACACTGAACATTGACATGCTCTGTCTTAGAGTTATAAATTTCCTTAACTATAATGACAGAAGCCTCATGGAATAAATCACTAGCTCTTGTGAGCCAATCCCGACCATCTCATGTTGGTCATATAGCAACCAATGGGGAGCACTATCCCATCGCAACATGTCTAGGGGAAGTGAAATTTTTGCTTCCAAATGGAAGATCAATGGAAGACTTGGGTGACCCTCCCTTGTGAGAACCCATGTTGAATTTCCACGATCTTGGGTCTAGGTTAGAATCTTAGAATCTCTAACACTACCAAACCAAGAATCTCATCAAAATATACTTTGCATAACAGAATATAAAATAGCAGTAAATGACACATGCACAAGTATAGACATTTTTTAACAAAATATTGTACAAATATGCACAACCACCCAATCTTCGTTATATTAAACCAACTGAATAATACAACAATCTTAGGGCTCCCTTACAAGGGATACAATATGCAATAACATTCTCATTGCAGTCTCTATGTCGTCTCTTGTCCTGTCGATCCTTTGCTCCTGTTCTACTATCTAGTTTCCCCTTAGTCCATCAAAGGACAAGACAAAGAGTCTCTAGGAGCGCTGCCACCTATCGTTGTTGAAAGTCACTTATGCTTCAATGAACACAGGTTGATACAATCTGCTCTTCTAGGCTAGCAAACACCTGAGCTCCAAACTTCCAATCTTGTAGTCTCTTTCGTTCGTCAAAGAGCTAAACATTAGGCTACAAACTTCACCCAAACTTCAACGGTCAAACTCCCTTATGAATTCTTGTCAAGGGCTACTTTGGGCTATCAACACATTGCCCTCCAACAAAACAATGATTCCCAATACACTCGCTGCAATATTTTCTCCTAAGAGGGACTTTCAACCATCGCGAAAATTCCTCCAAATGGCTCCCCACCTACAAGAATGTAACAAAGCACATACATTTAGCTCATTGTTTAAGTTTTGTTTTCTCTGTTGTCAACGTCGACTTGGTTAGGGAAAAACACAGTCATTTCCAACCCTTAAATTCTACCCAAATTTTCTCCTCAGAGTTGTGGTTGTCCCTCCTTGAGAGGTCGTGCTAGTTTGTTGCAAGTATGGGTTGTTCTAGCCCTCAAATAGTGCTCGATGCTCCTTCAATTTACTGCGACATGCTCCAGATCTCGTCCACAGGTCTGCGACAACCTATTCCTAGGAAAATCCACCCTCAAACAAGCCCTTAAACACTTCAATGCTTGATTCTACCCCTCGACCCTCCCTTTTTGCAATTTAGTCACCAAAAGAAGCCCTGAAAACCTTCTTTCCCACGTTGGTTTTCCTCCTTATACTTGCAGCCAAGACAAAATTATTTTTCTCCTTCAATGAGCTGCTCTTGTGATGTGTTGCTCACTTTGGATGTAAGAAATTACACTCTCCTCACCTTCTATTTATATCCATAAGAAGGGCTTCCTGAAAACGTCCAAATAGGGTTTGAAAAAATGTCACGTGGCTTATTAACATCATGCCAACCTAGACTCTTCTTGTGCAAACCCACTTCTTATCTTCAAAAATTCATAACTCCATTTCTACAACTCGGAATTAGATGATTTTCATTGCGACGGATTCGTGTCAACGAGAGCTATCATCCTCATCCATCACATGTAGATATGTGTCCATGGTTTTGGCCTAAATCATGATGGGTGCAAAACCTCAACCTTGGCTTCCAAGCCCACAAGTGACACTTTTGGTGCTCCACCCTCAAAACCCTGAACCTTAGGTGTTAAAGCACTTCCCTACCTACTCAAAAGTCAACACTCCCTCTTAGCGAGGGAGGTACTTCCAAGACTAGGAGGTAACTCATCATCATCATCACTACTTGCAACACTCGCCCAACTCCTAGCGCTCACCACTGCAGCAATCCCTGTAGCATGAAATACGCCTCTCTCGAAAGTGTCACTATCACTAGAAGCATCTTGCTTCTTCTTCTTCTCCTAGAATGCCTTCCACTCTCTCCATGATTCCTTCTTGGTAGTTGAAGGAGCACCCTCAGTCGCCATTGACTATGCACTCTTCTTGGGCTGCAAATTCTCCCTATGAACTTGCAAGCTCCTGCTAGAACTCAAATCCCTCTGAGCCTCTAGAACCTAGACCTTCTTCTTTGGAACCTTTACCCACCCCTTTGAAGCCTGCACCTACACCTACTTCTCTGAAGCCTTCACCTACTCCACCTCCTTCTTCTTCCCATGATCTATAGGCTTACCCGTCAACCTGTATAGACCATGCTCTCTAACTCCAAGCACAATACCATTGGAACTAGAGCCTATGGGCTTGAGTCTTTCCTTCCCATCCTGGAACAAGACCTCAAACCCCTTCTTCTCAATCATTGAGACAAATTTCATGCTATATCAGAGCCCTGGTACAAATAGTACATCCTGGACCCACATCACTCGTCCTGTCTCCACCCTGAATGGCACAGCTCCCGATCCTCAGATCTCCTTCTGACTCATGTCTCCCAACACCATGTTCAACTTCGAGTCCCATTTAATTAGTCTGGAAAACCTCTTGTGACCCTGCCATATGTTTCGTCGCATCGTTGTCCACGTACCATCCATCCTCATCGATAGTGCCCTGTAAGAAATGAGAGATCATAGCAAATTCCTCATCCTCCAATCTCCTGGTAAGAGAATTTATCTCAGCAGAAGGGGCAACACAGATGACTTGCTTCCCTTTCCTTTTCTCGTCATTTCCATTCTTCTTCATTAGACATCTTGATGAAAAATGACCCATCTCGCCACACTTGAAACACTTGACTTTACTCAAGTCCTTCTTCTACTTACCCTTCATTCATGCTGCAAGTGCCACATCCTCATCTACCCTCTTCGTTGGATGAAGATCCTCGTCTCGCAACTCTTCCTGAATGAATTCATCCCACAACCTATTCCATTGGAAACTTGTCCTTGGCAACGATCCCTTTGATGAAGGGCTTCCCTTCTGGAGTAAACCCTTTCAAGGCAATCACCGACGACAGCAAGCACATCTTTGACTTGAGACAATCTCGTTAGATACGAAGTCACTCCTTCACCCTGTAACATCTTGGTGGACTTCAAATTATACTCCAATACCAGTACCCAATTCTTGTTCTTATTTTGGAAAAAAATCTGAAGAACCATCCACATCTCATGTGCAGTGTTCTCCCTAGAAAAATCAGGTATTAAGGGATCCTTCACACTATCAAGTATCATCAATCTCGCCCTCGTATCCAAATCCTCATACATTTCCATCTCCTTTGATTCAGTTGGCTTCTTGATGGCTTTCTCGGCAAACTCCCAGATCCTGTTGACCTACAAGACCAACTTGATACTTTTCTTCCATGGAATATCATTGGAAAACCCCTCAAACCTATCCTCATATCGGAAACCAGAGTGCAACTTCAACATTGTTGTGATCCCTTCACCTACAATGTGACCAACCCCCTCTTCAGTTGTACTTCGTTGTGCACTCTGATGATTCACTTTCTTCCAAAGTAGCTCATACACGCTCTAATACCATGTTGAATTTCCATGATATTGGTTCTAGGTTAGAATCTTAGAATATCTGACCTACCAAACCAAGAATCTCAACAAAAGCTACTTTGCACAACGAAATATAAAATAACAGTAAATCACACATGCACAAGTATAGACATTTTTTAACAAAATATTGTACAAATATGTACAACAACCCAATCTTCATTATAATAAACCAACTGAATAATACAATAGTCTTAGGGCTCCCTTACAAGGGATACAAGATACGATGACAATATCAATGCAGTTTTTATGTCGTATCTCGTATTGTCGGTCCTTTGCTCTCGTTCTACACTCTAGCTGCCCCTGAGTCCATCAAAGGACAACACATAGAGTCTCTGGGAGGGATGCCACCTATCACTTTTGCAAGTCACTTTTGCTTCAATGAACACGGGCTGATACACTTTACTCTTCTAGGCTGGCTAACACTTGAGCTCCAAACTCCCAATCTAGTAGCATCTTTCGTCCGTCAAAGAGCTACACATTAGGCTACAAACTTCACCCAAACTTCAGCAGTCAAACTCCCTTTATGATTTCTTGTCAAGGGCTACTTTGGGATATCAATACCTTTCCCTCCAACAAACCAATGATGCCCAATACACTCACTTCAAGATATTCTCTTAAGAGGGACTTTCAACCATCACGAAAAGTCCTCCAAATGGCTCCCACGGGCTTCTAGACAAACTGATCCAAACTGATCCAATAACATGGATCCAACACCTACAAGAATGTACCAAAATCCAACACCTACAAGAATGTACCAAAGCACATACCTTTAGCTCACTATTTAAGGTATGTTTTCTCTTTGTCAACCTTGGCTTGGTTAGGGAAAAACCACGGCAATTTCCAATACTTAAATTTTGCCCAAATTTGCTCCTCACAGTTGCGGTTGTCCCTCCTTGAGAGGTCGTGCTAGTTTGCTGCAAGTATGGGTTAAAAAAAAGAAAATTCCAGTCACTCATGAAAACTCCATATAAGAGAGATGCTCAATTTTTACCATTGGACAATGAAAAAGCGATGATCTTTTTACGTGATTACAATGTAATAATAAGAATGATTTGGGCGTTGGTGAGTTGTTTATCTCAAGAAAATTTGTTGGAAAATTGCAATTTATGGAAATCAATCAAATTAATTAATGTTAAGCTCCCAACGCGCCGATTTATGGAAATAACTGCAGTAATTATTTCTGGAAATCAACTGTAGTGATTTCCTTAATTTATGGAAACCAACTGCAGTAATTTCCTTAAATTACAAAAATCAACTGTAGTTAATTAATTTCTTGTTGAGAGCTTCTGAAGTGGTCCATTACTCCCACTGCAGTTCTCTACCATGATTTGTGGAACACTTGACACATATCCAACATAAGCTTGATGGAAGCTTGGCTATAAATATTTCTGTTTGGTCCCCAAGCTCACTAACTCAATCCCCTTCAGTTTTACACCATCAAGTTAGAGTGAGCAGAGCTTGGAAGTCCCTTTAGATTTCCTGTATCCTTTTCTTTCTGCTTGCGTGAAGATTGTGTTGATTTCCTTTTGGAACATGATGTACAAACTCCATTGATCATATATTTATCCTCTCTTACATATAAGTATAGGAGTCTTGAAACTCTCAGAGATTCTCGCAGAATCTTGTTGTGAAACTCTACACGAAGAGTCACTGCCATAAAGCTATCAGAGTTTAGTTGTTTGTAGAACACGGCTATGCGCTGACAGTGGAAGGACTCTTCACACTTGCTGATGTCGAGAAGCTCGGTGAGTGGATGAAAACTTGCTCGGATATATCTCATCTCTTTGAAAGAGTTTCAGCAAAACAGGATCATAGCGAAAGTTTTCTTTTTTTTTTAGTGAAGCAGCCTGAAGTTTTGCATACAAAATATATTGTGAACCATCAATGGCTGGAGGTATGATCTATTGGTCATTAAAGTTTTTATTTTTTCGATTCTTTTAGTATTTATTCTGCATTTTAGAATCGATATTCAAGCTTACATTTGGTATCAGAGCCAAATTTTTTTATCTCTACCTTGGTGGTTATAGACATATTTTGGTTAAAATGTCATATTTTGAGAATTTTTTGAATTAAAGCATTTATTTGGAAATATGTCTAAATTCTGCTTAATTTTTATGCTTATAATATTTATTTAGTTTAATTATATGCAATTTGGAAAATATGCTCGTATTTAATTTGCATGAATTAATTATTTCTGTTCTAATTAAAACATGTTATTTTGGATGAGTATACGAGACCAATCGTTAAATGTTATGCATAAATTTTATAGTTTTATTTATGCAAATTATCATTATTCTCATATCAAGTTAATTTTTTATGTAAATAATGTCTAGTGACCCATATAATTTTGATTGATTAGAGAATAGCCACATCATCTATAATTAAATAAAATTATATATTATAATTGTTTAGGATCACATAAAGAATATTTAGACATTAATTGTAATTAATTATACTAAATATAATAAATTTTATCTCGCAGGAATTTTTGTTATATTTATATAATTAATTAGGATAAAATATTCATAACTTACTCACAGGAGTTATGAATTAATAGTTTTATCATAAAATTCAAAACTAAGATAGAATTTATATCAAATTATAATCATAATATACCCTTGGAATTATGAATTAAGTGAATAATTTAATAAATTCTATCATAAAGAATAACTGAAACTGCTTGAATTGAAAATTTAGTCCACAGACAATTTTTATGTCATTAGATTCAATTTTAAGCATGATTTACATTGGTAAAGCATGAAATTTTATTTAGGCCTCAATTTTAACATAAGCATGTGATCTTTAATTTTATGCAGTTGTACAACCTGCACATTTATCTAAAATTCGTACTGATATCCCTGAACTTAAGGGAGATAACTATAAGGTCTTGAAGGAGAGAGTTCTCCTTCATTTGGGGTGGATGGACATAGACTATGCTATTAGGAAAGATGAACCACCGAAACTCACTAATACCAGCACTGCAGCGGACATCACACTTTATGAATGATGAGAATGATCTAATCTTCTAAGCATGATGTTCATTAAGACTAAAATTTCAGATGGTATTCATGGTTCCATTGATCAGCATGAAAAGTTCTAAGACTTTCTGAAAGCTATTGATGATCAATTCGTCACTTCAGACAAGGCACTAGCAAGCACCCTAATCATGAAGTTCTCATCCCTAAGGCTCATCAGTGTGAAAGGTGTGCACGAGCACATCATGCAAATGAGGGACACTGTGGCTCAATTGAAGAAACTTGAGGTTGAAATATCAGAGTATTTCCTGGTGCACTACATCCTGAACACCCTTCCGCACCAATACGGACCCTTCAAAATCTCATACAACACACATAAGGATAAATGGTCAATTAATGAACTCATGACCATGTGTGTTCAAGAGGAAGAGAGACTGGTGATGGAAATGGGAGAAAGTGCAATGTTGGCAACGCGAGGAAAGGGAAAATCTCAAGCCAATCGGAAAGGGAAAGGTAAAATACCTCCCCAAGCCGATATCAATAAGGATTCCAAGTGTTTCTTCTGTAAAAAGAAGGGACACATGAAGAAGGAATGCACCAAATTTCAGAAATGGCTTGCGAACAAAGGCAATCCAATCTCATTTGTTTATTATGAATCTAATATGGTTAATGTCAATATTAACACCTGGTGGATTGATTCTGGATAAACAATTCACATTTCAAATTCCTTGCAAGGTTTGCAAAACTTAAGGAAGCCAATGGGTAGTGAGCAAAGCATCTTATCAGGAAACAAGATGGGCTCGCATGTGGAAGCTATAGGAACATGCTATTTAACTTTAAGTAGTGGCTTTGTTTTAGAATTAGAAAAGACGTTTTATGTACCAAGTTTTTCTATAAACTTGATTTCAGTTTCAAGGCTTGTACCTTTTGGATATTCCTTTAACTTTTCAGAAACATCCTTCAGTTTATTTTATAAATCTGATTGTGTTGGGAATGGTATTTTGTCTAATGGTCTTTACTGCATTAATTTACAAAACAATGTCACTTATGATTCAATGCATGTTCACACTGGCACTAAAATATGTGTTATTAATGAAAATTCCTCTAAATTATGGCACCGAAGACTAGGTCATATCTCCATAGAAAGAATTAAAAGATTGGTAAATGAAGGGGCACTTAATACTCTGGATTTTACTGATTTTGAGACTTGTGTGGACTGCATAAAGGGAAAGCAGACCAACAAGTCAAAGAAAGGTGCCAATAGGAGTTCAGACATATTGGAAATCATACATACTGATATATGTAGTCCAGACATGGACTCACATGGTCAGAGATACTTCATCTCTTTTATAGATGATTACTCACGATATATGTATCTCTAAATGCTTCATAAAAAGAGCGAAGAATTAGATGCCTTTAAGATTTTTAAGGCTGAAGTAGAGAAACAATGCGGCAAGCAAATTAAGATTGTGAGATCAGATAGAGGTGGAGAATATTATGGTAGATACACAGAAGATGGACAAGCACCTGGGCCATTCACAAAATTTCTTCAAGAGCATGGGATTGTTGCCCAATACACCATGCCTGGTTCACCCGACCAGAATGGTGTAGCAGAATGAAGAAACCAAACATTATTGGACATGGTGCGGAGTATGCTTAGCAGCTCCAATCTTCCTAAATCCTTGTGGACTGAAGCACTTAAGATGACAGTGTATATATTAAACCGAGTTCCAACCAAGGCTGTTCCTAAAATGCCATTTGAATTATGGAAAGGTTGGAAACCAAGTTTGCGACATATGCGTGTTTGGGGATGCCCGTCTGAAGTGAGAATATATAATCCACAAGAGAAGAAGTTGGACCTAAGGACCATTAGTGGGTATTTCATTGGATATGATGAAAGGTCTAAAGGTTACAAATTTTATTGTCCATCTAACATCACTAGGATTGTGGAATCAAGAAATGCAAAGTTTCTTGAAAACGACTTGATCAGTGGGAGCAATCAAACCAGGAACATAGTTTATGAGAAGGATCATTCAGAATCTCAACCTTCCACCTCAAGTGATAGATTGGTTATTGTTCACATCACCCCTCAAGTACAAACTAGTGTTGAACAACTAATTGTTGAAGTTCCACAAGCTGCTGACGACATTCCAGTAGATCAGATAGTTCAATAATTGCCAAGAATTTTTGAACAACGAGTTGAACCACATACTTCTCAGGAAGATAGTGGTACAACATTAAGAAGATCTACTAGACCAAAGAGATCAGCAATTCCTGATGATTATGTTGTGTATCTGCAAGAATCTGACTACAACATTGGAGCCGAAAATGATCCCGAGTCTTTTTCACAAGCCATGAGTTGCAAAGAATCATAATTATGGTACGATGCCATGAAGGAAGAGATGAATTCTATGAAGAGTAACGAAGTCTGGGATCTTGTTGAGTTGCCTAATGGTGCAAAAGCCATTGGATGTAAATGGGTCTTTAAGACAAAGAAAGACTCATTGGGCAACATTGAGAGATACAAGGCAAGACTCGTTGCAAAGGGATTCACTCAGAAAGAAGGAATCAATTACACGGAGACTTTTTCTCCTGTATCTAAGAAAGATTCCTTGCACGTTATTATGGAAATAGTAGCCCATTTTGACTTGGAGTTTCACCAAATGGATGTGAAAACGACATTTCTCAATGGAGATCTAGAGGAAGAGGTTTACATGAAACAACCTGAAGGATTCTCCTCTAGTGATGGTGAGAAATTGGTTTGCAAGCTCAAAAAATCATTATACGAATTAAAACAAGCATCCTGCCAATGGTATTTGAAATTTCATAATGTAATTTCTTCTTTTGGTTTTGTAGAAAACATTATGGATGAATGTATATACCTGAAAGTTAGTGGGAGTAAAATCTGTTTTCTTGTTTGATATGTGGATGACATTTTGCTAGCAACCAATGATAAGGGTTTGCTGCATGAGGTGAAACAATTCCTCTCTAAAAATTTCGATATGAAGGATATGGGTGAGGCATCTTATGTCATTGGCATTATGATCCATAGAGATAGATTTCGAGGCATCTTGGGTCTGTCTCAGGAAACCTATATTAATAAAATTTTAGAGAGATTTCGAATGAAGGATTGTTCACCAAGTGTTGCTCCCATTGTGAAGGGTGATAGGTTCAGTTTGAACCAATGCCCGAAGAACAACTTTGAAAGGGAAAAAATGAAGAACATTCCATATGCTTCTGCTGTCAGAAGCCTAATGTATGCTCAAGTCTGCACAAGACCTGACATTGCATTTGTTGTGGGAATGTTGGGACGATATCAGAGTGATCCAGGTTTAGACCACTGGAGAGCTGCAAAGAAAGTAATGAGGTATCTTCAAGGAACCAAAAAATACATGCTTATGTATAGACGGATGGAAAATTTGGAAGTAATTGGCTACTCAAATTCTGACTTTGTTGGATGTGTTGATTCACACAAATCAACATCAGCATACATTTTTATGATGGCCGGTGGAGCTGTATCATGGAGGAGTGCCAAGCAGACCTTGATTGCCACTTCCACTCTGGAAGCCGAGTTCATCTCCTGTTTTGAGGCTACTTTACATTGTGTATGGCTTAAGAGTTTCATTTATGGGCTTAGAATTATGGATTCTATCTCTAAGCCATTGAGAATATATTGTGACAATTCAGCTACTGTTTTTATGGCTAAGAACAAAAAAAGTGGGAGTCAAAATAAACACATCGACATTAAGTATTTAGCTATAAGGGAACGTGTTAAAGAAAATAAAGTGGTCATTGAGCACGTTAGCACTGAGTTGATGATCGTTGATCCTTTGACTAAGGGCATGCCACCGTTTAAATTCAAGGATCATGTAATGAATATGGGACTTGGTTCCATTATGTAGTTTCTCATTGTATGAACAATGTTATTTTTAATAAAATTCTTAATTATTGTGATGTTTTTCTCATATTTATGTGCACCTTAATTTTATTTGAGAGAATTCATTTGTGTAGGACCAAGAATAAACATAGGGTTTATTCATTAAGAAATTGTTGCCACATAAATTTTAATAGAAATAAATACATAATAATACATGGAAGATAATACTCGTCATTAGAGGACTTATCGCCATGATTCATGTATCTATTACTTAATACAGATTATCAATGGGTTTTAAGATGATACATTAAGATTGGAAGTATGGACCAAGTGGGAGAATGTTAAGCTCCCAACGCGCCGATTTCTGGAAATAACTACAGTAATTATTTCTGGAAATAAACTGCAGTGATTTCCTTAATTTATGGAAACCAACTGCAGTAATTTCCTTAAATTAAGGAAATTAACTGCAGTTAATTAATTTCTTGTTGAGAGCTTCTGAAGTGGTCCATTACTCCCACTGCAATTCTCTACCATGATTTGTGGAAGACTTGACACATATCCAACAGAAGCTTGATGGAAGCTTGGCTATAAATATTTCTGTTTGGTCCCCAAGCTCACTAACTCAATCCCCTTCACTTTTACACCATCAAGTCAGAGTGAGCAGAGCTTGGAAGTCCCTTCAGTTTCCTGTATCCTTTTCTTTATGCTTGCGTGAAGATTGTGTCGATTTCCTTTTGGCACACGATGTACAAACCCCATTGATCATATATTTATCCTCTCTTATGCATAAGTATAGGAGTCCTGAAACTCTCAGAGATTCTCGTAGACTCTCGTTGTGAAACTCTACACGAAGAGTCCTGCCATAAAGCTATCAGAGTTTAGTTGTTTGCATAACACGGGTATGCGCTAACAGTGGAAGGACTCTTCACACTCACTGATGTCGAGAAGCTCGGTGAGTGGATGAAACTTGCTTGGATATATCTCATCTCCTTGGAAGAGTTTCAGCAAAACAGGATCGTAGCGAAAGTTTTTTATTTTATTTTTTATAGTGAAGCAGCTTGAAGTTTTGCATACAAAATATATTGTGAGCCATCAATGGCTAGAGGTATGATCTATTGGTCATTAAAGTTTTTATTTTTTCGATTCTTTTAGTATTTATTCCGCATTTTAGAATCGATATTCAAGCTTACAATTAAATCAATGTGATCTAATTTATATTCTTTCCATTATAAAATATTTTAACAGAACACATTACTATTAATTTTTATTTTTAAATATAATAAAACTGAACTCGTTAAGAATGAAGTCTCAAAGTACTTGAAATATGTCTCAAAGTATTTGAAACATAACTTAAATTACGACTATTTCAAAAGGGTCTATTATTTTAGAATTAAAATTTAACTTTACTTCAACTAAAAATATTTGGTGGTTATCAACCTTTAATAAAAAATATTTAGGTTTTTAAGATTTTGTTTATGTGATGTTAATGTAGAAGGAGATATATGTGCATGTAGTGCGAGTGGTCGTGCATTCATTTTCTTCACTTACACATGATTAAAGAGTAAAGATATTTATTATCTCCACAAATTTCTTTTCTTATGTTTTATATCATTAGTTTTCAACTTAAATGAGCTATTGAATATTTAGTATTAAATCTTTGTTTATTTTTTATTTTTTATTTTTATTTTTTAAATTAATTGAATTGTTTTAAACATGAAATTAATTTTTCTAGATTAATTGAATTACTTTACTCATTAAATTAGCTTTCCAAAAATAAATTTAGCAAAACTAATTCAACTTAAACACTTAATGATGTTAGGTTGACACCTCCTTGAGAGTGTCCAAATATTATCTGTACAGATAAATAATATTGCAAATATTTTTTTACAGAAATTCAATTTGAAATAACATTAAATAATAGTGAAAAATTCAATTTGAAATAACATTAAATAAATTGTATTGACTTGAGAAGAACTACACAAATTTTTGAACAATACATAAACTACTTACATAAATTAATTTAAATTAATTTTAACTTTCATGTTTAGCAAATGTGAACTTGATATTGTTTTTTTTTTTTTTTGAGATAAGAGTTACCTTTTAATAAACAACTTCCTAATGAGAATTTGAAGCTATCATACATATATATTAGATTATTTTATCTATAGAGATATACCTATTTGTTTTTTCCAATTTAAATTAATAACCTATATTCTATATTGTTTGATTATTTCATTTAACAACTTTACATATTTTAACTCTCTAATTTGAACTCATCATATTTATCATGTTATGTTTAACAGTAGATAACAAACAATGAAAATGAGAAGGTTATAAGTCAAATTCATTTGAAAGTAACACTAAATCCATTCTCCAATATTCTTTAAACAAAATGAGGCATAAATAACCTTTAGTTTTAATTTACTTTCTTAGGTTAATGGAAACATCACAGGGTATCAATTGGCAATGGTACTCCAAAATTTGATGGGTGAGAAATGTCATCTTAAGTCAGGAGTAAGGGTGTTGTGGACTTATGAAGCCCCCCTTACACATCCCAAGTTGGGTGGTAGACTGAAAATGGAAATTTCATCAACCCCGTATAACAAGGGACCCACCATTAATCATATATATTATTATAAGTCTTTCCTTATAGCTTTTAGTCCCAAATGAATCACAATTAAATATGATAAGCACCATGCACACTTCTAGTTTTTCTTGCCCAATATGAAGTCTATCATTTTCTATTTTTCTCTATCTTAATTTCAGTCCACCCTTTTCACTTGTATACATTCTTGAATATTGTTTATATTCTTCTTTAACTTTATATTTAAAAAACATATTTTAAGTATTTCTAGAAAAAATAAATAACTAACTAGTGTTTTTGCATTGTTTTGAGAAAATTTCAAATGTACATATCTTTGAATTGTAGCTTTGTAGATGGCCTTAACAATAGTGCCCCCATTGACACGACATACATTTTTCATTCGACATCTTATTGATGATCTTCATCTACATATAAAAAAAGTTCAAATCCATGTTATCCATCCCGGGAGAGGAAACCTTTCAAGGCCAAAGATTAAAAAGGAATCTGGCACAAAATTTACCATTGTTGATACACAAACAATATTCATCTCTTCGTTTCATACAAAAGGTACATTCTCTAAAGGCTTTGGAATAATATATGGTAGTGTGAAAGATGCATTGCAGCAAGAACCAAAGTATAGCTTAGCTCAAAAAGGTCTTAAAACTCATGTTGACAAATCTACCAAAGCAAGCACAAGTAGAGCAAAAAAAAAAATCTGTGGCATTAAAATGACAAAAAAAAATGGTTAAAACATAGTTGAAGATGACAAATCCTTCCAAATTTTGAGCTTACCTGTATTGCATTACTTTGCTTCCTTTTTAATAACATGTTACTTGTAATTGTAAGCATGGTTGTATGTTTTTATCTACATATAGTTTTTGATGAATTAAAAAACACACATGTTTTATGTATACTATTTAATACTATTTAAGAAGTTGAATATTCAAATTCTTCTAAGATGGTTTTAAAAATAAGTAAATACATATACTTAATGTTGAGAATACTATTGATATCATTACAAGTATACCAAATAACTCATTACGCCAACAATACAAACTTATAATAATTATGTATATCATAATATTTCTATACATTTTTTTAGTGCATAATATTCTTATACATATATACATATTTTGTTTTAGAGTCTCAAAATTAAGTTTATACCCTTAAAAAAAATTAATATTCATTATCTTCCAAAACATTATATAAACATTTTATCTTCTTGTTATTTATTTATTTCATTCATTTTCTTTTACATCATAACCTTGTAACTCAACAAAGTTTAATGTTTTAAATGTATATAAAATTTTATTTGATAAATTTTCTAAATATATACAATATTTTATGTTTGAATTAATACATTTTTTTAAAACATACATTTTATACTAGTAATTATTATTTCATGTGTTACTAATATTTTACAAAATAACAAAATAATATTGTTTTTAAATTTGATTTTACAATTTAAAATATTTATTGTGTTCTATTTCTGGGTTATATTCCATTAAAATTAAAAAAATAAAAATAAAATAAAATGAAATGTATTTCCATATTTTTCCATGTAAATGACAATTGTTTATAAAAACTATATATTCTTTAGCATGCTCATTTTTTATGTATAACATACAAATTTGAATATTGTACCAATAATATAAAATATTGTTTCCCATGTACAATTGTGTGATAATGCTAATATATTTTCCAATATTTATCTATTTCCATAAAAAAACTAATTTCTAACTAGATAACTTGTTAAATGTTTTACTACTTCACATATGAGTTTTCAATTCATATAAGAGTAAACTAAATTCAATATATATTTCCCTCTATATAATTGATCTAAATACACATTTTCGATGTGTATATTTATCTTCCTCTCCTATATATATATATATACACACACTCTAAAAAAAATATTGTTCATATTATGGCGTAAATATTGTTCATATCATCAACATATATATAACACTCTTCAAATACTAAAATATATTCACTACTTTAAGTTTAAGCTTTATTCTCCTACTATGTCATGCATATTATTTAGTAAACTACGCACATCATTAGCTTTCGTTTTTCAAAACATTACAACCATATAGTAATTAATTATTGATGCTTTAACATATAATTTTTTACCATTTTTGCATATATATTCTCATTAAATTCCAATTGTATCCATTATAGTTTTCCTTATTTCAACTAACACATTGTTTCACCATTTTTTCGTTTTGTGGTTTTCTAGTTACTTTCTACTTTCAAATTGCTAAACAAATTATCAACATTATGCAACTATATTGACATCAAACTCTATTACAAGGCTTGGAGATGGAGAGATTATTCGTAGTCCCATTCTACAAATTATGGACTTAACATTAACCTTTGATGATCGATATTTCGTACTCCTCTCTGATGGAAACAATACAATGAAAATCTTGTTTGCTTCAACGCTTAGGAGCTATTTCACATTGTCTGAAATTGAAAAAGGGTCATTGGTTCAACTTCAAGATTTCACTTGTAGATCTATTCAAAATAATAAGTATGTACTCGAGTTATCTTCTTCACATTACTCAACTTCATTTACAATTTATACAACTATTCTCTTGCTTTTATGCCTACATAGCACATTCATTCTCACTAGGAGCACACACATTACCCACATTCTACATTACTTACTATGTGACCACTAATTGAAGGACTAATTATACATTGTTTATCTTCTTTTTTTTCATGGTTTTGATAGTACATGAAATGGATGTGCATACTTTGAAAGTGAATATTATTGGTGACCCAACATTGAACAAAGATGTACATGCTTCTTGAAAACAACCATTAGAAACCAATAAAACACCTCAAAAATTTACATCTATTTCTTCTTTGCATTCAACCCTAAAGGAATTGACATTGAAAGTCAGAGTACTCTCAAAAACTAATTTACGCACATTCATTAATTACAAGGGGCCTGGCCATGTGTTTATCTTTGATGTTATTAATGCAGAAGGTAGTGAGATACAGACTACATGCTTCAACATCCAAGCAACACACTTCCATCCTTCCATAGACATTGGGAAAGTGTACATCATCTCAAAAGGGTACATCAAGCTTTCAAAAAAAGAATTCAATCATTTAAAAAATGATTTGGAAATAGCTCTAGATACTACCTCGACCATATAAGCTTATTTAGAGGATGAGCATTCAATACCATTCCACAACTTTGTGTTCACTCCTATTAATGAGGTACCAACTTTAGGCAACAATGATATAGTTGATATTATTGGAATTGCTATTTCCATTAGCCCTTTAGAAACCATCATGAGAAAGAATGGAACATAGACACATAAGAGAAGCCTCCAAATAAAGGACATGTCACGTTATAGCATAGAGCTCACAATATGGGAAATATTATGTAACAAAAATAACCTTGACCAATATTCTATCTCAAATAAATTTCCAATTATTTCTCTTAAGGCTGGAAAAGTAACTGAATTTAATAAGGTATCAATTACTACAACTTTCACATCCCAGCTTTCCATCAATCCTATTCTCAAAGAAGCACAAGATTTGAGAACCTGGTTCGAGAACCCATTTAAAAATTCTACTTGTCACTCATTGTCCACACATGGAGCTTTTGGCAGACAACCTTCTGCTCGAAAGTGCTTGGTTGACATAGAAAGTGAGGGGATTGGAAAAGGTTCAAACCCTGCATTCATTTTGGTTGAGGAAACTATTGCTTTTATATATGCAGACAATTGTTGGCACATTTCATACCCACTTACATTTAAAGATCGGACATGCAAAAAAAACTCACACCTATTGAGGGTGGTGTTTGGAATCGCCGATGGTGTGATCAACATGTCTTTGAATGTGAGTACAAGTACATTTTTTCAGTTCAGCATTGAAGACCAAACAAGAAAATCAATGTTACTACATTTCATGAAGATGTAGAACACTTTATAGGCATTCTTTCTTAGAAGTTATTTGAATACGACTATGACGGGAACAACCAAAAATCACAACTTTTTTCCAAGTTGTTCTTTAACAACTACTTTTTCAAACTAGTAGTGCACGAAGAAACATTTGCTAATGAAAAACAAATAAAATGCATTGTGATTTCATGTGATAAAATGGAACACTTACCAAAGCCAAAAGACGAAATCCCCATCCTTGAATTGTTGACTAAATAGTGAATCCAAAGTGGTATAGTTGTTTCTTCCAAACAACATTTTGTAATTTATGTACTATTTTCCATATAGATATTACATAAAGTGTTTATGCTTTGAGGCTCTTTCATCCATTGTAGCATTTCCATGGAAAAAAAATCTATATTGAATGTAAAGTGGCGTCGTTTTTCCTTCCAAACAACATTTTGTAATTTTGTACTCTTTTCCATATACATATTACATAAAGTGTTTATTTTTTAGCCATTTTCCTCCATTGTATTAGTTCTATGGAAAAAAAAATTGAACTTCCTAATTCCTTTATACATATTCAATTATTAAATCTAACATTTTTTTAAAAATATTGGAAATACACATAAAAACACATGTTATCAAACCTATGAAATGTGCTATCAATATTTCCTTGTTCAACTACAACTTGTTCCTTGTTTCTCTTATAGGTAATATCATATGGTGTAAGTGAAAACATAGAAAATTACAAAATTCATACAAATCAAGTAAAGGTATATGATGGAAATGAAGACACTTTACATTACCGAACAAATTTTCAAGTCAATACTTCTCAAAGGGCCAAACATTCGCCCCTCTTCCAAACAACAACAACAAATACCACAAGTCGAGACAACTCAATATTATTACAAAGGCATGTTCTCTTTCAACAAGGCATGACACCAACTGTTTCGCACATAACACCTTCACAAATTGGACTTCCCACCAAAAACCTGTACAACCTCCAACAACATATAATTCATTCTCTAGAAATAAACCAAAAAAAAAGAACTAAATGGAATCATGGCACTCCCACTAGCAAAAATGTTGACCCAATTACTACTATTCTATCTACATCTAGGAACCAACAAAATGAAAAACGTAGGACAAAATATGATGAGAAAAAAAATAAACTTAAGAGACTTAGAAGAGACTTCACACACAAAAAAAAAACCACCTCTTATGGATTTACCAACACATGTTTTCAAACATTATAGCCATATAAATGATTCTTAATGTTTTTGAAAACACATTGATGCTTTGTCTAACATACATACATGTACTACATGTATGGAATCATACCATGGCATTCTTTGTTGCCCAACTCCTAATGGACACATTTGTAATCGTTGTCATAGAGAAACAAATATCCATCGATTCTCCAAATGGAAAAATATGGATCCTAGTGACCAACCTGTAGTCTTATTAATATTTAATCAAGTTGAGGAAATGCTTATTGCTCGAGTTAGCCCTGTCTTGCAAGTTAGACATGCTCGAGGTGGCCATTATAAATATAATGGCCATACTATCAATTTCCCACAACAAATTTCCCAAATAGAAACTTAACTTTCTCGTCTTCTTTCAGATATTGACATCTTACTTATCAAGAGGCCAGTAGGAAAGGGAAAATGTTATGACTGTTATGTCACAAAATCTCATGTCATGAATGCATTGTTATATAAGATGCATGATGTAAAATATTACAAGGATGTCCAATTAGATCTAAACTCGATTGCGTCTCTTCCAGAAACTTGCACTAATGTCTCCTCTTGCCTCAAATTTGTGTGTGTAGAAACTTACAATTCTACCACCATAGGGTCAAATACCACAACTATATAAGACCATGCCCTTAGCCATGAGGAGCAACCAATGTCTTCCTTTGCATTTATATTTCCCAATACACAATGAGAAATGGAAAAAATAAAATCATTTGTTCATACTACAAACAATGCTCCACCCTATATGATTGCATGGCCAACAATTGGTTTATCCCCAATCAATGAGTACAACACAGAGGGTCTATTTGACATGGAATTTCCAACTCTTTTCCCAACTGGGGATGCCCTTCCTCACCAACCACACATGAAGAACATCCCACTTGATATGTATGCGGTACACTTAATGAGATACCATAACAATAGGTTCGATAGCCATCCTCGATTTAGATATTACCTCTATAATTTGATTATGCACCATCAAATTCAAGCAACAAGTGCCTTATTTTTCAAATGAAGGCAAGAGCATAATACACCAAACACAATTGAAGAGTTGTGTTCCCATCTCAAATAATTTCCTGCAGATAAGCTACCAGAGCATGTCATGTGTTTCAGAGCACACCTTTGTGGGACTAGAGCATATTGGACCGTACGAAGGACTAAGCTAACGACAATTATTACACAACTTCAATGACCAATATTGTTTTTCACTCTCAGTGCAGAAGATACAAAATGGTCGTACTTGCATTCACTTATGCATGAGGGAAAACCTATTGATCCAAAGCTTCACTAGCAGTGGTGTACCAAAAATGTCATTGACCACCCCCACACTGTCATTGCATACATGTACAAAAGGTTTTCAATATTCCAGGAAGAGATACTACAAAAATATATGCATGTTATAGACTATTGGTACATGTACATAGTCTATAATACTTCAAAGTACCTCTCCTTAACCTCAAGAATTTATCCTTTCTACTACTAATTTCATATTAATTTTGTAGGTATGAACGGAAACATTGATGCTCTACACATACACATGGCTTTCTATGGCTTTTTGATGTTCCAAACATGGAAATAATGGATTGGGAAGACCCAGACCAAATCAATAATGCAAAGAGTTTCTTTGATAATTTTGTTACAACTTGGAATCCTAGAAGAGACCATGGCACACACATGGTTATGCATCAACCCATTGAAGATGACCCTTCCTTGTTAGATACACAAGAGAAATTTAAAGCCAACCCACTTTGAGTGATCAAGAGATCATGTCTTATGCTCAAAAATTGAAAGTGCTCGAAACAGGTCTGAACCTGAGTGACCGAAAAGGTCTCATCATTATGATTCCAACGCTACAAACAGTTCGAAAAACTAATGTCGTATGAGGAAGATATTGTGTTTTTCCCGTTTTCCCAAACAACAAAATTTTGTGACTGGATGGCCAGTCAACATGCAGGTACAATCAGCAGGTATATACTTAGAATATTCCATTTTTACCCAGCCAACAGGATCGTGCCACGTGGCTCAATCTAGGTCGTTGAATGTTGGTGGTACGGGGGAATTTGGACCGTTTGATGGGTTTATGATTGGCCAATGGATGAGCGACACGTGGCCAACCCAGAGGCCGCCACGTGTCCTTAGGAGGGTTGGTTAAAATTTTATGTAGTCGGGGGGGGGGGGTGTCGACCCCACGACCTCCTGCCCGCAACAAAGATCCATTACCAACTCCCCTACACAACGTGACTTAACCATATAAGATCACCGCTTAATTTTATGGTTTGTAAATTTTTGCATTGGGGGCTTGGGAGGCCAGCCTCGAAGGTCCAGCCCACCTCTCATGTGGACTTGCGCCAAGAACCATGGGTCTACACTCCAACCAATGGCTACAAAACCGTAACACCAATGGCAGCAATCACATGGTATTTTCCAACTCGCAACATTAACATTTTTAATGACGACAATTAAACTTTAAACTGACAGCTTCGGAGTATGTAGTCACATTCTGCGGTAAATGCTAAAGGGTAACGGTTCATGTTTCGTCCGCCGATAGTCATGGTTAGAAGACCATGGGGTTATGACATGTGTCCAACCCTCCAATTAAATTTTTATGCTATGGATGGCAAAATAATGACATTCCCGGTTCCCTCCGATAACACAGAGTTAAATGGTTAGGAACGGAAGTTACGATGGGGTCGGTATGTGACCACCCCACCCTCTAAAATTTAATGCTATATTAAACCGTTCGACCATTCTGGAGTGGGCCCCTAAATTTTAGGGCTTTCCATCAATTTAATTTAAGTTAACTACCTGTCTCCACATTTAGTGGAGTTTTCAAGCTGACATTGGGAAAAATGCATTGGGAGGTCAATTTCGGACCAATTTTGGTGAAACAAGAGTCTATATAGACTAATTTGAGCATTCTAGAGCCATTGGTGCAGATAAAACAACCATTAGAAGCCTGTAAACATATGTAATTCACAATTTTGAGCATAATGACAAAGAGGGACATGCCATTGGGAGCTGGACCAATAGATGTAGCCTAGGATGGGTGAACTGCTTCATCATGCCTACTGTGTAAAAATTATGTGTGAATTTTTTTCTCTGTTATGCACTGTTGTTCAATGTTTTTAAGACTTATTTACATGCCTAAAGTTCACTAATTCATCTAATTTTCATGGCTAAAACTCACATTCCTTAAGCAAACATATCGAGACAAATTGTACATGTTTATATTATTGAAAGGACACTTAGCACAACAGAACTAATGCACTCCTTTTAGATCAAGTTGGTATCAGAGCTTGAGTTTTATCTCTAGTGTTTTTATGTGCAAGGATTTGATAACTGTTTGCAAGGGTTTTCATGCTTACTAGGCTCAAGCTTAAGAGAGGAGAAGGCAAATTGGTGGAAGCAAGAGGTTCTCAAAGAGAGCCACAATAAAGGAGGGCAAGATTGCCACATTCTCCAGCACCTAGTTCACCTCCAAGAGAAGCAGAAGCAACATCAAGCATGCCTCCAGGAGAAGGAGAAATCCATGAAGAGATAGATCCCAAAGAGGAAGAAAGAGTGCACATAAAAGCATTTCTTGACTTAACTGAAATGGTGAGAGTCCTTTATCAAGAAAGGAATGATAAAATAGAAGAAGAAAGGTCTAAACTTCACAAGGAAGGACAAGGATCATCAGGAGGCCATAATGATGAAGATAAATCCAAGAAGGGAAATGGAGGAAATGGAGATAGTGGAAAGTCACCATCATCACCCTCATCTTCATCCTCATCATCCTCTACTTCATCTTTAGTACATCAGCCATACAAGTCAAAGAACATGGGTAAAAGTCCTTTTCTAAAACTTGATGTTAAGTTTGAATTGCCAATGTTTAATGGTGAATTTAATGCAGAAAAGCTAGATAATTGAATTAGGAAATTGGAGGTCTATTTGAGAATCCAAAATTTTCATGATGATGACACCAAAATCCAACTAGCTTCATTGAGAATGGAAGGTGCAACACTTGTTTGGTGGGAAGCCAAGACAAAGGAGGAGATCAAGAAATATGGTAAGATTCATTTTATCATGGACTGATTTCATTTTTTCAATAAAACAATAGTTTTATCCATTAGCTCACATGCAGAAAGCCATAATGGACTGGCAAAATTTTAAACAATTGAAAGGACAAAATGTACGAGTGTATACTCAAGAATTTAGGAGAAGAGATATTTTATTAGGAGTAGATTTGCATAACCAAGACACTTTGCTCAAGTATATAGGAGGCTTACATACCTACCTAAGACATACAATCCTCATGTTCAACCTTACAAGCCTAGATGAAGTCTGTGTACAAGCCACACATCTAGAGGCAAGAGGAAGACAAAACTTAGATGAGAATAGGGAAAATGAGTTTAAAGGTCATTGGAAGAAAAAGAGAAATGAAAATGTTAGAAAAGAGAAGGGAAAATTATTTTGCAAACACTGTTCTAAAACTAGCCATGATGAAGACCATTGTTGGAAACTTCATCCAGAGTTGAGACCAGAAAGTTTGAAGGTCAAAGAGAAAGCCAAGGAGAAAGGAAAAATTGTTGCAATAGTTGAACAAGACCTAGGGTCAAATTCAGGAGATGAAACAAAAATCATAGCTATGGGACTAAAGAACTTAAAGGGGAAAGAGATTGAAAATAAACCCAGTTCTAGTATTTCTAACTGTCACATACAAGCTCCAAATGAAGAAAAGAGAATTGAATTGTTTCATGTGAGGATAATTTCCAAACATACCAAGGTTGAAACATTGTTTTACAGTGGGTCACAAGAAAATTTAATCTCTGAGGACTTGGTCAAGAAACTTAATCTTGAGACCATTCCACATCCGAAACCATATCCACTTGGTTGGATTTGTAAGGATGCAAATTTACAGGTTTCAAAGAAGTGCACATTACGCTTTGCAATAACTGCACATTTCATTGACACAGTTGAATTAGATGTTGTTCCGCTTGATATTACAGGTATGGTGTTGGGCAGTCCTTACTTGTATGACAGGAAAGCGATCTTCCATCACCATGAGAACAAATATCATTTATTCAAAGATGGCAAGGAGTATATTGTGAGAGCTCATCACAAAAAAATAAACTTCTTTAGTTAATGCAGGGAAGATGAAGAGGCTCGTCAATGAAAGCCAAAACTTGACATTGATGATGATTAAACAAAGAGATTTTTTACATAATCCTTTTCAAACAATTAATAATCTGTTTTAGTTTGAAATCAGGTTGTCTTTGAAAGAAGATGACAAGCAGTTGCAGCAATCAACATTGGTGTTGAACGGTGTTGAAAACAAAGTGTCAGAGCAAGAAGTTGCGAAGGTCCAAGAGAGGGAAAAAAAACTTAGCAAAGAAGGCACATGATTCAGAAAAGTTCATTGCTGGTTTCAGAAAGGCATGGTACAATGGCAAATAAACTTGGTCAGGAATCGACACAAGTTTAAGGCACATTCAGCAAAAAAATGCCATAAGGATAGGATGCAAGGTGAGAGTAATTCCAAGTTTCCTTTGATTATAGACCAATGTAGAAACAAGATGTTTACTACAAAGTTAGGTTGTTGTTATGCAAGTTCAGTAAATATGCAGCATGAAAATGTAAAAAACAGCAATGGTTGGTCAACGAAGTCAAGGTAAAATTTGTCGTTTCATGAAAAGCTCCAATTAATGAAATTAGGAAATTTTCAGTGGATAAATATTGGAAGAGTGGGGACAAAGTCTCCTCATATTTATGTTCAGTAGTCCAAAGAGCTTTTGGGGTCCAAAAGCTTCCCAATGGCGAGGTGTGATAAGGAGATCATGTCTTATGCTAAAAAATTGAAAGTGCTCAAAACAGGTTCGAACATGAGCGACCGGAAAGGTCTCATTGTTGCAATTCTGGCGCCGCGAACAGTTCAAAAAACCGATGTCATATGAGGAAGATATCGCGTTCTGTCCGTTTTCCCAAACAAAAAAATCTTGTGACTGGATGCCCAGTCAGCATGCAGGTACAGTTAGCAGGTATATACTTGGAATATTCCATTTTTAACCAGCTAACAGGATCGTGCCATGTGGCTCAATTTGGGCCTTGAATGTTGGTGGTATGGAGGAATTTGGACCATTTTATGAGTTTATGATTGGCCAATGGATGAGCGACACGTGGCCAGCCCAGAGGCCGCCACATGTCCTCAGGAGGGTTGGTTAAAATTTATGTAGTCGGGGGGTGGGGGGGGGGGCGAGGGGTCGACCCCGCGACCTCCTGCCCGCAGCAAAGATCTGTTACCAACTCCTCTACACAACGTGACTTAACCATATACAGTCACCACTTAATTTTATGGTTTGTAAAGTTTTGCATTGGGGGCTTGGGAGGCTAGGCCCGAAGGGACAACCCCCCTCTCATACGGCCTTGCGCCAAGAACCATGGGCCTACACTCCAACCGACGGCTACAAAACCATAACACCAACGAAAACGATCACATGGCATTTTCCAACTCGCAGCATTAACGTTTTTAACGACAACAATTAAACTTTAAACTGGCGGCTTCAGAGTATGCAGTCACATGTTGCGGTAAATGCTAAAGGGTAATGGCTCACGTTTCATTCGCTGGCGGTCACAGTCAGAAGACCGTGGGGTTAGGACATGTGTCCAACCCTCCAATTAAAGTTTTATGCTACGGATGGCAGAATAATGACACTCTCGGTTTCATCCGATAACACGGAGTTAAATGGTTAGGAGTGAAAGTTACAGCAGGGTCGGTATGTGACCACCCCGCCCTCTAAACTTTAATGTTATCTTTAAACCGTCCGACCATTCTAGGGCGCACTCCTAAATTTTAGGGCTTTCCATCAATTTAACTTAAGTTAACTACCTGTCTCCACATTTAGTGGAGCTTTTCTAGCTGACATTGGGAAAAATGAATTGGGAGGTCAATTTTCAACCAATTTTGGTGAAACAAGAGTCTACCTAAACTAATTTGAGCATTATGGAGCCATTGGTGCAGAGAAAACATCCTTTAGAGGCCTATAAACATATGTAATTCACAATTTTGAGCATAATGGCAAAGAGGGACATGCCATTGGGAGCTGAACCAGCAGATGTAGCCCAGGAGGGGTGAACTACTTCATCATGCCTACTGTGTAAAACTTATGTGTGAATGTTTTTATCTGTTATGCACTGATGTTCAGTGTTTTTAAGGCTTATTTACATGCTTAAAGTTCACCAATTCATCTAATTTTCATGGTTAAAACTGTCATTCCTTAAGCAAACATATGGAGATATATTGTACATGTTTATATTACTGAAAGGACACTTAGCACAGCATAACTAATACACTCCTTTCAGATCCTCGAGACTATGATAAAATTTTCCATAAAGTTCAAAGACTACAAAATGCACTAAAAAAACATGTGTATGTAAAAAAGGGTCTACCTTTGAATGTAGGCATAAGTTCCCTTGGAAGGTGGAAATGGAATCATCACTCTATGATTGATGAAAGGGGCAAAAAGATATATCATCCAACATGCAATGAAGAGCACCTGAACATCCATAATCCTATCCTACTTCAAGCATGGAGAGAAAATGTAGACTGCCAACCCATTCTATCTCGTCATGCAGTTCTGAGATACATGCTAAATACGCTTCCAAAGCATAGGTGAGACCTACCACCATATATTAACCAGAATTGCAGCTACATCACATCCAACTTATCCTGCCTCAAATTCCTATAGATTCTTTCACTCAGAAGAAATTTTAGATCGTGACATCAGTGCCCAAGAAAGTTTCCATATGCTCCAAAAATTTCCCCTTGTCACATGTAGTCGCACCTTCACCAAACTAAATGTTGGTCGCCAGATATTTCGTCGAGTCTCTCATGAATTGTATGATTCCTTATCAGGATCTACCTTCATCGATGCATATTTGACTCGTCCTAATTTCTTGGATGCTATCTGTTTGATTGACCTTGCAAAATATTGAACATATAAACAAGCACGAAAATATAAAAAGTGAAAAAAAAGGCGAATCCCCACAATTTTCCATGTATGGCCACTTTTATTACAATACCAAACAAATATTCCAATGTCTTTGTTGATTTTTGTTGGAGTGAGCTACTCTTATAGAAACCCTTCTGCTCTTTCTATAAATACATAGGTCTTTCTGAAGAAGATATTTTTGCTAATTGGGAGAGCATACGAAATGAATACCATGCATGGCATGTTAATCACATCCCTATTCTCAGTCCTGATAACCAACCATATGAAGTGGAACCTATCGATATTAACATACAATAAAATATGGAGATGAATGAATGACAAGCTTTATCAAGATTAGTCCCTATAGGGAATATCCAATTCATTTCTCTTGACATGCTAGGCCTCCAAGGAATCGACACTTCCCACCCATGGGATCAATTAGAAGTATCTGAAGATACATTTGACGTTGCACAAAACTTCATCAACTACAATCGAAGGAAGGGGGAATTCATACAAGAATACGATCCCCTATGTCCTTTCAGAAACATACTATCTACAAGTCAACAACATGCATTGGACATAGTCATACAACACTCACAAGCACCAAAGCTAAAACATCCATTAATGATGATCATCCAAGGAAGTGCATGCACTAGAAAAACCTACTTGATAAGCCACATCAAATAGGTGCTATCTTCTAGAATAACAACTTCCCATAGGCCAATACTTCTTCTTACCCCTACTAGTGTTGCAACATTTAATATACATGCAACCACTATACATTCAGGGTTTTAGATTCCCATTAAAGACATGAAACCTTTGAGCATTCAATCCCTTACAGTGCTCCACGAATAAATGAAACATATTCAATACATTCTAATTGATGAAATGAGTTTCATAGGCTCTAAACTATTTGTGGAGATAGAGAGTCGTTTGCGTGAGGAATTTCCAGAAACAAACCACTACTCATTTGTTAATCGCTCAATAATTCTTGTCGGGAATTTGGGCCAACTTCCACCAGTGATGATAAAACCTCTTTATGCAGGTGTAACTCCAGGGAGGACTTTGTGGACAAACTTTACCACTGTAATCAATTTACTAACAATGTTTCGACAACAAGGACTTCTTAGCACCCAGGCTCGCTTGCGCCATCTTTTGTCGAACATTCACAGTGCTACACCAATAGTAGATGACTAGAACCTCATTCATTCAAGAACTAACAAATTCTTGTCCATCGAAGAACGTCAGATATTTGGCACCTCAATCCACCTCTTCGCAACAAACAATCTTGTTGATAACCATAACAAATACGTGATTGAATCATTGCATATGCCAATGGCATGAAGTATTGTATTCAAAAATGGCTCAGAAGCACACTAAGAAGATGATGAACCATTGGGAAAACAAATATTGCTCTGTGTAGGCCAATGAGTTATTCTCTCTTGCAATTTATGGGTTCAAGCAGGATTAGTCAATGGTGATCTCAGAATAGTCGTGAAAATTGTATATGCACCAGGACATAGCCCTCCAAATTTACCATCGTATGTTTTTGTGGAATTTTATAAATACATTGGCCCTCCATGGGACAAAACACAACCAAAATATGTACCAATGCCACCAATACAGCAAAGTAACAAGAAACAAATCACCTTAAGATGGCTTGGGCGCTGACTATACATAAATCTCAAGGAATGACCTTAACAAGGGCTACCATTGACATTGGTAACACTAAATGTTAGGGTTTGACCTTCACACCAATGCCACACACTATTACTCTAGAAGGAATGTGAATAACACTAGTGTTCTCCTTTGAATGCTATGAAAAGATGAAGGATACTGCCTATGTCTCACTACGAAAGATAGAAGAGGCACACTTACATGCTTTGTCACTCTTACAATTAGAATACCCCATGTATGGACACAACATCGTAGATTATTCTATGTTGTGATTGTAATTATATACATGAAATATTTTTCCTTGTCTATTATTCCATATGTAATAGTATTTAGTGATGTACTTTAAAAAAACACATTACTCTATTATATATTTTATAGAAAACAAAAACCCTAACTTATTACAAATTAACTATTAAACATATTGTTCCTTGCATATTTTGCACATTTTTTATCTCCCTTTTCTCGTTTCGGCGTTCCCTTCCCATGTTTCGGAGGTATGCTAGTTTAAATTTAATTATGCAAAAGGCATTATTTTAAGGCAAAGCTCCCACTGACCTTCATCGTCTATCTAGAGAGCACCTATGAACAAACACCACCTGTTTATCTTTGTACATTTATGACCAAATCTTTCGACGTAGCCGCCACAGAAATGAAATGTCTACACTTATATATTTTTACCTGTGGATATGGTCGATTCATAAATTATTCCCTCATCTAAGTGATACCATGGCTCAAGGTGGTTTACCATTTCTTCCAATACGTCTGCCCAAATATCTCTATATATTAGGTGATATCACACTTAAAGATAGGCATTTCTGACACTCATTGCAAATGTCTTCTGTTTCATTAAGAGTAACTTAGGTTTTGTTGCCCTGTAATTTTTAATTTGTTTTGTTTTGTTGCATTGAAAGGTTGTTGTTAGGTGAGATGTTAATGTAGATTATAAATAATAATTATATATAATAAAAAAATCAATGTTAATCATAAATTAAATATTTCTTGTAGATGTATAATGAAAGTGATACATGACATATATGTCATAATATTGATATTACAATTCACAAAAAAGGAGATGTGTAATTCTTCGAGTACTCTCTATATAGAGCGATATGTATCATTCGACTATAAAATATTTCAGTTTACATATTAATTAATTTTATATCAAACTTTAATAAAATAATCGAAATTAAAAAATTTGACTTATATTTTTGATTTGGAGTATGAGGGAAAGATGTAATTCCTTCACTATTTCAAAATATTCCACAGACATATTCATTTCATATATATATATATATATATATATATATATATATATATAGAGAGAGAGAGAGAGAAAAGTTAATGCTATTCATAACAAAGATGCATGTCCCTCTATGTACAAATACTTTATCAATTTAATATATATATATATATATATATATATATATATATATATATATATATATAATAATTAAAAGTACAACAATTTTATTTCATTGATATTTCAACTTCTTGGTATGATATATGATATTTCAACTTCTTAGCATGAGAGAGAGTGGGATTTCTCATATAACATTCAAAAGAATATTAATAACACAATAAAAAATAAATAAAACAATTGTTGAGATTGCAACAAGATGATGAGCTTAGTGGAAAGAAGTCGCCTTCACTAAGTGGGCCTGCAGGCTATTTTTGGTGCAAAGTCTATTTTTAGACATATGGATCATGTTCTATGAGTTGTACGATGCTATTTGTGGATGGTTGGTCAAGTCGGAAAAAATAGATGGACTTCTATTTTTAGACATATTGGGCGGAATCTATTTTTAGATTGCCAGTCTAAAAATAGATATGTCAAATATTATTAGCTTTTAATAATATTTGGACTCTAAACATTATCTTATTCTCTTGGAGCACTTCAGTTAAGTGCACAGATGTGGCACAGGAGCTGACAGAAGGAATTGCGCTATTCCTGAGGGTTATGTGGAGCTATTGCATGGATACTTCAGTTAGAACTCATGTGACAGAGTTTGGTGGAGTTGATTGAGGAAGTTAGTGGAGTTGTATTCAGTTTAACTAATCTAAACATTGTTGAGCTATTTGTATTCAGTTTAACTAATTGATACAATTAGTGAGAGTGGTGTGAATTAATTATTAATTAATTCACTAATTATAAACTCATTAATCAACTAAAGAATGCATCATTTAACTTTAGTGCATGGACAGTTTCAGTGGAGACCAGTGCAGAAATAGGTGAAAGAGTAGGTTAACTATCAGTTGTGACTATACTGTTGCTATTTGCAACACACAGATAGGTGGAGAAGCCCATGAATATTGTGCAGTACAAGCCAGGTGGTTTATCTATTTAATGAAGCCATCCCATAGCATTGATTACGCAATAGAGGCTGGCTATCAAGTGGCAAAAGATTGGAGCATGTGTTTTGCTAGATCTAGCTTGATAGTGTGTAGCAATTGAGGGGGTGCATGAGAGCTTGTGAGGAGATTTTGTACTATGATTGTTACATGATCTCCATGACATATAATATATAGATAGTTGGGGTTTTCAACTTTAAGCTTTCCCATTAAATACTGTGTTCATATGTGTGATTGTTCGTGGTTTTAATGTGTGCATGCAATTGATTTTATTTCCGAATTAATGATCAATGGTAGAAGAGATTCTGTATTATGCATGAAGCTAAAATAGTGTGTGATCAGGAGAATCTTGGTGAATAATATATCAGTTATTCAAATTTCTATAGACGTAGCGATTGGATTGCCCAAGTAACTATGGTATTTCTGGGCCAGTTTTTGTGTCAATGAATTCAATTTTATAAGAAAAGTATTTTTCTGGTGTCAAGGATGTCTTTCAACGAATTGTGATTGGAAAGTTCTCTTGAGGGTTTAATTGGTTTCGTGAAGGAGCCAGATGAGGCTGGTGGCTGATGACAATGGGTCAAGGATAGATGCAGAGATTCCAAAGCCTACTTCTAGTGATGCTGCCGTACTTGACGCATGGCAAAAGAAGACAAAAAAGTGTCGAAGGATTATGTTGGAAGGTGTGAAGGATCACATAGTATCCAACCTTCATGGTAAGGATTCTCCATTCTTGATGTGGAAAGCTTTGACAGATTTATTTCAAAGCAAGAGAAACCAGAGGAAGTTGGCGCTCAAGGATAAACTCAGGAACATAAATATGGAGAAAGGCGATAGTATGCCCAAGTACCTCACGAAGTTCATCCAATGCAGGGATGAGCTGGGAAGTGTGGGGGTGACTGTTGATGATGAGGACTTGGTGAGCTTGGCTCTCCTTGGGCTTCCGAAGAGTTGGCATTCCCATCAAGACTATGTCAATGGTCGGGAGAAATTGCCAGGATGGGAGCAACTTTGGTTGGATCTTGTGCGAGAGGAGATAAGGCGGAGTACCAGGGACGGATCTTCATCAAGGAACTCTGATGAAGAGAATTGCGCTTTGGCTGCCAAAGCAAAGAAGGGGAAGAACAAGAAAGCTTCTCATACCGGTGCGCAAGGCAAGAAGCAGAACATGTCCAAGGTGAAGTGCTTTCACTGTCACCAACATGGACATTACGCCACAAATTGTCCACAGAAGAAGAAAAATAAGCAGGCTACTAGATGTGAAGCTGGAGAGGCCTTACCCTCGTAGTTTGAGCTGGATTTTTCACTGATCGCATGCTTGGTCTCAAGTGTGATGGGTTCAGTGTGGTTTCTTGACAGTGGTGCATCTTTTCACATGACAGGAGATCGAGATTTGTTTACTGATCTAGATGAGAAAGATCTTGGAGTGCACATCGAGATGGGCGATGATGGTAGATACAGTGAGACTGGTATCAGTACCATTTCCTTTGAGAGGGAGTTTGGTAAACCCTTCGTATTGAAGGAAGTGATTCATGTTCCAAGATTGAAGAAGAATCTTATCTCTGTGGCGATGTTAGAAGACAAGGGATATGATGTTGTCTTTAGCGAAGGAAAGGCTTTCCTACGCAGTAAGGAAACTGGTGAGACCCGAAGGATAGGGATTCGAGTTAAGAACCTTTATCAATTGCAGGTAGATGGGTCGCTGCACGGTGTAAGGCATGATGATGATGGGCTATAGCTAGGCACGGAGACGGGGCCACCTTCACCATTGGTATTGTTTGATACCGCAACGATTTCTACGGAGCTTCCTAAGGGTACTATTAAGTGCTAATGAGATTAGTGCAAGTGGAGCAACAGAAAATTGTAAGCCACCTTTCACGAGAAGGATAGTCGCGCCACGACGATCCTTGAGAGAATTCACACAGACGTGTGTGGACCTTTCTCAACAGCTTCGACAGCAAAGAACAGGTATTATGTGATATTTGTTGATGATTTTTCTCGTAAGTGCTGGATCTTCTTCATGCAGAAGAAGAGCGATACATACTCAAAGTTCTGTGAGTTCAAGGCACTGGTTCAGAAAGAATCGGGGAAGCAGGTGAAGGCTCTCAAGAGTGACAATGGTGGTGAATTCATCTCTGGCGAATTCAAGGACTTTTGCAACGTAGAAGGAATTCGAAGAGAGCTCATAGCACCTCATAACCCACAGCAAAACGGGGTTGCTGAGTGGAAGAACATAATGATCGTGGGTGTTGCATGGGCGATGTTGCATGATAAAGGCCTTCCCATTCACTTGTGGGCGGAGGCATGCAATACTGCAGTATATGTGCAGAACCGTTGTCCTCACAAGATACTTGGCATGAGTACACTCGAGGAAGCGTTTTCTGGTAAGAGGCCTGATATTTCCCATTTGAGGATTTTTGGTTCACCTGTTTACATTCATGTGACGAAGGATGCCAGGAAGAAGCTGGAGCCGAATGTGGAGGTTGGGATATTTGTGGGGTACACTGATACACCCCACAACTATCGTGTGTATTTTCCAGACAGTCGCAAGACTGTTGTGCGACGGGATATCAAATTTCAGAGGAGGAAAGCCATGCCTGAGGGAGCCACTCCCCGTATGCGTATGAGGAAGCTATTAGTTCCTAAGGATGAGCCTCAGGATTTGGATCAGCCACAAGAGGAGGTTCATGGAGTGGAAGAGACCACTCATGCAGCGCCAACCATTAGAGGGCGGAAGCGCACTACAGAAGTTGAGCGACTGGCTCAAGATGCAGAGAAGGTTGTAGGAGCACCTACATCACAATGTAGACAGAGACAGTCACCTGACCGGTATACTGGATAAATGGCTCTTATGAGCAAGTGTATCGTGACAGAGCCATCCTCTTTCGAGGAAGCTGTGGAGGACCCCGCATGGGTAGATGCCATGGTAGAAGAGTATGATTCGATTGTCAGAAATAGTGCGTGGGAGATTGTCCCAAGGCCGGTTGGGAAATCAGTGGTGGGTTCGAGATGGATCTATAAAGTGAAGCAGGTAGCTTACGGGAGTGTGGAGAAGTACAACGCAAGATTTGTTGCCCGAGGCTTTTCACAGATTAAGGGCATCGATTATGAGGAGACCTTTGCACCTGTCGTAAGGTATTCTTCCATACGAACGATTCTTTCTCTCTCAGCGCAGATGGGGTGGCACATTCATCAGATGGATGTGAAGACTACGTTCCTCATTGGAGTCATTGAGGAGGAGGTGTACATAGAGCAGCCTGAAGGTTTCGAGATCTTTAGCAGCGAGTCGCATGTGTGCAGGCTCAAGAGAGCGTTGTATGGGTTGAAACAAGCACCTCGTGCTTGGTACACACGGATAGACAATTATTTCATCAATCGTGACTTGGATTCTCCAAGAGTGAGGCTGATCCAAACCTGTACCAGATTGTGGTGGAGGGGAAGCTGTTGATCATCGTACTGTATGTAGATGATCTGATTGACGGGTGATGAGCCGTCGATACTTTCATGCAAGGATGATCTGTAAAGAGTTGAGATGAAGGACTTGGGCCTCCTTCATTATTCCCTGGGATTGGAAATTTGGCAGCGCAGTGGTGGACTGTTTGTTTCTCAGGGTAAGTATGCCCGGGAGATACTGGAGAAGTTCAACATGCATGGTTGCAAGCCTATTGATACTCCTCTTCCTGGTGGTTGGAGGAAGGAGGATGCTACTTCAGCGGAGGTAGTGGATGCCACTGTCTATCGACAGTTGGTGGGGTCGCTTATGTATCTGGTCAATACACGACCCGATATATGCTATGCAGTTAAACAACTTTCACAAGCTATGGTTAAGCCTACCAAGCTCTTTTGGAAGGCAGGCAAGCATGTATTGAGATATCTCGTAGGCATTGACGGATATGGATTATGTGTATTGTGATAGTTTGATGAGGGAAGCTATGTGGCTTCAATGAAGATGCATTGGGCAGAGCCCACGGGTTTTAAAGAGCACATCCGGAGGGATTTTCAGATCTTGCCGATTACCGCTTGGTCAGCAGGAAGCGTAGATCCGTGGCACTCGCTTCAGCAGGTCGACATATGGCAGCGAGTTTGGCTGCATGCGAAGCTATATGGATGAGGAAGATCCCGGGTCGACGGTTGCTTCGTTCACAATGGATCCGATCGTGATATATTGTGATAATCAAAGTTGCATCAAACTCTCGGTTAATCCAGTATTTCATGATAGATCTAAACACATTGACATCTGGTATCATCATATCAGAGATTGTGTGCAGCGGAAAATCATGTTACTTTCATACATTCCCACGGAGGATCAGGATGCTGATATCTTGACGAAGGCGCTCACCAGGAGCAAATTCGAATACCACAGGGGCAGGATAGGGGTTGTAGATAATCCTTATCTTGTTGAGAGGGAGTGTTGAGATTGCAACAAGATGATGAGCTTAGTGGAAAGAAGTCGCCTTCACTAAGTGGGCCCGCAGACTATTTTTGGCGCAAAGTCTATTTTTAGACTATGTCTATTTTTAGACATATGGATCATGTTCTATGAGTTGCAGGATGCTATTTGTGGATGGTTGGTCAAGTCGGAAAAATATATGGACTTCTATTTTTAGACATATTGGGCGGAATCTATTTTTAGATTGCCAGTCTAAAAATAGATATGTCGAATATTATTAGCTCTTAATAATATTTAGACTTTAAACATTATCTTATTCTCTTGGAGCACTTCAGTTAAGTGCACAGATGTGGCACAGGAGCTGACAGAAGGAATTACGCTATTCCTGAGGGTTAAGTGGAGCTATTGCATGGATACTTCAGTTAGAACTCATGTGACCGAGTTTGGTGGAGTTGATTGAGGAGTTAATGGAGTTGTGTTCAGTTTAACTAATCTAAACATAGTTGAGCTATTTGTATCTAGTTTAACTGATTGATACAATTAGTGAGAGTGGTGTGAATTAATTATTAATTAATTCACTAATTATAAACTCATTAATCAACTAAAGAATGCATCATTTAACTTCAATGCATGGACAGTTTCAGTGGAGACCAGTGCAGAAATAGGTGAAAGAGCAGGTTAACTATCAGTTGTGACTATACAGTTGCTATTTGCAACACACAGATAGGTGGAGAAGCCCATGAGGATTGCGCAGTACAAGCCATGTGGTTTATCTATTTAATGAAGCCATCCCATAGCATTGAAAACGCAATAGAGGCTGGCTATCAAGTGGCAAAAGATTGGAGCATGTGTTTTGCTAGATCTAGCTTGATAGTGTGTAGCAATTGAGGGTGTGCATGAGAGCTTAGAGGGAGAGCCTGTTCATGACTTATATAGATTCCAAATATTATTACAATATATAGATAGTTGGGCTTGTTCTTGCTTTCCCATTAAATAATCGTTCATATGTGTGATTAATTGTGGTTTTAATGTGTGCATGCAATTGATTTTATTTCCACAATTAATGATCAATGGTAGAAGAGATTATGTATTATGCATGAAGCTAAAATAGTGTGTGATTAGGAGAATCTCGGTGAATAATATATCAGTTATTCAAATTTCTACAACAATGTAAAGAGTGAACTCTTATTGCCTGTATAAACATTTCAATGTGAATAATGTGTATTATAAACAAAATATTTCAATAGCCACATTACTTAAAATAGTTGAACGTAAATTATGTATATATTATATAAAACAATTAAAAAATTTGTTATGGTTAAAACAATTTATTGGTATGATAGTCAAAATAATTACTTCCTTCTTTTACATGGAGTTAGCACATGCCACACATATATATAAACCATGAATGTATATGGGGTTTACAATTCAAGATATTTGATCCCTCTAGAGGTTGATAGATCTGAGATTAAGATGAATTCATACTGGTATTTAGGTTTGAATAAAAAGTAAAATGTATATTACGATTTTCTTATTTATAATATAAAATACAACTAATCAAAATTTAAAAAAAAAAAAAAAATTGTACGATCCTTAAAAAAAAAGATAGATATGATAAAAGGATTTCATGTAGGGATGATTACTTCTTGGTTATATATATATATATATATATATATATATATATATATATATATATCATGTGAATCAAGATGGATTTATATATCTGTTTGAAAATGAGATGTATGAGAAATTTATTCACATTAATTTATTATGATTTGTAGGGATTTACAAAGTAAGTCTTTAAATCAAGAACCAAAGGTCACCACTCACAAACAGATCACAAATCAGTACACCAATATAATCACATGGTTAAAACCCTCAAAGAGGGAAACAGTCCACGACCTGAGCCAACGTGGCCACTTCAGGCAATTTATTAATATAAAAAGAAAAGTTACATATGCTTCTCTCATAAACGGTTACCGGACAAATGACCCTCCATGCTCTTTAAATAGAGATCATGGACCAATCAGGTGTTAAGCCACGGATCAAGTGTCATTAATACCGAGGTGAGAGATAATCGTCGGATCACTACAAATCGTGACCGTCGGATTATAAGTTACAAATGTACATGGTAAAGAAACACACTTTACCTAACTCTACACTAGACTAAGTTATTCTTAATTATTTCCTATGTGTCAGAATATCCTAACATCCCCCCTTAAGAACAACTTGGGATAGGATTGAAGGATTTACAAAGGTGACACAAAAGGAGCCTATTTCCTATGTGTCGAAATATCCTAACATCCCCCCTTAAGAACAAATTGGGATAGGATTGAAGGATTTACAAAAGTGACACAATAGGAGAAGGAAGGAGGCATTAGAGCCTATTCCCCCTTAATGAAAACTTTCCTGAACTCCAATCATGGATCAAAGTTTGGTAAAATTCGCTTATGTGAGAGCCTTTGTAAAGATATCGGCTACTTGATCATTGGTTGGACAGTACTGCACTTCAAGAACACGATCATGAATGAGTTTTCTGATGAAGTGTATGTGGAGTTCAATGTATTTCATACGCTGATGCTGAACTAGATCTTTACATAGCTGAATGGCACTCTGATTATCACACCAAAGTGTAGTTGGATGATGCTGATGAAGACCAAATTCAGGGAGGATCTGACAAAGCCACATGGCTTCCTTGCTGGCTTCAACTGCACCACGATATTCTGCTTCTGCTGAAGAAAGAGAGATGGCACTTTGTTTCTTACAAGACCAAGTAATAGGTCCTGAACCAAGAGTGAATACATATCTTGCAGTAGACTTTCAATCATCAGGGTCACCAGCCCAATCAGAATCAGTGAAACCAATCAACAATGGAGATGCTCCTGCACTGTAATGAATCCCGAATTGAACTATACCTCGAATATATTGAAGTATTCTTTTAGCTGCTTTCTAGTGACTTTCATGAGGTTGGTGCATAAACCGAGCAACAACACCAACGACAAAGGAAAGGTCAGGATGGGTATGGGTTAGATATAGAATTTTACCAACAAGTTGATGATATAAGGTAGCATCAACTTCAGGGGTAGTACAAGTGACTAAAAGCTTGACTCCAAAGTGAAAGGGAGAAGGGGCTGGCTTACAGTCTTCCATGTGAAAGTGGTGTAGAAGATCACATGCATAGTTGGACTGAGATAGGGTAATGTCTTCCTTGGATTGCAAGACTTGAAGACCAAGGAAATAATGCAAGTGTCCTAAGTCTGTCATTTCAAACTTCTTTTTGAGGCTAGAATTCACATGGTTTATATGGTTTGGATCACTACCAGTAAGGATAAGATCATAAACATAAAGAACAAGGATGGTGAAGGACTTACCCACTTTCTTGGTGTAGACAATGTTTTCAAAATTGACACCTAGAAAAGCCATTATCTAATAGAAATCTATCCATTTTGGCATACCAAGCCCTAGGAACTTGTTTGAGACCATAGAGAGACTTCCTAAGGCGACAAACAATGCTAGAGTCGTTTTGGATAAAGCCAGGGGGTTTTTCCATGCAGATTTATTCATGTAAATCTCCATGTAAGAAGGCAGATTTAACATCCATCTGATGGAATTCCCATTTAAAGGAAGCAGCAAGGGAAAGAACAAGGTGGATAGAATTCATTTTGGAAACAGGGGAGAAGGTTTCAGTATAGTCAATGCCTTCAACTTGTGAAAATCCTTTAGCGACAAGATGAGCTTTATGTCTATCCACTTTTCCATCTGGTCCAAAATTTGTTTTGTAAACCCATCTACATCTAACAAGTTTTCTTCCTTTTGGAAGAGGGACAAGATCCCAAGTATCATTCCCCAATAAGGAACGATATTCTTGATTCATAGCTGTTAGCCACCAATAAAATTTTTCATATCAAATGGTGGCTAAAACATTTTTGGAGCCTTCAAGGAACAAGTTTTATTGCTAAAAAATGTTATCTCTTGAAGACTCTTGAAGACATCATGCCCTTGTTTCAATCTTCACTGTTGTTCCCATTTAGAAATCAGAAATTATGTCGATTCCATAAGAGAAATACTGCTGCAAACACCATTTTTCCCCCTTCCCCCACCTCAAAACTAACCTTCATTTTACTCCCTATTTTCCCCCATCATTTTCCTCTATTTTTCATCCATTCCCCTTTTTCTTCATAAAATCCCCTTACAGAGTTTAAAACTCCTTTTTTAAAGCTCTGTTGAAACCCCCAAATCCATTGAAAACTTGGAAAAATTTCATAAAAAATACCTTTTTGTATTACAGACTTGAGCCCCCTTGGGCCAAAGTCCTAACCACTTCCCCTCCATACGCCTTAGTGCTGGAACCAAGCACTAAGCCATTTAAGCGCTTATCGCATCAGAAATATCAAAGCGCACAAGTCTTTCATTAAGTTAAAACCTCTGATTGTGATTAACCCTTTGTTATAAGCCCTGGGCCTTTTTTGTTTTCCATATAGTCAAAGGCCCCGCAGTCGGGCGCCTAGCCGCTTCATACATATATCCCGCCCCGATACATAAAAACTTTGTATTATATTAAATTTTGGGTTTTTCATGTTATAAAGGTTTTCTGCCAGTGCAAGTTTTAAAACATTATAGATCGTTGATCTAAATCCGATCAACGATCAGCGCATAATCGCATCGCAAATTTTTGTCGAGCTCATTAACATAATGCCTCCCCTGATTGGTCAAACCCCGATGAGTTCTCCGCCATCGATCTGATCTGCAGATCGACGGTCCACTACTAATCACTCCATTTACATATCGCTCTCCACCCTTGCCAAGGGTTTTTAACATATAATCTTCGTCGTTGATCTCGTGGGCCGATCTCATCTGACGGCCCATGATAATCCCGAACCCCAAACTCCGTTTTTTACCGTATTTTCCTCCGAAATAAAGGTTTTGACCCCATTTCTTTGTATTTCTTCTGTTTTCCAAACAAAGTGACTCATTCACTTTGTGTAGTCACAACCAATCCCGACTGTCGATCTTTGCGCGATCAACGTCTCTGACTTAATTCTTCCCCCCGCTTTCCTTTTTAACCTCCCGCAAATAAATCTCCACCGTTGGATGATGCCATCCAATGACCTCGCTCTTCCCCACAACCTCTTAAGCAGTTTACCCAATAAACGCAAGATTTCATAATAGTTGTGTGTTTTTTGCAGGTTCAAATGAATTTCAAAATATTTTAAAGAGAAATGATAAAGTCGAGGGTGACGATCCTCAGAGCTTTGTTTATTAAAAGAGAAGCCATACAAAGGGTTCTACGCTACATTCCATCAATGCTTCATGGGCATTGATGCCATATGAGCCCTATGCAGCCCTGCACATCAACAAGACACAGAGAATGAAATAAAAACAAAAGAGTATCAATATCGAAGACAAAATATAGCAGAACAGAGGATTGAAGATAGTTTGGGGATTATGGCTAAGATTGATTATCAAAATCCTGATCCTCCAAATTAAAACATAGTTAAAGAAAATCATAAGTGTTTATCAGACAGAAAGGCCTCCACCGCCACATCAGAGGCCAATTGATTCCTCTCAGCTACCTCAGTGCCACCTGTAGCCTCAAAGCATTCAACAGAGGCCAAGTTAATATCAGAATATCAGATATTTGCCTCAACGCAGCCGAATAATTAATTTTGCTAAGGAACTTAATGCAAGATATCAGCAAAGTTACTACAACATGACACAGAGCCTTAACAGTCAACAAAAGCTCCCACCGAGCTTAATTCTTAATGTAAAACATTTAATACAAAGGACACATATGTAAGCTTCATCATCGAGTCCCTCAAAGGCCTAGAAGCCTTAAGTCTGTATTAATTGAACCCTTGGAGATCTTTTATCAGATCCCACCTCCTCATTCTTCTATAAATACTTCTGTAGAAGATGAGAAAATGTTGGTTGCTAAACTTTGAAATATACTTGAGCTTGAGACTTCTACTTGTAAATAGTGTTCACTGGCTCTTGAAGCTCTGCTTGTGATAGAATAATTAGGCTGAGTAGTGAAGATAATTGCTAACCTGAAACACTGGACTTAAAGCTGTAACTGGTTTGGAGCATCAATACAAGCTGATTTATGGGATCCTGGTCTATGTCGACGGTGATGTTATTTCTTATTGTAAATCGTTATTTTATTTCTGTTTTCACTTTGTTCATCTTCTCTGATAAAGAACAGCAAGCATAGAGTTAGGATTTACTGTATATCAGTACCCTTCTCTGACTGATTAGCTTTATCTAAATGTTTTCTTCCAAATTGTGTTATTTAGGAATGATTTAATTTAGTTCAAGCAGTAGGAATGCTGGCGTTCCCTCGTCCTCCTGTCTTAGCTAATTGTTATTCTTGAAAGTTATTTTCATTTCATGTTAAGTAGAGATGAACTAAGGAAGAGCAGAGCTCCTAATCAGAAGAACTCAAAGACCTGACTTAAAGCCTCTTAGAATGTGTTGAAAGTCAAGAAGCTAAGCACTACCGCATCTTACCATTTTTTGCCATCATTTTGTAAGCCTTTGTGTTTTAAATGTTTTCTTCATTGAAAGCATATTAAAGGTCATGGGCTTCTGCAAAGTACTACTGATCCTAGATTGCTTATATGATTTCTAAGTGTTTGTCAAAGGCGCAATAGTCGTTACCTACTGCATCCTCCAATGCTTGTTCCTCATTTGTTTGACTCTTCTTGTTGTATCATTTCATCCCATAAATCAAACTTTAAAGAAATCCTTAGACATAGATGACTTGCCCCATGGACCACTCTTGAACCTGATTGTTTCAATTAAACCCTATTATGACTCCATAGCCCAATGGATTAAAACCTGCAATTGTCTATCTTTTTTACCAAAACTTGTTCTGATTTCTTGCAACTTCTCACCTTTGAAACTCTTTCCATTTAGAACTTTCCTCCTCAAATAATAATCATGCTCAACCATCCAAAACAAAATAAAACCCTTGGACCTCATAACTAGCCTAATATCGTTACCCAAAACCTCAAAGATAAATCCATCTTTACACTTATTGGAGAGATCCCTCTCCGAATTCAGGAGGGCTAGATCCTAGAGTCCCAAAGTGGTTGAAACGATGTTCTCCTTGCTGTCGGACTTTGCCAATCTTGCTGATTACAGGGAGCTAACAATAGCTTCATCCCAAGTTGGATGACCGGAGGCTTCTTCAAAGGTTTCTAGATCAAGATTTTTTGGAACTTGAGCCAATAAGGAAGAAGCTCTTTTGAACTGAAAATGTGTACATCGTCGATCGACAAGGTCACCCGCAAGAGAACCTGCTGCATCCCGAGTAGAGCGGACCCATCTTGGAAGCGGTAGAGTATAAGGAACAATTTCAAGAGGTGGAGGAGGATTTTCATCCTCGCTGTCATCATATGAACTAGAAGGAATGCTATTAAAAATAGAAGAAAGAGAGAGAGGTGGCACGTATGCCGAATCAGGCTCGTAGGCCAAAGGTGGCACACCCGCCGAACTAGGCTCGAAGGCCGATATATTTTCATCAAACTTTACATCTCTTATAATGATTATATTTTTGGATTTTGGTTGAAGAAGTCTATATCCTTTGACATCTTCAGAATATCTAACAAAAATGAATTTTTCACTCTTAGGTTCTAAGGCTTTATGTTTCACATCTGGAATATGGGCCCAAGCATCACTTCCAAAAACACGAAAGTGACTTACATCTGGTTTGATTGAGCTCCAAGCTTCTTCTGGAGTTATATTCTTTAAAACATTACTAGGAGTGCAATTTACTATGTAATTTGCACAGTTAGTGGCTTCTACCAAAAAATGGAGACCAAGTCCTTTAGATTGAAGCATACAATTAGCCATTTCTTTTAAGGTGCGATTCTTCCTTTCAGCTACACCATTTTTTTGTGGAGTATATGGAACGGTATGTTGCAATTGAATGCCATGCTCAGTGCAGAAGTTGATAAATTTGTTGTTAACATATTCTCCTCCATTGTCTGATCTTAACTTAAGAATTTGATGTCCAAATTTTTTCTCAACAAAGGCCTTAAAGGCCAAGAACATGTTAAAAACTTCACTCTTGAGTTTTAAGAAGTATACCCAAGTGTGTTTGGAAAAATCGTCAATGAAAGTTAAGAAGTATGTCTACTCAACTTAGTGTTCCTAAATTGATGTCATAAATTGTCAACCAGGGCTAGTAAACTGTTGAAGTGAAGTGCACTATATGTGCTTAGGTATCTTCTTCCTACTTCGTTGTGTTTAGCGTTTTTCTAGTGTTTTTGGTTTTGTGTTTTTATGCTAAGAGGAAAAGAACTAAATTGTTGGCAAAGAGAAGTTATTGGTCACACTAAAACAGAACAAAATCTACTCTAAACTATGTATGGCACCTAAGAACAGAAAATGCTAATCCACAGATTGTAAAGCTTGACAAGAAAAGTAACTCATAACATTAAACTCAATCCAATTCATTTCATTAGAGGTATGTTGGAACAACTTGAGAAAAATGATAAGTTTGATGTAATGAGGTTCTCTTTAGAAAACAACAACTTACAATATCACAGAGAAAATCTCATCCATGGTTAGAAATTTGTTAGAACATTTTGAGAAAAGATTATCTGCAACATAGTAAGGAACCATATGCTAAAATAACTTATGACACTAGAATTAACCCATTCTGCAACTCAAAATGTTACTATTAAGCCTCATTCAAGGGTTAGAGATCTCTTGGAATAACTTTGGAAAAAAAGGCTGTTTGTAAAATTATGAGAAATTGCAGAACAGTCAAGAACTCAAAATGATATAACTAATTCTTGTCCATATGATAATGATGTGTTAGAAGAGATTAAGAACAAGAGCAACTTATCAAATAATGAGGGTCTTTTAAACTGAAATACAATTAACTAATAGAATCGAAATACAATGAACAGAACTGAACTAAAATGCAATTAACCTCCGAAGTACTTCAGCTCCAGGGAAAATTTTAGGGGCGAATTTTAGCCCAAAGGCGAATTTTAAAAGGTTTTAAATTTTAGAGGGGCAAATTTTTAATATAAACCCATTTTATATAGTTTTATAAAATTAGCCCTATAATTATTTAAAAAACAATTAATTATTAAATGTTAGTCCAAATAAATAAGCGCACACAAACCTTCCACCCTGCATTCGCCTCCGATTTTCTGGTTTGGAGCGGATTTCGCCCCATTTTTTATTAGTTGGGGCTTGGAAGTTGGAGGAATTCGCCCCATTTTTCACTGGTTGGAGCTTGAGGCTAGTCCATTGGCCTCTCCACCTCAAATTTTTGTATAAATTTTCCAGTTTCCATCGATCCCTCTGACCAGCTTTGCAAAAACACTCGACCTAATCCTGATATCAAGACCCTGTTTGTTGACCATCGTGTGTGCCTTCGAATGAAGCTCGAACTCCTCCTGCAAATAGTTTTCTTGTTGGTGCACTTTCAAAAGGGGGTGCATTTCCTGCTGTTGGTGCACATATTGTAAGTCGTGACTTCATTAGTTCAGAAATTAATTCGTATAAACTGCAACTAATTTTTTCATTTGATAAATTTCTTCATCTTGGAATTAATCATCAGTTTAACATGCATTCAGCTATGTTGCAGAGTTACTATCAATCAAACATGCTTTTGACCGCAGCCATTCCAACCTGCAGCCACTCATCCAAGTGCCCTTGCAGGATGGATGGTGATTTCTTTTCCTCCAGCCCCACATACTGTAGTGGCTGCTGCACCATCTTCTCTGGTTTCACAACCACATCCAGGTGAACTGAGATGACCATATTTCGTGTAGTAGATTAAGTTCCATATTTTGGTTTGCAAATATGTGATAACACGCCTAACTGTAGGTATTGCCAGGAAGAGAGATGAGAAAAGATAGCATATTTCTCAAAGATGATGAGCATGCCAATATTTAAATAGGATATAAAATTTTAATTGGTTTTTTGTTAAATGACTTCAGCTGCTTTGCGAAAATACCCAAGGACTCCACCCACCAATAGTAATCCCGGATTGGATTATCAATCTGCAGATTCTGAACATCTTGTGAAACGGATTCGTCCTGGTCAAACTGATGAGGTATGGACACAGGAGGCAATAGTTTACGCTTTGAGATATCATCCTTTCTCAAAAATGTCTCTGGGTAACGCAGGGGTTCAGCAAGTATTGAAATGATGTATAAATTGTTTTCTTCTGGAGCTTCCTTAGCTCTAGTTGTGTCTTGACTAAGATTCTAACCTTATAATGGTGTTTGTTGGTTACATTTGTATTGGCAATATTTGATGTAATGATTGAATAATTGACTGATAGCTTATGATGGCTGCGAGTCTTTTGCTAAACTAGTTTCAACTTTCAATGAGTAGTGTTGGTCTATGGAGATCACTCACCTGTGTGTTAGTGAAGCACATGCACATACACACACTCAGAACTGCTAGATGGGTTTCAGCAGTGTGTTAAGGGTCTTTTGTTATTATGGAATTCACTCAACTATGTGGTAGTGCACATGCACACACACATACTCAGAATTGCTTTATGGGTTTCGGCAACGTGTTAAGGGTGTTTTGCTTTTATTCCAAGATATCACAAACTTATTTTCATCTCCATTCTGTAATTGTAGGTGTCCTATCCGGCTCCAATTCATCCTCCTAGCATGTACCTGCAAGAAATTCCTAAAATTGTTTCAAGAACCTTTAATCAGGGTTCAAATGTTATGAGCATGGATTTTCACCCACTGCAGCCAATGATACTGCTAGGTGATCTATCTGTAATCTCTGAAATATTTTGTTCAATGTGGCCCCAAATATAACAAAGCCCAGTTACTGTAGACATCAAAAAGGTTTGTCATATAGGCTCTCCTAACAAAAACTTGGATCCAGCTCTTGTGTGTGGAAACACAGCAACAACAACAAAGCCCAGTTACTGTAGACATCAAAAAGATTTATCATATAGGCTCTCCTAACAAAAACTTGGATCCAGCTCTTGTGTGTGGAAACACAACAACAACAACAAAGCCCAGTTACTGTAGACATCAAAAATATTTTTCATATAGGCTCTCCTAACAAAAACTTGGATCCAGCTCTTGTGTGTGGAAACACAGCAACAACCACAACAAAGCCCAGTTACTGTAGAGATCAAAAAGATTTGTCATATAGGCTCTCCTAACAAAAACTTGGATCCAGCTCTTGTGTGTGGAAACACAGCAACAACAACAAAAATGAAACTTTCAGCATTTCTCCTGCAGTTTTTAGCCATCCCCAGTGCTTCTTTGAAACAATTTCCTTTTAGCTTCCCCCAAATATAAAACTCCTCTACCCCAACCTCCGTAGCTCTCCTACCCTAAATATTCCCATGCACAGGATTTGTCTATATCTAGGCTTACAATTATCCTTGGAGGCTTTTCCTTTCCCTGTTTCCACACCCCACTTTATGCAAATCTAATTTAGTGGATGACTTGACTTTATCTTTTCTTATTAGGAGGGGTTCCATGATTTCAACAAAATTTAGTGGATGACCTTCTTTGACTTTATCTTTTCTTGTTAGGGGTTCCACGATTTCAACAATCTCTACGTTGTTCAAATAAAGTGGTCTTTTCCTTTCTAATCATTCACCAGAGGCTTTTAATCCTGCCCACTTTCATCAACTATCTCTATGTTGTTCAATTAAGGTGGTCTTTTCCCATTTAACTATCTCTATGTTGTTCAATTAAGGTGGTCTTTTCCCGTTTTTATAATTCATTTATCAGAGCTTTTCAATCCTGCCCAATTTCATCAGTACGTATGGGGGTGTTGTGAATTAACCCTCCTTGGACCTTGAAAAGTATGCAGGCCCATACTCTTGTCGGGGATTTCCACCCTTGTTGGAGCTTGAAGAACTGAGCAGGATGACAAAAATTATGAAAGAACATCAAGGAGTACTAGAATTTCCAATTAAAATGCTACAAGGAAAAGTGTTGGAGCAATGCTCGGTATTTTTGAAATGGAAGGAAGTCGAGATCATGAATGTTGAAATTGGAAAGAGAAGATCATCATCAATGTTGAATACATAATTGGTTGGAAAGAAGGATACCTCACAATCTTGCCAAAGATTGGGTCTTGTCAAATGAGAATCTCGAGAAGGCGGGCATAGCTCCCAAAAATCTGGGTGGAAGTAGTATCGTCCTGTCTGTTGGCAGCAGATGATAAATTCTATCTCGGGTGGCAATTAGGGAAGGGATGCTTCCAAGGGCCAAACAGGTGTAGCGGATGCCTGGAGGAAGAAAGAGGCTACTCATTTACCAATACACTAAAGAAAATGAGATTTAGATAGGATCCTCCGTGATGGAAATCACAAAACACTCACTCAAACAGAGACAGAGATAGACAACATTACAAGATAAAAGCAAAAAACTGGCTCAAATAGAGACAGAGACAGAGACAGACAACATTACAAGACAAGCAAGCTCAAACAGAGACAGAGACAGACAACATTACAAGTCAAGCAAGCTCAAACAGAGACAGAGACAGAGATAGACAGCATTACAAGACAAACAACAGAAACAGAGACAGAGATAGACAACATTACAAGACAAACAACAGAAACAGAGAGAGACAGAGATAGACAACATTACAAGACAAACAGAAACAGAGATAGACAACATTACAAGGCAAAGGCAAAAAACTCGCTCAAACAGAGACATAGATAGACAACATTACATGACAAGCTCAAACAGAGACAGAGATAGACAACATTACAAGACAAACAGAGACGGAGATAGACAACATTACAAGACAAAGGCAAAAAACTTGCTCAAACAGAGACAAAGATAGAACAACATTACAAGACAAAGGAAAAAATCTCGCTCAAACAGAAACAAAGATGGACAACATTACAAGACAAAGACAAGATGCCAATAGAGTTGAGTTGCATATACTGAAAACACAAGTTTAGGAGTTTTGTGTGTAGATCATAGGGGATAGTCAGGCGTACATCTTGATGATCTCCTTGTCATCGACTTTACACATTAGGCCATTGACTCTGCTTGGATTTAGGTTCTGTTCTCCGATGACGATTAATTTGATCAAGGGGTTCTCATGCCTCTCAAATGCTTTTGAAGTTTTGTGGTGGATGGATCCTTCGTGATTATTCATTTTGTGGCGAGGTGGATTGTTGGCTTGAATTTCCATCACTAAAACACCGTGGACATAATCCTTGGCAGGTTAGCCTACATTTCCTATAGCAACAAGTTACAACATAGGATGGTGTTCTTCCATGTTATTTGTAATTACAAACTCAAAACCTGCATTTTCTAGGGCAGGGCAACCTTCTCGAACTGCTAGATGGGTTTCAACAGTGTGTTAAGGGTCTTGTGTTATTATGGAATTCACTCAACTGTGTGGTAGTGCAAATGCACACACACATACTCGTAATTGCTTTATGGGTTTCGGCAGCGTGTTAAGGGTGTTTTGCTTGTATTCCAAGATATCACAAACTTATTTTCATCTCCATTCTGTAATTGTAGGTGTCCTATCCGGCTCCAATTCATCCTCCTAGCATGTACCTACAAGAAATTCCTAAAATTGTTTCAAGAACCTTTAACCAGGGTTCAAATGTTATGAGCATGGATTTTCACCCACTGCAGCCAATGATACTGCTAGGTGATCTATCTGTAATCTCTGAAATATTTTGTTCAATGTGGCCCCAAATATTCATTATATTGGGTGTGCACATTGATTTATCTGTATGTCAAAAGTGTCTCACCTTTTAAAACTTGGGCACCGGGCTTATCTGCCAGTTGGAACAAATGTTGGCGATATTGGAATTTGGGATGTTGGTTCACGTGAAAGATTGGCTGTCAGAGCCTTTAGTGTATGGGATATCTCAGCTTGCTCAATGTCACTGCAGGTATGTCCGTCTCTTTTATGGGATTGCATTATGTTATTTATTAATTATTAAAATTTGTTGCAGAAGCATACTTTCTGGCTTATTGGCTTCTTGGTGCCATATACTTGATAATTGCCAGGCTTCTGACTAAAGCTCTTATGTACATGCTTTTGGTTCTTGTTAGGTAGCACTTGTCAAAGATCCAGGTCTCTCTGTAAATCGATGTATTTGGAGCCCAGATGGGACATTTCTTGGTATGTGCTTACACCTTGTTTGTGAGTGTCATGTTATTCATCCTTGAATTTTGCAGATTACCTAGGAAAGTTTGATACTATTAGCCTCAAAATGTCACTGAATTTGGCTAGTCTTTTTTGCCATGGCCTTGTATTGCTTGTAGGAGCTGCATTTTCCAAGAATATTGTCCACTTATATTCATATACTAGTGGTGGCGAGTTGAGGCAACATCTAGAGGTTCACAGTGCACACCCTGGCTTCACAACCCACTTTCCTTTTTTTTGTGGTCTTTATCTGTGGTGTCCAATATATGAATTCTTCCCTTTTTCTTTGAATCCACACAGATTGATGCCCATGTCGGTGGTGTGAATGATATTTCTTTTGCTCACCCAAACAATAAGCAGCTCTGTGTTATCACTTGTGGAGATGATAAAGCTATTAAGGTATAAGTTCCAATCCTTTATGCTATAACAGGCAACTAGTGATGCCAATAACAATTTATTATTGAAAGACCACCATATAGATATTTTCAGATGTGATAGATTGGTCTCAGGAGTGTTCAGTGACTTGAGCAGGTGTGGGATGCTGTAACTGGCACCAAGCAGTACACATTCGAAGGCCATGAAGCTCTTGTATATTCAGTCTGCCCTCATCATAAGGAGAATATCCAGGTCAGTTATGATCTGAGTACCATAATAAAAAACCCTATCAGTAATTTTTTTGAGAAGCCTCTCTCTAATTTTGAAGGGTTTCTTTAATTGGGTACTAGTTCATGCTTGTATTTTCTTGGGGGCTATTCTATGCATGTAATTGTATTTTGCACTATCTTGTATTTGTCTATGGTTAATGGCAGTTCATTTTCTCTGGTGACCAATCAAAAACCTTGGCTTTATGATCTACTGGGATCTAGAGTAAATTATGATGCTGCTGGGCATTGGTGTACTACAATGACTTACAGTGCGGATGGAACACGGTATGATTAAGTTTTCTAAACTATTATGCTTTTCATGGTGAATATTTAGCTATTTCATTTCAAGAACGATAAGGATGCTTCTTTAATTCATTGAATTACATGCGGGATTAGGCTCTTCTCATGTGGAACAAGCAAAGAAGGTGATTCATACTTGGTTGAGTGGAATGAAAGTGAGGGAGAAATCAAGAGAACATATTCTGGATTCCGCAAACGGTCCTTAGGAGTTGTGCAGTTTGATACAACGAGAAACAGGTTTTTGGCAGCTGGTGATGAATTTCAAATTAAGTTCTGGGACATGGATAATACCAACATTTTGACAACTGCTGATGTTGAGGGTTGTTTGCCTGTAAGAAGATATTTTCTATTTTGGTTATGATCAAATATCAGATCCAAAACTCTGATTGTTATCTATTTTAGATTAGATATATGCCCATCTGGATTGTTTCTTATCAAATTTTGCAGGCAAGCCCTCGTCTCCGTTTCAATAAGGAAGGGTCCTTACTTGCTGTGACTACAAATGATAATGGGATCAAGATTTTAGCAAATGTTGATGGAGTTCGCCTGCTTCGTATGCTTGAAAATAGAGTGTTTGAGGGGACAAGGATACCACCAGAGGTGGTGTCAGCAAAGGTACTATGCTGCCCCCACTTCAAATTGAATACATGTGTACCCAAACTTTGCATCTCACTACTATTGTCCTTTTTGTAGGCTCCAATAACAAATGCCATGGCTGCTATGGTAAACACGGCTGCTCCACTTCCTGTTCCAATAGAATGGTCAGAAAGGGTTCCTCCTGCTGTATCAATTTCTACTATCGTGAGAGTCATTCCACTTGAAGAATTGGATATTTGGTAATTGACCAAACTAATCTATAGGAAAATTGGGCTTTAATTATTACATCAGATTCTCCTTTTCAATCTGTTGTAATCACCCTGCTTTACAAGTTGGGGTTTATTTTAGCATTCTTGAATAAAATAAATTAACCATCAACCAATAACCGTGTATACAGAATAATCTTGACAGTAGCCGGGCAGCAGATGTGAAACCTAGGCTTCTGGATGAGGCTGCAGATAAGAGTAAGAACTCGAAGTTAGCAAAGATCATTGATATCACCCAGTGTAGGTCTCTTACGTTGCCAGATACGCTACCTGCTGGAAAGGCAAGTTGTGCTAGGGATCTCATTTATACCCCCAAAACCAAGAATTTGTCGCATATCATAGTTGTTGGACCTTATTTTCTGTATCCTAGAAAGTTTTTTGTGCTTGAACTAGATATAATTTTCCATGTGTTTTACAGGTAGCCAGATTAATATATACTAATTCAGGGGTTGCTGTCCTAGCTCTTTTCTCCAATGCTGTTCACAAGCTTTGGAAATGGATGCGTAATGATCGCAATCCATCTGGCAAGGTACAACTCTAAAAGTGTCCTAATGTACTGTTTGTTTTCAGTTTTAGAATTCTGCATTTAATAAGCATTTGAAAGATGGCAATTCATTTTCCAGTCCACAGCAAATACTGCACCACAATTGTGGCAGCCAGCGAGTGGGATCCTTATGACAAATGATATGAGTGACACAAATCCAGAAGAAGCAGTCTCATGCATAGCCTTGTCAAAGAACGATTCTTATGTTATGTCTGCATCTGGTGGGAAGGTGTTACACACCACCTGTTTTCGATGAGTTATGAGATAAAGAGCACAAATTATTGAAATTGTTTTAATCTTATGTGTCACAATATCAAACATTTGGTAATGACTTATATAACATGATTCTTGTTCTAGATTATTTCCTTTGTTGTGATATAATTCTTCTTCTCATGAGGGTAAATTGAAGCATGCCAAACTCAGTTAGATGTACTTTGATCACTAAACAAATTAATCATAGATACATGTTTTCATGAGGGTAAATTGTTTGTTCTCATGATGGTAAATTGAAGCATGCCAAACTGAGTTAGATGTACTTTGATCACTAAACAAATTAATTATAGATACATGTTTTCATTCAACAGTTTCATGATGAGAGGAATAAAGCTGTTAAGAAGCTGCAAGATAATAGAGATTCACGCAAAGAAAATATTTGTGATGTTTTGAAGCTTAGCGGTAGAGCCTATAACACATTTTATAAATAATTTTGTCTCACTTTTGGACATTTGTTTTTTGTTTTGTGGTATACCCTACGTTGTGACATGTCAAACAGTTTTTGAGCTTGCTAAATCTGAAAATTGAATGTATTTATTGTGCCTCTAATATCCATAAATCAATCATATTGTTTGTATATTAAACATTTTTTCATTGATTACAGAAATATTTTTTGAATGCCATTTCTGACTTATATCATGCACATATCTAAATTAATTTTGACATGCATGGTGTCTCTTCTATTCTACTTCCTTTTAAAGTAAGAAGACTTTTTGCAGTAAAATGTTTTGAGAGTAAACCTCTGAAAATGCATTTTGTTAATAATGGTCCAAGGGATTAGTCTAATATGATTGGGATACTTTTGTTTATAGCCCACCATTTAGTATGACATTTCGTGTTTAGTGTTTCTTATATTACTCACCGACTTAATTGTGAAACACTGAAAAAGCACTACCACCAACTGGTTTTAGACTTTTAGTTACAATTAATCTTAAGAAAATCTTCAACAGGTTTCCCTCTGAAACAAAAATAATATCAATAAATTGTCCTGAATTTACCAAGCATTGGAGTTGCCCAAATTCCTATGCATTGTAACTATTGCAGTAACTCTTGGGATACTTTTGTGTATAGCCCACCCTTTAGTATGACATGTTCATGTTTCGTGTTTAATTTGCGAGGTTGAAATGCATACAAATTATGCTTTGCCTTTAAACCTAAGAAGTTCCTATTGTTCACGGGGTTTAGAATTGTGGTTTGACATGGAAGTAGGCATAGAGGGATATTTTTACAGTCACACCAGCCTGTCAATTAAATCAATGTGCACTGTCTCTGAAGTTTAAACTACTCCTTGGTGAATCAAGGCCAAAAATAATGCAAAGCCAACAAAACAGGACCAAAAATATTCTGTTGCCAGTATTTAGTAGACAAAACAAAGTGGTATAGACCTTAGACATTAAAATTATGGCTTGGATTTCATAAAAGATGAATGATATAAATGTTGATGATGTATTGCTCAGACTAAATGGAATGGTTAAAATTGAAATTTTCTCTGTAGTTCTATTTACACACGTTGGGTGCAGAGGTAGATACAGGTTGATCTGTATGACTGTCTTTTCTAGTTGATTTAACAAATCTTACTCTGCCAAGCAAATGAATGTCTATTTTAATAGGTTTAATGGATTCTACAAAACCATATTGAGGAAGGTAATGTAATTTAATTTATAGCATTTTGGAAATGGATATATAGTCCTAGCTTAAGTTTGCTAAGAATTGTTGAAATTGGGTAGCTCGGAAGGTATTTCCCCTTGGAAAAACCCTTGGGGTTTTCTGGTTTGTTGTTTGGGGTTTTGGACCAAAGGAGTGGGCTTGGAACCCAAGGAAAGACATTTAATAATCTAATTTAAGTATGAGTTGCTTTAAGGGTCAAGTCGGCTCAGGTTGGCCAGCGAGACCAAGAGACAGGACCGTTGGGGTTTCACACCCCTTGGAAAAGTATAAATACAAAGACAAGGAGAAGTAAAGGACAATCTTCTTGTGTGGTGAGCAAAGGTGCTAAAAGGACTTAGCCACATGTAGCAAAAGGAACTGCAACAGATGAACCTGCACAACAGGTCACTGGAATGGTTGAGATTGAAGCAGAATTGCAAGTTGAGCTAGAATACATACAAATGGATTTTCTCCAATCAAATTCAAAGCATCAAAGGAGTAAATTAGGTTCTAGTGAGGTGAGTTTTATGGTGATTCTATACCTTAGATTTATCATGATCCTTTTGGGTTTGAGTAATTCAGTTGATGTCTAGTGTTTTCTAGTTTCCACACATTAAGTAGAATTTTTAATGTCGATTTTCCACTAAGAAAGATAGGTGTCATTAAGGATATGTCTATTTCAGGGATTGTTAGGATTGTATACTAACTTGCAAGCTATTTTAAAAATCCATTTAGCATGTGAATGCCTCTAATGCTGCCTTTTTTCAATAGAAGCTGTAAAAAGCTTTTATATTTTCTATCAGAGTGAAATAATGCAACGTTTTTCTTCCAGGAAAATGCCCTACTTTCCTTAAGAATTTTGCTTTTTGTTTGCATCACTGAACACCTCCAAACTAAGGGGAACATAATTTGTAAGTTTGCCTCATTGCAATTTTCAATTAAAGTTGGGACTTGTTGAAACTTCAATGTATTTGCCCTTGTTTTATCCTTACCCCCTACACAATTTTGGATAGAATTTGAACCACCTAAAGCATTTTCCTTTCTTTTATTTACATACCACCTGTTTTGGACGATTTATTAGATAAAGAGCACAACTTATTGAAATTGTTTTAATCTGATGTGTCACAATATCAAACATTTGGTAATGACTTATATAACATGATTCGTGTTCTAGATTATTTCCTTTGTTGCGATATAATTCTTCTTCTCATGAGGGTAAATTGAAGCATGCCAAACTTAGTTAGATGTACTTTGATCACTAAAAAAATTAATCATAGATACATTTTTTCATGAGGGTAAATTGTTTGTTCTCATGATGGTAAATTGAAGCATGCCAAACTAAGTTAGATGTACTTTGATCACTAAACAAATTAATCATAGATACATGTTTTCATTCAACAGTTTCATGATGAGAGGAATAAAGCTGTTAAGAAGCTGCAAGATAATAGAGATTCACGACAAGTACATATTTGTGATGTTTTGAAGCTTAGCAGTAGAGCCTGTAACACATTTTATAAATAATTGTGTCTGGCTTTCGGACATCTGTTTTTTGTGTTGTGGTCTACCCTACGTTGTGACATGTCAAACAGTTTTTGAGCTTGCTAAATCTGAACATTGAATGTATTCATTGTGCCTCTGATATCCATAAATCAATCATATTGTTTGTATATTAAACATGTTTTCATTGATTACAGAAATATTTTTTGAATGCTATTTCTGACTTATATCATGCACATGTCTAAAATAATTTTGACATGCATGGTGTCTCTTCTATTCTACTTCCTTTTGAAGTAAGAAGACTTTTTGAAGTAAAATGTTTTGAGAGTAAACCTCTGAAAATGCATTTTGGTAATAATGGTCCAAGCGATTAGTCTAATACGATTGGGCATGAACAGTTTCCCCTGGCATTTTCTTGAACAATCTATGCTCTGCTACCATTTAATCAGCTGTTTCCCAGATATGAAGGTTGAATAATGGCCGAAAGAACAAAGTTTCATTATCCGATGCTGAACTGTTTAACTTAAATACATGTTTAATAAGTCTATCATAACATTGTAGAGGCATATATATCAAGTATCTGGCCTAGTAAATATTTTAATCCTCCTCTGCTTGGTTTGATATTTTGCAGTTCACAAATTCCTCCGTTGAATTGGTGGAGGGAGAGCTTTGTGCAGATGGGCTTCTAGGTCAATGGAGTTCTGTAGACAACACTCCCTCAGAACACTTAGATATTTCTCATGTTGATGACTATGGGGTGTCACCATATGAGTTAGATAAGCGTATACGTGATCTATTGGAGAAACAACAAGAAGAAAGGATTTCAAAGCTTGAGGTGGAGCTGAAGTCAACTGAGATTAAGCTACATGCTAAAGAAAGAGAACTTAAACATTGGAAGGAGCGAGTTTGATGTCTTGCTGAGCTTTCATTTGGGGCCAATTCAGGCATTTCCTCTCTTACTCATTATGCTCTTTTATATTTTTTGAACCATGTTCGCTTCACATCACATGATAATACACACACTCACAAAGTTCAAGGGTCATCTCAACTGGTTGTTGCCAATGTTACTCGACATTTGGCTAGGTTTGTGCCAGCAGGTGCCTGGTTTAAAATTTTAAATTCCTCTAGGTGAGGTGCACTAGTCTACATTAACAGGTTTACTGGGGATGCTGTCCACAAATGTGGGAAGCATCCCTTAGGCTTACTCATGAGGTTTTCCTTGGAAACAAAAGATGTATGTTTGTTTTCAATACAAAAACCCTCATGAAGTTGCATCTTTCAGGAGACTTGAAATCTTGCTTGTAACAGATTCATACTTGATCAAAGCATCATTTAAGTGCTTTTCTGGCTTACTGCATGTTTAAATTGAGTGGTGATTTTCAGGTGACAATTCTACATCCATTGAAATGTCAAATAATGCTAATGGAAAAAGACATCACAAAAGGAAGGCTTTTGGAAGGAGTTCTGTAAGGTCAATTAACAACTCAAGACAAGAGAGGAATTATGTGTTCCCGCTATGGTAATTTAGCCATTGTATAGAGGGCCCTCTAGAGTCCACTGCAGACTCTCTGGATCAACTTAATTACAGAGGAAAAATGGCTGACTTTGGCACGCGTTCCACTAACTTAGATTATTTTGAAGATATAGTGCAAACAGGATGGGTGCCTGATTTTCGAGATTCCACTGATGGAACCTACATGGATTTTGTAAAGCATGTTTATGATGCTGGGTCTGATCGATGCTGTGAAATCAATAGTAGCTCCAAACACAAGATTGGGCAGGGAATTGGTGATATGCACGAGAACGGATCTGAAGCAAGCACTACATGCTCAGTTTTTGGACATGAATTACATGAGACATAGTAGTACTGTTCTTTTGTTGGAGACTTTGGGCTGTCCACAACCTGAAGTTTACCCCTTCTTATGTATGTTATTGTAAGTGTATATAAACATGGGCAGGCCTTTATTAAAGTACGTTTATGTGCTTTCGATTCATCTAATGAGTGTTTGTTTCTACATGCACATTTGTAACCATGGCCCCTGCTGGATGAACAGAACTCACGTTTGGGCTTCACTCAGCCATTAATGTGACCTAAAACTGAGATGTGGTTTGGCTGTAAATTTCCAAAAATATTCAGCAAGTTTCTCTCAGGAAATTTTGGTGATCAATCAAACTTATTATACATGAGATTCTTGGTTTGGTTGTCCTGTTGAAGCAGCATAAAATGACCATACCAATACGTATAACCAAGGATAGGGAAATTCGAAGGCAAGCAATTAAACTTTTGATGATTCCGTGGAAAAGCTTTTACTTGTGTTCATGAGATATAATATTTGAGTATCTAGTACTGCTAACTCATTGCCGGTATCACAAAATCAAGCACAAGTGATATTTTCGTTTTGCTGAATTCTCTGTATTGCTGATTGGACATATAAATACTTTGTTTATTATAAAAAGTGGGACGAGGACAGGAGAGTAATTTACCTTAGCTTCAATGTATAATCCTTACCGTTATCTTCTGTGATTGCAAGCAATTTTAAAACTGTTAATGGTTAGCGCTGTTTCTTAAATTTAGAAACAATAATATTATGTTTCTTCAAATTGATGCTGCTGATTGTCATTTGCACATCCCAGAAACAAAAAAGTATGTGCTTCACCATAGCCTTATGGAAGAAATTCAAGTTCCTCTCTCCTTATTTTTCAAGTTCAGTGCCCATTGATAACAAAATTTTCAAGATAATGATTAGCAGACTTTGGTTTGAGTAAGTGCCTAAATGTATGTGTTTTAATGACACCAACCCCTGAAACAGAAATTTGTACTGAGAAACAAATAGCAGCAATATCTTTTTCACTGATCAGCGAGTCCAGAAAGCAATAGGTAGAGGTGCTAACCCAAAGATTCCAAGATAAAGGGAAGCAAACTCTACAATTTCCAGACTGTTTAGGTTTAGCAGAACTAGAAGAAAGTGTTTTCCAAACTGCTCGAGAACTACTTCCCTCACGAGTGTGCCATGCTTGGTCTCGGTGGTTCTCTTCCTTCTACTCCTAGTTCAACTACCATATCTTCATTGGAACCAACACCCCGAACTCCACTAGACAACGATTCACCATTTTGTAGTAGTGATTCGCCATTTGTACTGGTGATTCGCCATGATTTTACAAGATAATATAATCTTGTGAGAGATTCGCCAAAAAATTATATATACATATTATATTATTAATAAAATCGCCTTCCATTTTTCCTATGTATCATGGGGATTCGCCTATTTATTATATATATAAATTTAGGGGGGTTCTTAAAATTTACCCTGTTCAGCTCTATCTCATTCACGTGTTAGTGATATATTGGAACAGTTCATGAGAACAAGATTGACTGCAATATTCGATGTAAGTAAACATAAAACATGATGCTTAGAAAAACTGCCTAGATTAAGAACAAAACAGAGCTAAAGTCACTTATCTAGAAAATATGCACAAAGCCTTTCGGACAGTAGGGGCCCTCTACCATTAGATTGCCACACGAATCCTTAACTCCTTAAAATTTCTTCAGATCATGCATCAAAGTTGTACTTCTTTCATTAAAGGAAAAATGCTCAGAAACAGAGTATCATAGTCTTTTTGAACTAACAACAAAGCATCAACTAACTAATTGTTTCTCGGTTCACCGAGTTATTCTTATAAGCAAATACATAACTGTCATTGAGTAGAAATAGGTATAGGTGTCTTTTATAATCAAAATAGAACTAAAACTCCTGTTGAGGACTCGTATTTTGCTGAAGACACCTGCAGAGTCCTTATCCTTGTAGAAGTCTACTTCCTAGTTTTGGCTTCCTCCACATGCATAACCACTTGCAGATTTTTGCTCAACCTTCGTAGAGGGCAAGGAATGATGTAGGAGAGTTATGGAATTCAACCATATGCGTTTTTCCCTCAAATGACACCTGTAACCTGTGTGAACATAAAGATGGTTGCGGAACATGCGACTAGCTACAGAATGGCTGCATTCTGTAGCTAAGTCTGATAAAAAATCACTATGACAACAAAACCATAAAAGTATAATAAGTCAGTCATTGCATGCATTCTTAAAGTGACTTTAATCATTCCTATTGATATTTTAATCCTATAACTGATAAAGGACAAATGGAATGAAGTGAAATTTGGTGAAAGAAAAGGACATCTTTAAGGCTCAACAAAGTACTTGCAACCAAAGAAAGAAACAATGTGAAGTGGACCACATAAATCATTGTGCCAAGAGGCATGTTTGTCAAAACTATCCCGATGATGTTTTCCAAGTACACATCCGGAGAAAACACCATCTCGGCAAGATACCATAGGAAGGCCCATCACCATATTTTCCTTACATAGAGTTTGAAGAGAGCGATAGTTTAAGTGACCAAATTTCTCATGCCAAAGTTTGCTCACTTCATCATTATGAGCAACAAAAATGGAGGAAATACATGATGACCCAAAGTTGTCAAACTTATACAACCTTCTGGAATCATCAGCAATGCTAGTAGCTAAAATATGTCTAGGATCTTTGAGGTCCTTGATTACAACATCATGAGGTGAGAATTCTACTATTTTCCCTTCACTTGAATGAGTTATCTGATACACAGATAGAAGGTTGCATGATAAGGTAGGAACACATAGTACATCATTAAACTGGCCATTATCTAGATGAATGGTTCCAAATCCTACAACATTAAGAGATCTATCATCATCAACATAAATATGTTTGGTGTTACAATCATTTAAAAAATAAAACATGGCTTTATTTTTTTTCATGTGGTAAGAAGCTCCAGAATCAATGAGCCACTCATGAGAAGGAGAAGCAGAATATACATTTAATGCATAACCAGATCTTGATGCTTGAAAACCACAAGTAGAAAGTGCCATGCCTGAAGATGATGGTGAAGAGTGCTCCAAATTGATGTTGTGCTTCTTCATTGCTGCTTCTAAGGCTTCCATCTTCTTAAAACATTTGGACTCTAAATGGCCATCACGATTGCAAAAGTTGCAATGTTTATCTATCTTCTTTCCTTTGTTTTTATATGCCTTATCATTTTGGTGAGTTTCTTTTTCAGTTTGTGGCTGAAATTGCTTAGGACCCTTGTCTGGTTTCAGACCATACTTTTTAGGATACTGCTTCTTGGGATTCTTTTGATATGGTTGCTGCTGGGCTGCTAAGGCTTTCTTAGAAGCGTTTCCAGAAGTGATAAGACCAAAGTGTAAGAGTTTTTCTTGTTCTCTTATCAAAGTATCGCAAAAGGCATCAAAAGAGGGGTTCTTGTAGGCGGTTCGTGAAGAAATGATGGCTTCTCTAGTGGAATGGAAGGCAGAAACAAATACAGAGTATGCAGGGCCAAGCTTAGCAAGAATGCAATAAATGAGGCTACCATCTTCCTTTTTTATCTTACAACATTCTAAAAGAATTCGAAGGGTCTTGAATTTGGACAAAAAATCTTCAATGGAGGAGAAATTATTGGGGTCCAAAGTAAGCAACTCATTTTCAAGATGGTGGGCCCTGATTTGATTTTGAATGCCAAAAACAGTTTTTAGCTTTTCCAGTGTTTCATCAGGGAAAATAATGGAAAGATATGAAATCAAGATCTGAGCAACTGGAGTGCTTACCAACCCTGAAGTTGATCTTATTATATATTTAGGCAACTTTATCATTATCGAAAGGTTTAGTTTTTATCTAAAAGGTTCTATAAAGCCTACTAAGTATATCTACCATGTGAGGTAGCCATTGGAAATAATTGGTGTTGTTAAGAATAATCGGGCATGCACTTTCCATTTAAAAAAAAACTAAAGCTGAGAAAAGCTGAAAATAATTGCTCCAATGGAAAGATCTCGAAAAATTAGGCCGTTTAAAAAAACGGCTCCGAAAACGGCTTCCGGATGAAGAAGTTATGCCTTTTGAAAAATTTGAGTTGTAGATGCCGAATAGTTACGGGAACAGGATGAAGTGCGGCCTTTTTTAAAAAAAAATCTGCCCCTTTGAACAAGGGGCTTTTTACAAAAGAAGCTTGAGAAAAAGAATTGAACCCAAGACCTCTATTCTCATAAACTAACCCCTCACTAAGTGAGATAGTAAAGGATCACGTTATTATCTGAAAGGAGGAAGGGGTTTTTTTGTTTTTTGTTTTTGTTTTACTCTTCGCTGTGCGTGTCTTTTCCTGCACCAAAAAACACAAATACCGAGTAAAAAAAAAAGAAATGCAAAGACTTACGGCAAAATGTTAGATTTTCAGTTAGCCTTACCAGCAACTATCATTTTTTTCGCTATTTCTGATTTCTCGAGATCACACAAAAACACGGGGAAAGAGCATACGTAGCAAAACAAAAATCCATTTTTCTTGTTTCTGATTTGCCGAGATCGCACACAACACACACCAAAGGGCATACACAGAGAAGAGGGTATAGATCCGGCAAATAAATAAAACGTAAAAACTGAAAATAAAAAGAGAGAACCGAAATAAGTAGAACTATTAACAAATATAACTGCAAAACATATGCTTTATACCTCCAAATCTAAACTGTCATAACTTGGGCAGCTGGAAACCTTTTCGCATGAAACGAAAGACGTTCCTCACTGTAACAAATGCTCTGGACACGACCGAGCAGTTCTCCAAGCCAACAATTGTTCAGAAATAGTAGATCTACAAAATGACATTTGCATGCAGTCAAACCGGCTTCGGATTTTGATCAACAATGGACGCGACCCTCAAAATAGCTTTGATACCATGTAGGAATTTACAGGGTAAGTTCCTTAGATCAAGAACCAAAGGTCATTGCTCACCGACAAATCACAAATCAGTACACCAGTATAATCACGTGGTTAAAACCCTCAAAGAGGGAAACAGTCCAACACGGCCACTTCAGGCAATTTATTAATATAAAAGAAAATTTACATATGTTTCTCTCATAAACGGTTACCGGACAAATGTCCCTCCATACTCTTTAAATAGAGATCATGGACCAATCGGGTGTTAAGCCACGGATCAAGTGTTGTTAATACCGAGGTGAGAGATAACCGTCGGATCACTACAAATCGTGACTGTCATATTATAAGTTACAAATGTACATGGTAAAGAAACACACTTTACCTAACTCTACACTAGACTAAGTTATTCTTAACTATTTCCTATGTGTCAAAATATCCTAACATGATTTTCTTATTTATAATTTAAAATAATTTTTTTATTATTTTTGTTTCCTAAGTTTTGTGAGTCTTGAGATGATTGCAAACTTAACCTTCTGTTGGAAAATCTGTCACCTAGAGGCATCTAAGCCACCAAAATCACTGGAGGTCGCACCCGACATGGACCACACCCGCCCTTAACATGGCTAGATTTTTTCCCACTGAGTTTCCAACAAGTGACCTTCACGTCATAGAGTGCATTAACAACACACTCCATCACCTACCCCACTTGGGCATAATTTGAAATAAAATTAATTAGAAGTCAACCCAAGCTTTGATGCCCCTTGGGATAGTCTAATTCCTCCAAAGGATGCTCTTCAACCATTAGGTAGTGGTAATTGCACTCTAATTCTTATTTCTAATTTAAGAGCAACAAGTTGTGTTATATTTATGCAAACAAATATACTGAAATTTAAACATACTACATTTTTATTTTTTGGCATATTTTCCAATGAGTTTTGCTCAAACTACAACAAAAAATTGTTGAAATGGTAGACTTGAGTTACTACCCATGTATAGATTTAGTGCTTTGAATGCTTTTATACATTCAAAATGCATTTTAAGAAATGAAAAATAGCAAGCCGACTTGGATTTATATCACCAAGTTTAAATTAAAAAAACAAAAAAATGTAAAACAATTAGACTTAGAAGACAAATGTTTTCTCATGCTAGTAATATAAATTTTCATTAAACTTTATTATAACTTTATTTTTACATGAATTACTCAATTTATCACAATGTTAAAGCATAAATATATGTTATAATTCCAAAACAATAAGAAATTAAAGAATGTCATTTTGAAATAAATTATCAATCTCTATGCATACTATTGTTTTAAAAGGATCTAAAGTGAAACATGTTACATAATGATAAAGTAATCATGGGTGGGTGGATGGAAATGAGACAAAAATGATTAGGGTGGAGGGAAATGGATAAAAAATTATTAGTGTGGTTACATTGAGTTGTTCGGAAGTGTTTGTTTTAGATGATCCATGAATAACCAAATAAAATGGTCAATTATCACGATAAGCATTTTGGTTCATGAATAACCAAATAAAATGGTCAATTACCAAGATAAGCATTTACATATATGGTATGAGGATATTCATTAGTTGTCAAAATAACTCCACCTTCAGTTGACTTTGTCATTGTCATCGGATTCTTTGATAACTTAAAGGTTGATTTTGTGGTTGGATTCTTTGATAACCCAAAGCAACAATTGGGATAAGCTCAAATTTCCAAAATGAGGTGCTTTTAGATTTAAGATTTTGAACATGTAATAAATTTATATTTCTATACTGCTATTCTAGATGTTGTATCATTTGATTTAGAGTTTTAATAATGCAAATGGTGGTTCCGAAATGTCAACTCAAATTCTTAAATAAGTGGATATTTCTTTATTAAGCAACAATCCCAACCATAGAAACCTATATACTTTATGCAAACGATGGCGGAGTTTAATATTTTACAATTTTTTGAACAAATACTTTGGTGGATGAGCATTGCCTCTAGGCTTCCTCAACAAGTTTTGGCATCATCACCATCATAGATTCTGTATGGCAAGCTATTGTAGACTTAACAATTAAATAACTTAAAATTGATAGAAAACCATTTAACCATTCAAATTAAAATTTGATGGAAAACATGCAAATGTGAAAAAGGAATATACTGGAAGTTTCTTGATATATGATGTGCATCTTTTTGCCATGTTTCTATGCTCTTTAAAATAGTTTTCACAAACAATGCCCATTTTTTTCCCCATTTTTGACATTAAATTGAAGTAAAAAAAACACATTATTTTTTGTGAAATAGATTGTTAACACTGAGATTTATCTTTCAAATTTATTTGGTTAAATTATTTTTAATAAATCAATCAAATTTAAAGTCACTTTTATAATATAAATATTGTTTGGTTAATTGGCCAAGGTTACAAGTCATATTTACTATGGAAAAATGAAGGACCAACAAATATGGCCACCATGTATAGCATAACAAATGTGTTAATTGATGAGGAGTTGAGAAAGTGTATGTAAAGAATATTTGCATTTTTTTTAATAATTAATTTAGTTATCTCAAAAAGGCCTCTACTTACATCAAGGTAAACTAATATCCTTGCAATAAACCTTTGTCTTTCATAGACAAAACTATCATCCACAAGAATAATTTTTCCTAGGTTGTTTTTAGTTATGCATAAATCCAAAATAGTCTAGGGTTCCATGGGGAGTTTAAGAAGTTTTATCCATAGTGGGGTGTCTGACATGGTCTCATCCCTAGCATAAAAAATAGTGTCATCGTTTTATAGACAAACAATACCTATCCATAAACCAAACTTCATTTAATATAGAAACAACATTTTCTTCCTTGCAAAAGACAAAACCAATGCATCTCTCTTAATAATATGTGAGCTACTAGTATATAGCCTAAACTTGAACCTATGTTCTACTTTATCTATCTTAGAAGGTAGTCCATCCCTACCCTATTTACAATAAAATTCCATGCCAAAGTGCATCCTCAAAAGATTAAGGATTTGGTCGATTGCAATATAGCTCCCCACAATTAAGAACACATCCTTCCTCAACTTCCAATGACCTTACATCATTTCTATCTCCAATTTCCAATGACCTTACATCATTTCTATTTCCAATGAGCCCAAAACCTTCCTTAGATACCAAACAAAACACATGTTCCTTCTACATTCCTTCACGATCACCTTTTGTCATCAGGTATAGAGAGTTCAATCATGTTGGAGGGTGTTTGTTTTTCTAAACATTAACTTTTAAATTGGCGAAATGGGTTGGAAACAATACACCCATAACCATGACCTATTTAAAAAGTCCCTTATAATTTTCCAAAATATGCAATATTAAGCATTTGTAACACCAATAATATCACTTTTCATACTATTTGATTAACTCAAAAAATCCTTTATCTTTATATTATCTAAAATATATATATATATATATATATATATATATATAAATGTGCTTAACCTTTAAAAGATCATATCAATTCACTTAGGCGTTTCCTTTCCCCACTTTCCGATATTTCCCATTTAGAATTTTAAAATTAATAAAAAATTATGAAATTATATATGGAAAATTAAATTCCAACATCTTGAGCATCATTTATAATTTTAAAATTAATCATTTTTTATGAAATTATGTTTGGAAAATTAAATTCCAACAGCTTCAGCATCATTTACAGTAACACTTTTCGTTTAGCCTACTGCTTTTTGGACATATAAAATTGCAATCCCACCGCCACAGAGTGGAGACTACACTTTTATCCACCACTGCAATTTAAGAGGTTTTGGGCCTGTCGGATGAGATCGTCGAGCGTGCAAATAGAACAATGGACCTCTTGACAAATTGAAGATTCGTGAGCAGATAGATGCGGAATTGAGGTAGGATTTTTACAAACCCTGTAAACGTGATCTTTCTTTTCATTCTCATGTTTGTCAGATCAGATCAGTGGCCCTTTTTGAAACGGAATGAATGATTTATAGCAGTTACAAAATGTTTACAGCGTGATCCATAAGCAAGCTTTTCACAGTGCTGTGAGGTGTAAGTCTTTCCCCTTTTTTTTTTCTGAATATTTGATTGTGTTTTGGCAGTGGATGGTTATTCGAGGCAACCAAGTTTGTCGATCCTCTGATCCTGGGTCGGTTCTAGGAGAGAATAGGCCAGATCCATCCATGTCATCTATCTTTTTAAGCATATTTGTTTAAGGTAGGGTGTTTGGCAGCTTCCGTGCTTGTTATTTTTCCCTTTCCCTTTCATGGGCAGCATAAGCACGGGTTGGGTTGGCAATATGGGCACCAGCTGATGTTGATGGGTTGGCTCAGATTGAGAAGAGGCCAGATCCGTCCATATCCTCTGTATTAGTATTTTTGTTTTAGCCAGGGTGAGGGGACTAGAGTGCTTTGCGATTTTTGTGCTACCTTTGGGATCCTAGGTTCTGTGATTAAAGATGCTCAAGCCCAGGTGAAGATGCTGCTTACAGACGCTGACTGAGTTCGTTTAAATGGTGTAATGGCATGGTGACATTGGGAAAGCATCTTGTTAAAAATGGTCTGCAACAACTTTAAGGGCAGTAATGTCCTCTATGATGCTATTTGGGTTACAGTTTTTCAAGCCTATAAAAGATTTTGATTGTTGTTGTTGGGGACGATAAATTCTTTGTGGTATTGGACGAGTTGTGGAATCAAGGTCGTATTCCCTACTCGGAGGAAAGATCTGATAAGCAGAAATCAATTGAAATACAGCCCCTCTCTGGACACGAAGCGTGGATGTTTGCAAGAATAGCTTTCAAAGAGGGCCATGCTCCTATGGAGTTGGAAGACTCTATTGTGTACGAGTGTAAAGGTTTTCCTTTGGCATTAAACGCAGAAGCCGCAACAATGAAGGGCAAAAGCTGTGTAGATGAATGGGCAATTTCTTTATCTTTGATGAAACCCTCAGATCCATCTTTCCCACAAACTCGTGCCCCCGTTGATCAAGAGTTGTATCAACGATTAAAATGGAGCTGTGATGCTTTTCCCCATTCAAACGTCGAAATTTGCTTCTTCTCTTCTGCTATGCTTATGGGAGACGCAGATTTGATGTAGACAAATTAGTACAAATATAGATTGCCTAAGGGCTTGTTATGAGCAAAAAGGGAACCCATTTAATGGGCATGGCCATTGGGCTGTCACTATGGAAATCTTCAGGGAGTTTGTGGTTTGTTTCAGAGTTTAAAAATAAGGGGACTTAGGAAGTCAATAGGGCATGCCAGCGAAGAGCTCATGATAATGTTCTTCGTGATATGGCAATTTACGTTTGACTTCCTCACATAATGATGTCTCTAAAACAAGGGTTTGCCTGAAGAGATATACCATATTTCTAGATTTCAATTATTTAACGTTTTCAACGTTTTTAATTTCTGGACATCTAGAATCATTTTCCAATCCCATCTAAGATTGGAGAGCTTAAAAATCTCAAGTATCTTTATTAAAAGCGGATGTTTAAACTGAAGGATGGTTCCACAGGAAATCTCTAAACTAAGCACTCTGTATTCAATAGTCAACTCCTGGATTAAGTGTGGAAACTGTAGCTCCTGCAAATGTTTGGAGTTTGAAGGGCCTCAAAAATTTGACACATCTGTTTGTCAAATATTAAACCCCATGATAAAGTCAGGAATTAAAGAAAGCATAATGGGGAATTGGCTGCAGATGAGTCACTTATAGTTGAAGCACAAAGAAAATTTTAATTTATATGGGTAATGAAGGATCTTCCCCAGGATATGGAGGACATGAAGAAGCTACCCAGGTTCATTATAGCTTGTTACCATGGGTATCAAATAATGGACTGTGGAATGATACTGCTCAAACTCTGTTCATGTCTTGAACATATATCATTGACCTTCGAAAAAATTTCCGACAGCCTTGGAGAAGCTACCCAATTTGAGTCACGGGAAAATATTGCAAAGAGAATAACATGAAACTGTGCCTTCCAACAATTATTCAGAAAACTGGGGAACTGTAAGTAACTGTAATTCTTATCATTAAACTTTCATCATTTTCTGTTATAAATGTGATGGTGGTTAAATGAATGTATAAGATTTTTAATATGTATGACCTTTTCTTATAAATTTTGGTTAACAATTGTTGCACAGGAAACCACGGTGGCGCTAATGGAGATGAGTAAGAGGAGCCACGGCCTTCGAAAGAAGATCCTTGTGGGAATTGAGCTTAAGCAGCAATGCCCTGCCTTGCGGGAAAGCCTGAGAATTTCTCAAGAGATATTCCATATTTGTCATGCTAGTAGTGTTAATAAGTTGGCCTTATGGGAGGTGCATAACACAAAAATTGTGTACATTAGGAAAATTTCTTTCAACTTGTAATATTGTTAGAACTTCCTTTTGTGGGGATAATACATTGTTCACTGCTAAAGAGTCTGAATTTGCATGATTGAAAAGCGTAGCTTGGATGATGCTACATGCACATGTTTACAGAAGAAAACTAGTCTCTGTGTTATGTGTTGCTTCTCTGTCAAACACGGATGTTAGATCTGATATAACTGTCACCATTCATAATTTGACATATGACTTATCTGCATGTTACCATTCATAATTTGACATATGACTTGTCTGCATGGTCTGTCAGCATATGCCCATTGCAAGAATGTGGGATTCAATACTGCAAAGGTGAGTTGGTTTTCCTTAGTTGCATTAAGGTTGAATGAATTGGCGTTGAACTGTTACCCATCTAGCAGTGTTCTTAATCATCATTTTGTGTATTGCATAATCATCTTACATTTCCGAAAAGTTCTACTTGTTTATGGGATAATTTTGTTGGGCTATGAAGGTGGTTATTATTAGGGGTCTGAGTGGTCAGGTGTGAAGATTTAGAAAGCGTGTGGTTGTCTATTGGCAGATAAAATTAGGACATCAAGCATAAGTTATCAAGCAACTACAAATATGGTGTTAATATTTAGATATCGCGTGCTTATCACACTAAGCAACATTGTGTGCTTTTCTTAACTGTTTACAACCAAGTGATAAGAAAGTTGAGGTAAACTTCTTCGCTGATTCATCATTGCATCACGTTTTATTGAGTACTTGCGACACTCCCTTTGCTGGTTTTATTGCCATTTGTCTAGTATATGATGGTTGATTATTGTTCTGCTAATACCGTTGTGAATCTAGGAGTGTACCGGCAGCGAGTTTGTGTATTTCCCTATTTTTTCTGATTGTCATAACATGAATTACAGAGCAAACATGAAATACTGTGATACTGTTGAGTAAGAAATGAATAGGAATTGGTACTGTAGTCTGCTGTGTTAAGTTTTAGGTTCATTGTGTATACACTATATAGTCAGCTAATTTAATGTATATATGAAGTACTGTTCCATTAACTTATATAGTTGTTTGTGAAGGGGCAGTTGTTACTCTGTTCATGTAAATATCAGCAGTTGTCAGGTCTGAGGTGACTCCACTGTGAAATTATTTTAGTGATTTGTTTCAGTACAACATGGCATCACATATTTAAGGAATTGTAATTTTAATGACTCGCTGAACATATCAAACCGTAGAACCAAAATTGATGATAATGGCAATGATGTGCTAGTGGTTTCATGAAAACTATATTAAATATGAATGTATATTCTTTGATAAATGGACTGCATAGTCTGTCTGGGCGGTCTTGTGTCTCTATTCAAGGTGGTACTTAGAGGTGGAAGAGTTTAGTTTGCATATGAGATTGAAGTCCCTGATAGGCCATAACTAGAAAGTCATACACAAAGTCAACAATGGTTCCAACATGGCTGTAATGGGGTCTAAATTATCTTGTGGGTTCGTACCGACATGGCTGTAATGGGGTCTAAATTATCTTGTGGGTTCGTACCGCCCTCTTGGTAACATTTTTACAGCATCGCTATCTAGTAATCCTGTTGACGCGGGATGCTCTCTAAATTATCCTCGTCATAAGGATCCAACAAAGTCACTCTATGAAGGGTTGAATGGTATAATTCCATAGCCCACCTCTGAATGCCCCGAAGAGAGGGCATGGTCTTCTCAGTTAAGTTTTAGGAGTTGTTTTTAGTCCGACTTTTTGAAGTTTCAGGTGCCGGAATCCGGTGAATTTTTTTGAAGTAAAATCTTGGTTTTTGTTATTCAAACTGGTTTTTTGACTCTATATGGATTCAACACCCTCAAAAACCTTTAGGGCACTTAGATTGTGTAAAGTTAGCAATCAAACTTCTATTTTCAATAAATTCCTGCCGAAATTTAGAGAAATTACACCATAAAAAGTCACCGTAAAAGCCTTCAAAAAATCGCACTAAAGACTACTCGCAAGTTTTACAGTACCATAGATCAAAGGGTACACTGTTCTATACTATAGCGCACAGCTACTAATTCAGTACTTGGTTTTTACCGTCGTGAGAAGTTTTACAGTACCATAGATCAAAGGGTACACTGTTCTATACTATAGCGCACAGCTACTAATTCAGTACTTGGTTTTTACCGTCGTGAGATGAGAGAGCGTACATAAAAGAACAGTGCATGGGAAGTACCTCTTAGTCTCACACTGATCTTTTAATACTGGGTTGATGTCATTGGGAAAACCTTATTTCCTCTGCGATAGGCCCATTAATGCTCCAAACGTACCAATGCCATGCCCCATGGTCATGCGAGCCATCTGGGACAAGCAATAGTAAATGATATGCGGTAAATGATACCCCTCTGGAGTCTGTACTCTCTTTCTCAAATGAGGTGGTTAGTTCATTAACGTGCCGGACCCGGAATTTAAGTCATTCCACGTACACTGGACGTACTCTTCCCATTTGTTTTAATACCTCCTTTGTGGGGTAGTTCAATGTGTACAAATTGTTCCTTAGCATGCCAAACCTGTAGATGTACCCTTTTTATTTATTTATTTGAATCAAGCATGTCTGGAGCATTCATATTCATATTCATATATATATATATATATATATATATATATATATATATTTTTTAAATTCAGCATTTCTAGATAGAATAGAATTGAAAAGAATAAATATATATATATATATTTTTTAAATTTAATGATATTATTTTCGTTTAAATTGTGATTTTAGTTATTTAAAATAGCTTAAAAAAACAGTAATGGCATATTAACTGTGCTTAAAGTATTAAATGAAGTTTTAACATTGTGTTTTCATAGATCCAACCCTAAGATATTACTTTGTTGATTTAGTGATAACATTGTGTTTTCATTGATCCAACCCTAAGATATTACTTTGTTGATTCTAGATAAAGTGATAGAGGATAACTTTATTTAAGACTTTCATTTTTATCTGAATTTTTATTCAAAGTTTGAATTTTATTTTTTATTATGCATTTAAATCTTATGAAGAGAGGTTGAAAATACAACATTTATGATTTTCATTTTTATTTGAATTTTTATTCAAAGTTGAATTTTATTTTTTATTATGTATCTAAATGTTATGAAGAGAGGTTGAAAATACAAAATATTTGGGGGAAATAAATTATTCAAAAATGTCTTCATTCAATTGAATAAAATATTTTAATTTTAATTTTACATTCAATTTTTATGCAAAAAAAAGTTAAAGTTGAAAATACAAATTATTTGTGGGGAAATAAATTAGTCAAAAAATGTCATAAGCTTAATTGAATCAAACATCTATAAAGCATAGAGAGCTTTGAAAATCTTTTTGGCTGCTAGTGTTTTTCCCTAGTCTATGCTTTAATGTGTGAATATTTTGCAGATCTCTTTTGTACTTTGTTCAATGGCAAATCTCAATGATCCGATGAAAAAGATAGTTTCTCTTGTAGGCATGGTTGCCAATAAAGCAAGAACTTCTTTGATTTTGTACAGTTCCATGCTGAAATATGGTTCTGACCTTCTGGTGGTTTTAGAGGTTCCTTCCCTCAATGTCCCTTTGGATGAGGAAGCTTTCAATTGTGAAAAATATTTTGTGGAGCAAGGTTTGATATGCAAGTTTAATAGGTTTGGCCGTGGCTGACAGATCTGTACAAATGGATCTCTGAGACTTGGAAACCTCTTTTGAAAGATGAACTAAACACTTTCTATATGGCACGAGGTTTTTTTGTTGTGGTTTTTGACAATATCGAGGACAAGAAGGTCATTTGTGAAGATGGTCGTGGTTTTGGAGTAGTATTGGTCTCTTCATGCAACCCTAGACTGCCACTTTTTATTCGATAATGGATTTAATATCCACAACTCTAGTTTGGGTAAGGCTTTTGAATCTTCCTCTGCATCTTTGGAATTTCATCACTATTCTTTATTAGGAATGCTTTAGGAAAGTTTTATTGTAGTAGCGTGAAATTGAATTTTTTTTAAGACTACTAATTCTAAAATATGTGTGGAGATGAAATTCAACAAGGCTTTTTCCAACAAAATTAATTTGACGATTCAAAATTATGTTTGAGTCCAAAAGCTCGATTATGAAAATGTTTCATTCCAGTGTAGAGCATGCTATGAAACATGGTATGTAATTAAAAATTGCCCAAAATCTTCATAGAACAACAAAGATTAGAAAAAAATTGAAGGCCCAAATGGTGGAAAGGAGCTCAGGGTGATCACTACACGATATACAAAGAGGAAGTCTTTGGACAAAAAAGAATTAGAAGATAAGTAGGAAACAAATATTCCCAAAGAAAATGTAACAATGACAACATAAATCAAACAGGAAAAATGCAGGGTAGTGAGCATTCTCCGAAGTTGGTGAAAGTGGAAAAGCGACAAACCTTCGTGGAACACGAGTGCTCTGCGGAATCCACAAGAATTTGTATTGGAAGAATTCCAAAATAGCAACACTCACTCGCTGAAGAACATTTTGCTTAAATTAGCAGAAAACAAGCGTTGGACTCAAGTTGGAAAGAAAGGAAAAAGTATTTCACCAAGGAAAACAAGAATCAAACTAAATCAAAATAAAAGTGGTGAATAAAGGAATCTAGATGTGTCTGGATATTAGGGATTCTTTGGATAATTTTTAGTTGGAAAGGGATTGAAATTTTTATCTCTTTGGGAACTAGATTGAGGGTTTGGATTGAGCCTCCTTGCTCAATTTCAAACTTGCAAGGAAGATTGGACTCTGTTAAAGTTATGGCCTTGTAACTGAGATTTGTTTTTTAAACAAAACATATAGTATTTATATTATAACAGTTGGATATGTGGCCATAACCATTTGCATGCTTCAGTGATTTTCAAGTTTTGCAAATTTGAAATCCAAACCCTCAAGTGAGTTCTCCATGACACAAATTCCAGTCTCTTTCTAACTAAAATTTTTCCAAAAACCCACAATATTGAGATACATTTATGTTCAATTTTTTACTATTTTGATTTTGATTTAGTCTAACTTCTTTGTTTTTCTTGGTGATTTTTTTTTTCCCTTTCTTTCCAACCTGAGTCCAACCCACATTTTCTACACATTATAGCGGGTCGTTCTTTGGCAAGTGCACATTGCTATTCTTGAACTCTTCCTCATCCCTCTGATCTGCCCAAGAAGTTTTATTTTCAATGTTATTTCATGTGGTTTCTGAAGGAGATCCATATTCCACGAGGATTTGTTGTTTTTCCACTTTCACTGCGTTCGAAGAATCGTTACTAGAATCTAGAGGATCCATATTGTTATGCCTTTTTTCCTTGGATTTTTTTTCTTGGAGATACATTTTCTTTGATTGAATCAGCTTCCTTCTTGTCTTCTAGTTCCTTCTTATCTTGAAGCTCTTCCTCTTTGTATACTATATAGTGATCACCTTGTGCTCCTTCCCACCATTTGGGTTTTTAGGATTATTTTCATTCTTCGCTATTCTAAGAACATGTGGGGTAGTTTTTAATTACATGCTCTATTTCATAACACAATTTACATCGAAATGAAATATTCTCATAGTCAAGCTTTTGGACACAAACATAGTTTGGAGCCGTTAGATTAATCTCCTTGGGAAAATATTTGTTGAAGTCAATCTCCATACATATTCGGGCATAAGTAGTATTGTAATATTTTCTAGTTTTGAAACAACTACAATGAAACTTTCTCAACACATTCTCAATTAATGAAAGCGATGGGAGATTCCAAAAATGCAAGGGATGGCTCGCATGACCATGGGGCATGGCATTGGTACGTCTGGAGCATTAATGGGGCTATAGCAGAGGAAATAAGGCTTTCCATCAGATGGCGCATATCATTTACTATTACTTGTCCCAGATGGCTCGCATGACCATGGGGCATGGCATTGGTATGCCTGGAGCATTAATGGGCCTATAACAGATGTAATAAGGCTTTCCATATGGGACAAGCAATAGTAAATGATATGCGCCATCTGATGGAATGTTTGTAAGCTTGTCAGGCATTGAGAATTGACTTGACAGGTAGCTAGTATTTATGATCTGTGTGTAAGCTTGTCAGGCGTTGAGAATTGACTTGACACGTAGCTCGTATTTATGATCTATTTAATAGAAAAAAATTATTATATCTTATTTCAAAATTTGTGAAATATATATGTTTTAGGTTCTAGGTGGTTTTACTTTTTACAATTACGTTTAGGTTTTAGATTTAAATAGTTTTACATTTCCGTTACCGTTTAAGTTTAGGACTATAATGTTGGGTTTACATTTCATTTTAGGTTTTTAAAGTTTAGATTCTACTTTTAATATTAGGATTTTCATTTAACTTTTAGTTTTAATATTATTTTTTAGGTTTAAAGTTTTAGAATATGTTTAATATTATATTTTAGGTTTAATATTTTAAGTTTAGATTTTATGTTTTAAGTTTTAGGTTTTTAAGTTTAAAATTTAGGTTTTAATATTAGATTTTAGGTTCAAGTTTTAGATTTACTTTTTGATTTTAGATTTGATTTTAGGGTTTTTAAGCTTATAAATTTTAATATCAGGCTTTAATGTTTAGGTTTTAGATTAAATATTGGGTTTTAGATTTTAAGTTTTGAAATAATGTTTAATAATAATATGATTTTTAATCTTTACATTAGTGTAATGATTATTAACAATATTATTATTATGTATTATTCAAAATATTTTAAGTTTAAATATTAATAAGTTTAATATTAATTATTATATAATATTAATATTTCAGAAATGACAAGAAATTTATTATTACTGATGAATTCAAATTCAAAACGACAGATACAAATTTCTTCTACAATCCGTAGAATAGAAAATCACAAGGTAGAAATACATGCAATGACATGCAACCATCAAAACACAAGGAACATAATGATTTTACAAGGGAACCCAACTGGGAAAAACCCCTTCACTTATTTTCATTAATCAGATGATAATGAGAAACTATTACAACGTAATCTCCAAGCTCTGAAGCACACCCTCCATTGTAAAATTGTTCTTCTGAATTACTATCACTCGCCAACACTTTGCCTATTCAAGTGCCCCCAAATTCCTCCTATTTCCTTGCACAATTCACAAGAAATTCAACTCCTAAATAATAGGGGAATTCCCTATTTATTTGCACAATTCCCAAGGAATTAATAACTTGCTTAATTCAAAAGAATTGTACACTCAACTATTATAGAATTGATAATTACAATGTGCAGTTTCCTCCACTCTAGCTAGGAAATTCAAATTACATGCATGCCTAAGCTATGTTTAGTTGATTCACTAGTTAACTAAGAAATCACTCAGTTGACAACAGTCGTAACTACTCAACTCACTCAACTAATTACATGAGCTCAGTTAATTGAGTTCAACTGAAAAGAATTAAACTAGATTGCTAAATTTTAGCAATCACTACATGCACAACTCTACTCCAAGCCTTCAAACTCAAATTTGTTGATCTAACTAGTAGACATGACCATGTCACTCTAGCTAACTACAATCCAAGTCATCCTACTGATGTGGAAAATCGAATTACTCAATTTGACTAAGACAAGTCGAATTGAGCCTTTCTTATTGGAATTTCTAACAAATATTAATTATTTAAAACATTAATATTAATAAATATCATCATAAATAATAATAATAATAACTTTTTAAAATAATATTGTTAATAACATCATTAATATAGTATTAATAGTGTTTAAAAAATAAAATTAGTAACCTTATTAATGGTAAATAACCTTATTAATAGTAAATTTTATTAACATAAATATTACTAATAATATTTAAAATATAATATTTAAGGCTCTCAAGGAAAACCTGGTGACAACCGAGAACCAACAGAAGGTGTATGCAGACAGAGGTCATGTGGAGAGATGGTTTGAGGTGGGGGACTTGGTTTACCTTCACCTTCGGCCTTACAAACAGACTATGCTGAAGCAGAAGGGGGGCGAGAAGCTTGAGCCTCGCTTCTATGGGCCATATAGAGTCATCGAGAGAGTGAGAGAGGTAGCATACGAGTTGGAGTTGTCTCATGGGATCCGGATACATAACATTTTCCATTTGTACTGCCTTAAGAAGGCCTTGTGACAGTGCATGACAGCAACCACCTAGTTCCCCCCTACAGATGACGAGGGGCACTTGGTGCTCCAGCCAGAGGCCATCTTAGACACCAAGGAGAGGCACTTGAGGAGCCAAGTGGTGAAGGAATACTTGATTCAATGGAATAACCTTCCAAATGAGGATGCCACTTGGGAAGGGGAGCAGATCCTCCAGCATCCATCACTGTAGTTGCTAGCCATTGGCAGGGAGGACTGTAATATTCCTAATTTGTAGTTTCGCCAATTAGAATATTAAATTCTGATAACATTTTCTCTCTCTAATGTTAGGCAGAAATAAGATGGGTTGGGAACCCACAAATAATATTTATGAAAAGATAAAGTCTATTTCTATAGTTCCCAAGGGAAAAATTGCAGCTTTAGTGGGGTCCAAGTGGCTAGCATTGAATGGAGGCAATTTCTTAGATGGCAGTGTGAGGGAGGCTCGAAAGAGGCTGTGCTGGGAATGGAATGTGTGTGTACGCTTGTCAGGGAAATTAGGAAACTTCACAGTTGAAGGAAGGCACTACAGGGATTGAATCGGATTGAATCGTCGACTGCATGGATTGAATCGTAATGCTAAAACCTATGGTGGGTTTCGAACGTTTATTTCACTGAACTCTTCTGATCAAAATATTTTTACTTGGAAAAATGAAGAATTACGCTAAATATTTGCTGACAAATGTAAGGTTGGAGGCACAATTAGGTAGTGACTAGAAGGATCATTATGTACTCTCAAGATTCATAACAAATGTTGGCTTAAATAATGCAGAATACTGAACACTCACCTTGGAAGCTATCAGTAACAACACTCTCAGGACGGTTGGTGTCAAAATTAATAGTAGATATGCACCCACTCAGCCTTGACACGACGATGAAACACATTAAACTTTTACTATGATTTGAGAACTTCTCCATTTCTTCAATGGAGAACCCACAGCTGAATACAATAACAGTTCTAGGGTTCTATCTTCCTCAATGGCGTTCAAATTCATTTCATTGGATAAGTTTAAAATTATCTCATAGAAAGGTTTTTGATAATGGAAACTAAATGTTTAAATATATACATATACTTTTTGGTTAACCAAACTTATAAACGGTGAAAAGATTATTATACATGCGCTTTTGAAATTGGTGAGTTGAAAATGTTATACAAGGGATTTCTATAGGAAATGAAAATGAAAGTTAGTATTGAGTTTAAATGGTGATTTCAAATGTTGGTGCTACATATTCTTCATTGATGTGAAATCTTCATTTTTTTGTGTTTTTATGGTTAATTTTAAGGATGAGTTCTATGTTTTATAAACATTATTTCTTTAAAATCTCAATGTGGTTATAAGCGTAGTCGATTTGCTTTGCTTTGCTTTGCTTGTACTAAAGTTTTATTAATTAATATATATATGTTATTTTAAAATTTATTAAAATTTATAAATAATTTTATTTATTTATTTTATTTAGTAAAAAAAAAGCCAAATTAAGATATTATTAAAGAAATGTTTACTTTATTTTTTTCCAATAGAAACTTAAAAAATCAAGTTTATTAATATAATGAAAAAGTGTTTAGATTATCTCTTTCAAAATTCCATTAATGATGTCATCTAGCTTTGTAATGTTTGATGCAACTAGCATTTTGCATGCAAATGTTTCTCATTACACTATAATTCAATACAATTTACACTATAAACTAATATCATGACATTTATTCGACGTTTGAAGTTCCATTGTCATTACTATGTGACATATGGAATGATTCTTGGATTTAATATTTATAGGTAGATTTACATGAGAAGAATATGTTAATGTGTGTATGAATAGAAGACAAGTTTTTGAATTTTTTACATTTGAGATGTACACGTGTTTGAATCTAAAATAATAAAAATATTTCATTTTATTACTTTTAAATTAAATAGGTTTAGTTATAGTTTGAGGCATAATTATTGTAATAAGGGGCAATGGTGATGGAAAATAGGGCAGTAAAATGATATTATATCATAAATTTAACCTCATTATGACAATTTCATTCAAAGAATCCATAGTTCTCTCTAACGATAATATCTTGAATTATTGTAAGTATGATGTTTATAATAAAATAAATTAAAAATGATTTGTGGCATGCCTTATTGTAGATATAATGTTTATAAGAGAATAAGTACACACAATAGGAATGATGGAGGATTAGAGTTTCACAAAATAATAGTTTAAAAGTAGTGTAGGTTAACTATGTACATGATCTCAGCAAAGGCTTTTTCATCTTTAGAATGGGAGGGACATGACCTTAAATATTAGTTTGAAATCCAAGAGTTATCCTAATTTGAAGTTTGGGAGATAAATAGGTCATCCTAGGTATGCATCCCTAGTTCTAAGTATAAGGTAGGCCTCTATAGAAAAGTAATAATTCTCCTCTCCATTTGGCCTAGTAGGTGAAAAATCATTTAAACATATTTTAAAAGAAAAATTAAAAAATTAATATTTTATATGAAATAAATATGATAGAAATATCAATTTCCTAATTTTTTAGGAGTATTATATACATATTATAAAAAAAAAAATTCTTAGCATCCATACTTTCTAAATGATTCTCTTATGTTATTATACAATAATGTAAGTTTCATATGCCTCATTAATTATTGCAACAAAAACACTTGATCTAATTCAATCATACTATGATTTTTGGATTCATTGGATTTCTATATTATAAGTGAAAATAATGTATATATGTTATTTCCACAATATATCTTATTTCCACTATATCCCATGTAGTTACATCCTTTTGTTAACTTCCTACACAATTCCAAATGAACCAAGGACCAATTGATTATCATTTAATTCCACCACAACTTTTCTATTCTTAGGTGAACTTTTTTTTTCTTCACTCTCAATACCTACACAACTTTCAACATTTGTAAAATAGAATGTTTGAAACATCTAGCTACTATTATTATTAATGACTACATTATTAGTACAAATTCAAAAAATATATTATTATGTTTGTCATATATTAAATTTTTTTTATAATTAATAATGATAATAATAAATTTTTTTTTTTAAAGTTATAATTTAGTTAAATTTTAGAGTAGATGGTGATAGGGTGTTATGTTAAGGCACTTCATGGTGTAAAAGTTACTTGTTCGAAAATACAAATTCAAAAAATATATTATTATGTTTGTCATATATTAATTTTATTATTATTATTATTTTATTTTTTTTAAATAATAATGATAATAATAACTTTTTTTTTTAAAGTTATAATTTAGTTAACTTTTAGAGTAGATGGTGATGGGGTGTTATTTGAAGGCACTTCTTGGTGTAAAAGTTAATTGTTCGAAAATATGTGGGAAAAAACCCATCCACACTAAGGTGAATCCACATCTCAAAAAATCTTACACACTTCTTTGTATTCATACCAAAAATATTGTTTGTGCCCTATTTATAGATAAATAAAGGAATTGTTAAAATATATATAAAACCAAAAAAAAAAAACCTTAAATAATACTACACCACTTATCAATAAAGTTTTCATCTTTAAATGTTAGTATTGAAGTGGTAAATGCTCAAAACTTTATCAATTTTTGCAGATTTTATTATAAGGTATGTATGTTGTACTTTAAAACTTTAGTTTTCCTTTTCATAAATTCAAAATTAAAATAAATTTGAATCCATATATATGCTCTCTTCATGTACATGATACATCTATTATTATAACTAAGCAAAGTTCCATGGTATGATATGGTTTTACATGCATGCACCATTGAATAAGATATAAATTTAAGTAATTTAACTTGCAAACTTTATAATTTGTAAATGAAACAAAATAAATCAATTCTAACTATATTCATCAATAGTAATGTAACATTGATAGAATATAACATTAAATCCACATCATGAATTTAAAAGCCAATGAAGACATTATCATATACACAAGTTCACATTCTTGTATTTGTATTCCAAATTGGTCTAGTTATACATTTTTCTCTTTTACAAAATGGGCCCATGGCCCATGGTATTCCCAACATAGATAATGGAAGGTCACGCCCATAAATGAAATAATGGAAAAATGACATCATGACTGATTTATAAATTACGTCTATACGTCACCCTCACCACGCTTTGCACTCCCAAGTGCATTTCAAAATTGATATTGCTGCAAAAATTAAATAGCCAATTAGTTTTAAAATCCAAAATGCATAGAATCAATTGCCATTAATTCATGATAAGATTTTGATCAACTACTCATTCTCACCATGAAGATCTAAGGCAATGGAGAAGATTGTCCTTCCTTGGCAGATGGTGGAGCTGTTGGTGATGGATATAGGCATGGTTCAAGGGTGATGGATAAAGGCATAGCGGAAGTGAAATCGGAAAAAGGTAGTGGGTGTGGGTGGTGATACACCCCCACCGGTTGTACGATAGTGGGAATCACCCTAGGGCGAGGGATCACCCTAGGGGGGGAAATTGGAATGTCAAGGGTGGATGATTGAAACAATAAGAAGGGTGGATGAATAAATGGTAGGGGTGGGAATTGGGAAGAGTTTGGGGAGGTGGTTATAGGCATGGGAGAATTTATGATGGAGAAAGGTGGTCGGTGTGGGTGACAATACATCCCCACTGGTTGTACAATAGGAGGAAGCACCCTTGGGGAGGAAATTGGGATGCTAATGACTGGAGCAGTGTTCAAACTACTATAGTTTTTTTCACCAACATGCTCATCAAATAATTGAAGTCGACAAGCTAGAACATTGTGAGATGTGGGTCCCTCGACTGTAACAATAAAAAATTTCATATAGTTATGAAAATGCATTGAAAATGATAATATATCGCATTTCACATAAAACAATGCATGCCATCAAATTTCCATACCATTTTTCTGTATAATAGAATGTTGCACTAACTTAGCTATGTGGCCCACACTTCTTTGGTGTTGAGAAGATAACTCCAGTTGCTCATCCATGTTTCTTTTTTTTTAACGAACTCATCCAACCTTTTCAAAATGTGGTTTATCTTTCCCTGATTTTGACTTGCGCCCACATTACCTTTTCTTTTTGACTGGGCTCAAGAAACTATGTTTTCTTTTAGTAGTGATCCTTGATGGAGTTATAGTATTGAAAAACATTCTATTGTATTCTTGACATGCTTTTTCTACCAAACTGTTCAATGCATTTGCTTGCTCCAAATTTGTAGGTATTATGGATCTCAATTTCTCAAGAGTTGAAGAGTTAACACGTTTCATCTTATCATCTTCAAATAATGCACTATCTGGTCATACATTGGTTGATTGAACATTATCAATGCTTGTTTCATTATAATAATTTATATTTGGAGGAGAATCAAAGCATGGCGGAAGCTCCGTTTGGATTTCTAGGCCCAATATAGGTGTTTCATTCAAATCAAATAAAATTGTAGGCCTTTCTGTAGTAGGATTAGTGATATTAGGTAGTACATTTTCACCCAAAGTAATGTTACTCACCAACATCTCAACTTTCAGTACATGTTTACAAACATTTCCATTCAAGGCCCAATTGCAATTACATAAGTGTAGATTGGAACCTTTATATATGACATTGTACCAAATATCACGTGTATCCTTATTTTGGCTACGAACCCAATAACCATTGTTACTCTTTTCATCAAGCACGCAATCTTCATTTGGGATTTGGCTAGCTCTACACTTGGATGAATTCAATTGTTCCTCAATTTTTCTAGGCCGTACAAAACCAACTTCTTTTAAATGTTGCATATGATTGTAATATAATACAACCTTTGTCAACAACACATATATTAACCAATTGACATGTCTATGACATGCATTATTCTTTTCGCTTAGGTACCTTTCCTTGATATGCCGATGATAAGATTCAATGGCATTATTTGTATCCTGATTGGAATGTGGAAAATTTCTGTATGCTTTTGCCCACATATCTGTAGAAAGAAATTTATTAGTTATGAATTAATAATACATATGACATGAAAAATAGAGTCATTAAAGCCACTTACAAGAAACTTACATATTTTGTTGTTGGCTAACCAAGTTGTTTTAAAATATTCCAAAAACCTTGGTTGGTCCTTGAATCTTTCAAAGAACCTTTCAACTGTCTTTTTTACAGATTCATCATCTTCACATGTGTGCATGATTTCTCCTAAAGAACAAAAAATGTGGATTTGGTTTTCCCTTCCTTGGACTTTATTTCCAACATTCTTCAACCATGCACGACGAACATGCCACACACATAATAATATTTTACACTTGATTGAAGACCTGGAATAACACAATTTATTAGAGGGAATATACATTAACAATATTTTTATGTCTCTTATAAAAGAATAAACACATCACCTTAATGCTTCAATTTCAGTAGTAGCATCATCCTTGATGAAGGCTTGAACATGCCAAACTGGTCGCTCTTTCTTCCCAATGGAAAAGAGAGTTGACATCCATTTATAAAGCTCAACTATAGTATTGCGTGATGATATCACCCAAGCTACTGGAACCCCATTGCGATGTTCGTCGAAAACCATTAAGGTGTACAACTGATACTACATTACAAACAATGTACATAATTATATTTTTATAAGTTACATGCACTAAAATGAGGTTGAATAAATGAATCAAATTTAGGATAAATTTGTACTCACCCCATACTTAGTTGTACTAAATGTTTAATCCATTCAGATTATATTATTGTGAGAATATTTTAGCATCATTGAGCGCATCCACTTTGTTTGTATGCCTATAATAAAAGGGATGTTTTCAACAAGATCTTGTTTCTGGTAGAAGAAAAAGCTCTCAAGGTGTTCCTTATACCAACATTCTACACTGTTTGGATCACTTTGATCTTTAACATACTCTAGCCTTATAGTATCATTGTAAATGTTTAATATATCTTGTCTTGTCATATATGTATCTCAAGATGTCCCTGTGTATAACTCACCAAATCCATCCTTCACATCAGAGATGAACTTGTCCCATATCATTGTAACATTAAAACCTCTTTGGATTAAATGTTGGACAATAGATCGCATATCCCTTGTTAAATGTGGTGCATAACTGAATCTCATAGGCCTGCCGATTGCATCTTTTCCATGACAAACAACATTGGATTTATCAATATGCCTACATGCAGTATATATTATTACAACATCATCTGGTCTAAGTTGAAGTCGTCGTACAATGAAGTGACATTGGCAACCAACTTTAATACTTTCTTGTCGACTGTGTTTTTTTTTTTTTTTAAATATCTGAGGATGCACTCATAATTTGGTTTTTGCACTCCAGACCATATGCACACCAATACCTACATATAAATGTTTTACAAAAAATTAGATATAACATATATGCATATTGTAAAAAATTATACGTGTATTGATAAATATATAAAGACTCACATAGCGTACTCCAAATATGTTGAACAATATGTTTGTTTGAGATCCTCTACTTTTTTCTTCGATGAGTACAAAGATGAAATTGAGTGGGTGCAGATTCACTCGATTCCTTTCCTCTTATAAAATCATCAAGTCGACAATATGGAATAACTGCAACTTGGTCCCCATCAATATTTATCCATGTTAAGTCTTCTGCTGAAAATTCAATCATATCCTCCGAGTCTTCAACTTCCAACCCATTAATCCTCTCCCACTTACACATTCTTCAAATATCTGTACACATTCCATTGAAAATGATTTGGTTTGAGTAAATATTATGGTCTTTATTAATGCATATCACTAAGCATGGAAATCACATTTTTAGGTAAATATTTTATGCTTTTCAGATAAACCACTTTGGAAAAAGTAATAATTGGGTCATTAATAAACTTAGATATTTCTCACAAATTTAGACAAACCATGTATGACATATGATGTCTTTGTGGAGGTGGTGTCACCAACTTAGTGTCATGGGGTGACTTGTGATGAGTGGTTGAGGGAAAAGGTGATTTTGATGCCTCCCTTCACATAACCTACATGGAAACCTAACTTTACTCTTTTCCCCAGGAACTTTAGAATCACTAATCAATGGATCAACCATAAGTTGATGAGAATAATTAGACCACACTTCTAAGACTCTATGTATACTAGACAAATCCTTAAGAAGGTGAGCACCCTTACAAAGATTGCAAAGGTATTTGGGGTTGTGTTGCATGTTGGAGGGTTCCTCAACATTACTAACACTCACGACCATGGTTGGTTTGTTAGACCCTTTTTTAGAGGTACAATGCTACTCATAGTGATTGCCCTGGAACAATAGGCAAAACATTCTAGAAATGGGGGTTGCCTAACTACGACGCCTCCGCCATTCGTGGAAATGGTCCGAGATATGGACGGTGGGTGTTTGCCTAAAGTGGGTCAGTAATTCCATTCCAGAATCGCGGTGGATGGGTAACTGAAATAGGTCAGGAATGCAGTAGCGAGGGCACTAAAGGTTCCATGTGTAACAGATGGATGCTCCACATACCATTTCATGACTATTCCAATTAGGGTGCATTGAAATAGTCTTAGTCGAATAGTATCGTCAACGATTTTGTTCGACGAATACCATAGGTGGAAAGTCCGAAGGGAGCTTCATGGGCATGGGAGTCCATGTAGGGTTGTGTGCAATGGGATCATTTGTCAACCTAGTTAAATCTAGTAAATTTAACGAAGCTAATAAAGGTGACTGAGAGTTTGTAGCCATTGCCCCTTGTGAAAACACAGTGTTCTGGTTAGGTATAGGGTTTGTATGTGACATGCCCTGCTGTGAGTTCACCTGACTTCCTGATGCAGGGGCATTAGCTTCAGAAAATACCTTGTATTTTATTAAACATAGGGGGTCTTGTGTTTTTGAGAGAATATTGATTTTTATGTAATTATTAATGGGTTTTGAGTGATTAAATGAGATTTTAATTAATGTGAGGATTTTGTAATGTTCCCGGATGATTGAAGAACATGAGGGAAATCAGATAGTTTAGATTTGAGATATTTAGGAATTGATTGTAAATCCTAAGTTAGATTCAATTTCAAGATTTTAGGGATAGAATCTAGATTTTAGGAGTTTGCAGATTTTGAGGATTTTGTTGAGTCATTGAAGGGATTTGAACCTAAATTGGTTCATCATAATTTGTATAAATGTAATAAGCCTAAAAGGCAGATAAATTAGAGAGAGGTAGGAGACAGGAATTAGAAGAGGACAAACATAGTTTTGTTTGTAAAGCCTCCGGGCAATTGTAAAACAGGGCCAATGATTTGAAAATCAGGCCAGAAACAGAGATTTCTGTAAGTAATTTCATTTGTTTATATGAAAATATCTTTTCAAAATTATATGCATGATTGATTGAGCAATTATATGTTTAAATTCTGTAATTGGAGTTGAAGTGAAATTCTACATATGATTGGGTAGATTGATGTCAATTATAACATATGAGTGTTTACATATATTTTTGAGGAGATTGAGGACTTTGCAGTCATCAGTCACTGCAAGGATCGATGACATAGGAGGAAATTTGAATTCAATTTCAGAATTTGGCATATGGCAATATTATTTTGGAAAACCATAGAATGTTGTGGGAGTTTCTGGTTGAAACCACAAAGGGGAATTGTGAAGTCGAATGGTGGCGCAGTGAATTTGTGAGCGCAGAGCTAAAATACGCATGAGGAATAGTAATTGTGCATCGGAATCATGAGTTTCGAAGGTGTAGAGTGGTATGAAGTCAAGTGGAACTTCATAAGGCACGAAACCGTTAATGGATCGAATGTGAAATGAATTGAGGACACAGAGGTTTATTTAAAATCTGTGTGAATTGTAGAAGAAAATGCATAAGGAATCATGGAATTCGTAATCGAATTCTTGCAGGGTTTTAGTTTGGAATGAAACCTGGATTGTGTTCATCAACCAATTAAGGGAAGCAGAAGTATGCAGTAACTGGGTTTGTTAAAACATAAAGTGTTGCAGACTCGATGGAATAGAAATGTGCATTGAATCATTCATATTCAGAATATAATGAAATCAATGGACTCGAGTATGAAAAGATGCGTAGTAGAAGGTTTGAAGTGGAGTTAAATTCGAGAGCAGAGGAGCATAAGTGCATAAATACTCAAGTGAACGAAGGTAGATTGAAGGCAAAGGGAATGAAGCCGCAGGATAGGCATATAAGACTGTGAAGAAAGTTTAAGAGGGAACCATGAAGATGAAGAGTGGAACCGGTAACTGAACAGTGAGGGCGGTTTTGACAATAAAAAACCGGCGGTATCGCGTGGCCTTTCGAATGGTAAATGGATTATGAATTTAGAACGTGATATCACTCCTTGATGGACGCGTGGAAAAAGTGGTAAGGATAAAACCATTTTTATCGCGTAAATTTTGAAGATTAAGTCTCATGCATTTTCATAACGCGATATTCGTTGATCACTGAAGTTATGGAGTGTGATGAATGCCCATCGTTGGATGGAAGGATATGTTATGTTGCGTGGGCCCGAATGTTATTTTATGTTGCCGTTGGTTTTTAACCAAAGTCTGAATTTATGTATGGTTGAATATTAAATATGTGGTGGCATTTTAATTTAATGCCGTGAAGGTTGATAGATGTTGGAATGTATGATTCTATATGCGTTGGTGTTGATTAGCCAAGGTCAAGTTTGGGTAAGTTTTAAAAGACAAAGGGCACATATATATTGGAGTTGAAACCTTGAGTTTCGACCAAAGTCAAAGGATTAGTGTGAGATGAAATGTTCCATGAACATTTAAATAAAGACCATGCATATACTTGAGTTGATTGAATATAAATTCGAATTGCTATATGGTGAAAAGTGAGTGGGCCATCATATTGAATTTTAGGTTGAAGTAAAACCTTTGCATAAATGAATGTTAAACGAAGAGTCATATATATGATGGTTGAGAGAATTATTTGGAATGAAGTTTAAGTTTGAAATAGCTTCCGCTTATAGATGAAATCTAGGTTGTGATTTTATAACCATGTATTAAAAGTTGAAGAAATCTTCCTTGAAGATTTAATTTATATGCTTCCGCAAAAGTTGTGAAATTGCCCAGATCTTGAGAATTATTGTGATAATAATTTTGGTTGAAACATGAATAATGCATTTCAAAAAAAAGTGCTTATGGTGAGAATGTGGGTAAGCAGGGTGATCCTGCTATCACTTGCCGAATGGGTAGCACTCCTCTGTCCCCTAAGGATTGTGGGAGGAGTGGTATGTGGTGACCCTGTCGGGGTGTTCACTGGTGTGGCGTTGGGTGACCGACGAGGGTTCCCAACTAATGATGCCCCAATAAAGGATGAACAAATAAGGGTGGTAGTGCTTCGTCTTTGATGCCTAAATGGCGAAAAACTTGGAACCTCTCCCGGTAATTGGGGGGGGGGGGTCCAAAAGGCGTCTAGATCGACGAGTTCCTATTGGATCCGTTCTGGCATCATCTAGATATGTTTTTGGAAAATTTTGAGAGGATAGAGATTACAATCAAAGAAAAAATCCGATCATATACATAAAACAAAGCGAAAATAAAAGATAAATTTTCCCTTTAGATTAATCCTATGTGATCAGTCAATAAAAAAATATGGTTTTTTGTTGTTTTTTCGTATGATACTCAAATCCTAAAAGACCTAAATCATCCTTACACGCTCAAATGTAACTGGGCCTTGAGAATATATCTTTTGAATGCTGGGGCAACGTCCTGAAAGAGCTGGCAACGCCTCCAGTGAACCAAAGAAAATCAACCAAGGTAAGGGTAGAGGATCTAGTGCTTGCCTGCACCATCACCTATAAGGAAGGATGCCCTAATTTTGGTCTCTAGGTACCGTCATCCCACGTGAACGTTCGAGTCTTGGGCTTCTTGGTAATTCAGCTACTAGTACCGAGTATTAGACAGGTTAGGTAACCCCGAATAATACCACACACAATGGGCCTAAGCCTAACTCCCTCTAAATTGGGTCTCTGCTGCGCTCGGGTTTTCTTTGCCGTGGGCGGATAGACGGATTTAAAAGTTTCCTAAACAGTAAACTTATATGTTTCAAGATATAAACTGACCAAGGCAGCTTATTAGATGCCTACCCCCTTGGTCCTAACTTAAGCTATAATTTCTCTTGTGGCCCCTGTGGGAAGATTTTAATGTGTTTAGTTAAGTGAGTTTTAGGTGGCTTTGATTCACTTAAGGTGTGAATGTGTGTGAGAAAGAGGTGAATAAGCGCATAGTTTGAACATGTGGATATGCGATGATCCTTTTCAAAATCCCCTTTTTAAACTAGGTTTGGTTATTCCTTGCCCAAAAGTAAAACATGTGCGGATGTGGGCCGCTTACAATGCTTCCTAGTTAATCTCATTCATCAACTATAGGGAGATGGTGAATTATCAGTAGAGAGTGTTCATATGCTTGCCTAGGATCACCCGTGGGTGCAAAGGTAGTAGAGATTACTTGCTCTTCTAAAGATAATTCGATCGTAGTCCCGAATCCTAGTGCCAAAAATTGAACTAATATTAATGACTTTCAACTAGGAAAATGAAAATAAAATATTTGCTTATGGTGTGCCGCTTACAACTTGTCCTATTTAAACTAAATGTTTGCTCTATAGGGAGATTGTAAAGTATGAAGAGAGAGCGTTCATATGCATACCCAGGGTCACCGTTAGGTGCAAGGGTAGCAGAGATTACTTGCTTTCTTTTGGTATTTTAATCCTGGTCCCTAAATTCTAATGCAAAAATTAAAACTTGATTTAATGCAAGAATTTGAAAACTAACTAAAGATGTGTGGACTTGGGCCACTTACTCTTTCTTAATTAACCTATGTGTGTGATAGTTCTAATTCTTTTAAAATAAAAATGATGTTATTGATAATAATAATGATGTTATTATTTTTTTTTTTTGCATAATCATTCATTTAAAATTAACAATAAAACAATAAAAAACTCTTTATTTATTTATCTCAATAAATCTAAATGAATATTTTGATGTTTTATTATTTTTTACTATTTTTTTTATAAATCATAAAAACATTTTATTATTTTTTTATAAATTATAAAAACAAATTATGTTACCCCAAATTAATTATATATGGAAAAATAAATATAAATAAACCTTATGATGAACCTTATTCAAACCTTTCAAACCTTATGATGAACATAGTTTTTGGGTTAAGTTGTTGCAACATGTCAATTTTTTACAAAGAAATTTAGAAGATTAACAAAGCAAAAATTTTATCCTCTCACACCATTAATAATAATTCACAAATACAATTCTTATAATTATAAAATGATTCACAAATACAATTCTTATAATTATTAAATGATGTCATCATTTTTATATAAATATATATTTATGGTTTTCTTCTCAATACAATTCTTATAATTATAAAAATGATGTCATCATTTTTATATAAATACATATTTATGATTTTCTTCTCAATCACATTTTTGTGAATTCAAAATATTTGCTAAAACTAAAAAATATCAATTAAAAATATTTATAAAAATAACAATAGAACAATAAATAACCTTTATTTATTTATCTAAATAAATCTATCAATTAAAATTATTTATAAAAATAAAAAAAAAAACAATAAATAACTTTTATTTCTTTATCTAAATAAATCTAACCGGTCAAGCTAATTTACATAAAACATATTACACAATTCACCAGAATTGAAGAAAAAACATTTGGTCACCAAATGGAGATTATGTTTAGGTTTTCAATTTTTTTTAGAAGTACTGCTCAGGCTTGGAATTTCAAATAATTTTTGCCTATCAATTGAAATTTGAAGACGGGTTTAAGCCTATTTTTATTATGATTGTTTTTTAGGTATAGAAGAATAATAAAAATAAATATTATTTAATTAGAAAATTAAATATAATAAGTTTGTAAAGTTAAAAATTAATTAAAATTAAAAAAATGAAATAGAATTGTGATTCTTCTAAATTGGAGCCCGATTTAGAAGAATAAAAATATAATGTAAAAAATAGATATATTTTTTTTACGATCACTAAGTATCTTAACCAAATGGGCTATGCCCGTGTTCAGTACTGTAATATCCTCTTTTAGCCTAATTTAAAGAAACTTCTATTCTATCTTCCGTATCCATGTATGTATATATACTCCATTAAAGTGATTCTGACTGCTGTGAGATTTTCTGTAACTCCTTCCACTTCAAGGAAATGCAGAGTATGGTAAATATAGGAAATATAGGAAATGCAGAGTATGGTAAATATGGGAAAAGTAAAATTACTGCATATATCCTCGTCATTGTCAAAACAGTGAGATATAGGAGCCATATTTACATTAGAGGTGGAAAATAAGGACAAATTGCTGTCTGTTTTAGATTTATGTATGTTCTTAAGTACTGTGTCCTGGAGATTTGTAGCAGGTAAGGTCGAATCATGGTGTGAGGTTTCGACCACTCCTTCCCAGCTATGGAGGCCACTTATTAAAGTAAACCATTCCAATAAACGAAGTCTGTAACTTAAATCTGACCATTTCACTACATTTTCAGCATAAAGCCACTGAAATATATTTACTAAAATATAATTATTTGTATCTTTCGCATCTAAATTGTGCACATGATTAGTGGAATCAAACAGTTGTGAAAAAATCAAACAAGTTTCTGTGGAAAGTACCAGATTATTTTATAAAGAAATCAAACAGGTTTCTGTGGAAAATACCAGATTATTTCACTAGAGCTGGTGACTCAAATCCAGGCTTGCTAGCAAGTCCCAATCAGACACCTTCAATCTGCCAGAGAGAACAGAGCCTCATGTCCAAAAATCATCACACTACTCAGGATTTTCTATGAGGCTGTAACAGTTCAGTCACACAGTGAGGTAATGAACATCACATACAACGAAATTCCAATGTATCATTCAGATGAGGTAATGAAAATCACATACAATGAAATTCCAATGTATCATTCAGATTTGCGAAAATGTATCATGAAATTTGCACATCTCATCATATTAAATTTGCATATCATTCGTATGGGCAGTGAAGATTTGCATATCATTCGTATGGGCCCAACTGCTGATGGTCGCCCAAGAGTTTAATGCAATTAAAACAGTCGGAGTGGTGTACAAGTTTGGATGATCGATGCCATGGGCATGGACATGGCATGCTTAGTGGTACTCTTAACAACATTAATGGGCGAATAACATAGGAAATATTGGTTGCCATGTCATTGATTCACTGTTTTCCATAGATGTGGCATGTAACATAAGATAAAAGCATGCGGAAAGTGGCATTGGGTATCACTTTTAATGTCCAAAATATGGTTTACTGATTAGCTATAAGTGTATGACAGATGTGGCCAGATCTACCTGCCAATGCTAAGGAAGGAAGCATTGATGTCATTGGAAGTTATGTATTCTGGAATGGGCATGAACCAAAAGAAGGCATTTTATGTTTCATTTCATAACTATCGTACAATTAATAAATATCAATTCTCAAATCCCATCTTCAAAATAGTCTTTATAGTCGGTTTTTTTTGTTTTTTTCCTGTAAGTTTCATGTTCTGTAGCTTGTGCCTTGTAAGTTTCATGTTCTGTAGCTTGTGCCTTTTTTGATTGGCCAGTAACATAACGAAGGATTTTTATTCATGTCATTGTGCTGAGGATTGCTTCAATTTAGTCAAGCTTGTCGATATTTCTCAACGTGCACAACTCTATGCCATTATAATGATTGGTTTATTTATTGTGGCTAAATGGATTTTTGGGTTTGTTTTTTTGTTATTTTGCAAGGGGATTTACCCCTCCTCTCCCCCTCTCCAAAAGGGGTTTTTATTCATGTCATTGTGTTGAGGATCATTGCAATTTAGTCAACAATAGTCAAGCTTGTTGAGATTGCTCAATGAGCAGGGGTCTATGTCATTATAAAGATTGGTTTATTTAGTGTGGTTAAATGGATTTTTTTTTTTTTGGGTAAATTTTAATGTTGCAAGGGTATTTTCCCCTCTCCCTCACGCAGAAAAACCCATGTAACTTGTGTCTTCACGTGCTAGGGATTTTTGGACCCTTGGGAAACATCCTCAAACTTCTGGGACTTCATCGAGGAGTTGCTGGTCGTCCACTTGTACATTCTTCACCCTTGTGAGACACAAGGTGTAAGTTTAATTGCACATATACAAGATCCCCAATTTTGTACGATCCCAACATGTTACTCTTCACATAATGAATGAAAAACTATAGGTGCTCCAATTCCGTTCCATTGATAGCATACGAGTGGCAAGACATTTCAAATAAATACCATTTTCCCCATGACAAGTCCTCCATTTAACTAGGTTCATTGTCCTCATCCAAAACTGATGTCTACAAAATCCTCTAATCTAGCATCAAAACAAGAAAATTCCTCCCTTGCATTAGTTTGTACAGAAGTTAGAAACAACCTTTGAAAATATTTCTTCACTCCATGGGCCACCTCCTTGTCCCTATGTTGGGCCTTCCTCTTCCCTTTGCTTTGAGCAATGAAATTTTTTATCATAAAATTTTGGATTTAGAGCATGTGCCAAAGTGTGCAATGGAGTGTTAAAATCCATTCCATTGTAACAATGATGGACCTCAAATGCTCCACATCAACCATGGTATCAATGCCATCATAAACCTCTCCCAAGAAAGGTTTGCCTATGCCCGCATCTAGGAGAAGATCAAATACAGGTAATGTGAACTTGAGCAAGAAATAAATCTTACTCCACTAATCTTCATCAATCAACACCCTTTGCACCATACTTCCCCTCTTTGAATATGCCTCTCTCAAATCAGCCCAAGTTACACCCACACCAAACTCATTAATGCAAGTTTGACTTCAACAATGTGGCGCAATATGAAGAAGTTTGAGGCATATTTTGTCTCGGTAACTTTGAGAAACTCTAATTTGGAGTATTCTTGATATATTGATCGAGATTAGTGGTAGTTGGAGATGATTTTTATAATCTCCATAGTCTGCCTCATGACTTCCTTAATCCATTTTTTTTTACCTCAAATCTCTTCTAAAATCATATTTAGATTATCAACAATGCATTGAGTTCAATATATATGATTGTGTCACAAACTTGCTGCTCCAACAACTCATGCCAAGTAGAAAACAATGTTTAAGCAATCAATTACCCCCTTTGGTTGTATCAATCTTCATTACATGAATTTTATAACTTTGTGCATACAAGTAATCCCAATAAATTAGATGGACAAGATGAGTAATTTTTCTAACTTTGTGCATACAAGTAATGCCAATATAGCATATGGACAAGATGAGTCATATCATAATTCATCTCTTTTACCAAGTACTGATAAGCGTTTCAATGCCAACATTTTGAATTGGGTCACCAATGGTTCACTTGTTGGATGTTTAATGCCTCCAAGCAATCTTGCTTCATCAATCAACACCCTCTACACCATACTTTCCCTTTTTGAAAGATTGCTTCATCAATCAACATGTAATATCCCAAAAGGGGAAACTCAGCAATACAGGCATAAGAAATGCATTTTTCAGAAATATAAGCATAAAAAGAAAAATGCAGCCCATGATTCCATTAGATTTGACACTATTACACTTATATCTAAGAGGAAATCAGAAACAAATGACTTTTTCCTAGTTAAACATGCCTCCCATTCTCAAAACAACTCAAAAACACTGAAACCCCAAGACTGCTACAAACAGAAATTACTGCAGAAAGAGACAACGCAGTTTATTGAGGGTTATACTTTGAAAATGGAGAGACAAATCAGATCTGATGATTTATTAATCAATAGAGCACAAAAACAGAGATCTAGTTTCTTTTACATAGATCCAAGATGACTCGGCAAGGGTTTCTTAACAAAAATGATATACATGAAATATCTGCTGCATATCTATGGCTGAATCACACTGTATGGTTGAAACACTACATAAATATGGCTGATCATGCAAAGAAATGGCTATAACTCCTTTTACTAGCTTTCCAAGAAGAAGAATGAACCTCCTTTAGGGAAACTAGCTTAAAATATAAGGGATTTAACCCCCCCACTGCAATACCTTAAGAAATAACGCAGTCTATGAAAGGGACTGTGCTGTTGCTGAAGGAGCGGCTTGGTCTAACACTAGATAGTGGAAAATGCAACACAAAATACTCTCCTCAGATTTTTTAAACAAGATCTCCAAGCAAGAGTGGGTAATTCCTGCATGAGAAAACCCTTGCACTAAACAGTGCAACAAACTTAGCTAAACAACCAAAGAATGTAAATAAGTCTAAACAGACCACATACAAAATATAATCTTCAATCATGCCCCATATGGGTGCCATCCCCTCCATTATATAGTTGATTAGCTTCCTCACCAAGGGTCCCACCCAATTATGAGGTTGCTTCCATGCAAAGGCTCCTCCACCAAAATTACGCTGTCTCCATTAGTCTTACTCATCTATTTACAACGCTGTTTGATTTAGTTAATCTTGATTGGATCAACCTTGACTAGATCTTCATGCATTGTCTCTTTTCACACTCAAGGTGTCTCCATTTTGACTAGCTAGATTGATCTTCATTCACATTGAACTGTCTTTATTTAGGATCCACTCCTCATATAATAATGCTGTTGACTTGGTCAAACTTGATTTTGTCCACACATTTTAGACCCTGTTCACACATGTGTATGCTTGATCTGGTTATTAACATGATCCTTTTTCACATTATGAGGGATTTTATTCCTACTTAAGCAACTTATGAGTCTCTTAGTCCATTTATTCATCTAATTAGATTTTAAAAGCAAAAGTAATATTCCTATTAGCTACATGCTAATTTAAGAATATTATAGTCTTTCCCTCCCAAATGTTGTTTGTCCTCAAGCAACTGCAAGGGTGTTGCAAAATCTCCCCTCCTCCTCTTGTGGCCTCCTCATCCAACAGTCTCCACCTTTGCTTCAGATATTCTGCAATAATTCTGTCTCCCAATGGTTCCTCCCAAGTGTGCAAGTTGGCCTTTGGTGAATAAACCCAATGGTTCTCATCATGAAAGAATGGAAGGTCTATGCGAAAACCTTCTTGCTCATCAATGGCCTCCTCAAGATAGAAGTGATGACAATCATGGGGAATTCCATCATCAATGAAGGACTCCCATCTCCATGCTATCATCCAAATGAAATGAATCACCTCCCAGCTTGGTAATTCATAGAAAAGCTCCTCCAAAATGCTCATGAGATGTATGTCCCAAGTGCTCCAAACAATCATATGGCCTACCTCATAAAGAAACAAGTGATCTACTATGGTAGCCATATCTTTTCCCATGCTCCCCTTGAAAAATGTAGTGCAAAAAGTGTGGGGAATTTCTTCCCCAAAGGAGACATCCAACCAATGTGTCTCTCCTCCAATCATGTTCCCAACAAAGATAAGAACATCTTCAGCATATGGAATCATAATTGAAATCATGCTAGCTGCCATATGAAGTAAAGGAGAAGGATAATGGTCCCTCATGTGCAACCAGCGCAATTCTACTCTCAACTGCCATAGAATATGATATGACAAGTGTTTTTCCCAACACTTGTTTGCTACCCCATCCTTCTTGCATGCTTGGAGAAGGTGTACAATGGTTGGTGTTAATTAATCACACCATGAAGAGTACATCATCCCTCCAACCTCTTCTAAGGAATGGTTAATATTACCATTGTCCATGGCTGCAAGTGGCCCATGAAGCCCATAAGAAAAAGTTCCCCCTCTTGGAGAAAAGCCCTGTACATGAGTGTTAAGAAGATACAAGCATATAGTAGATACATTATGATGTTCAAAAATACAAATTTTAACATACACTTGATTCAAATCAGTGAGGTAGCTCATGGATGAGCTCTCTCTCACACCAAATGAATAAGGAGGTGGTAATGATAACTCTTCCCAAGAGCTATGTTCCTCCTCAACCAGCAAATGATCTATGCACTTTCTCATATGAGAGTGCATCTCCTCTTTGAAGTTTACCCACATTAATCCATCTAAGATAGTATGGTATGTTTTAATGAAGCTAGTGGGTTTAGAAAGTAGGATCTCATAGGCTACATTAAGTAGTTTATACTTGAGCTTGGAATCTTTAGTTAAGTAGATTTGATCATGAAAATAAATGACTCCATCAACTACTTTATACCTTCCATCCATCACTTTCTCACCAAGAACCTTACATGTGTAGAGGTCCTTGGAATATTCCATCAAAATTTGGGACTCCCAATAAGGATCTAGGCTCCCCAACAATGACATCGTTGTAGAAATCTGAAATGCATCCCTTGTCATGACATGGCTCTCCTCTTTGACATGTTTGATGCCAAAGTTACATGTTGGAGTACTTTCAACTTTCCTTTACTGCCTCTCTTGCAGCTCATCTTGCTCAAGACAAGATTGAAGTTCATGGAATTCAACCTTCTTTTGAAAGGTTCCTTTCCTCCAAAACTTCCATAGTTTTTCCCATGCATACAAGAGTGGTAAGACCCTCTTGTCATATTTATAAATATTCATTATGTATAGAAGTATCTTTTGCTGCTCCAAGGCTATGGAGTGGCCTTTTGATACCATGCTCATGTCAACATGGATTTCTGAATTCTCCTTTTCCAGCACAAATTGATAAGTGGAAGATATCAAAGTCAATTCAAGAAATTTCTTAGCTCTCCTTGGAATCCATCATTAGTTCTTAGCGCTGTGGTAGCTCCCCTCAAGGCTCCTCCCTTAGCCAAATATGTCACTACTGCACATAGTTGAGAGAACACTTTGGTCTTCCTCCAATCAGGAGGTCTCCCTGGTGGAATGCCTCCATGAAAAGAGACATCAAGGCATAGAGTAGGATTTACATGTGTGTGCACTGATTTTTCCTTGCCTTCATTGCATAAATCCTCCTGCCTCCTTTGTGTATCAATCTCCCGAAATAAAGAGGGGTGTGTACTCCTAATCATATGATGCTTGTCTTCCCCTTTATCTCCTTCCATCTTCAAGATCTCACCATTTTCTAATGATGACACATGCTGCACATGGATTGTGCCATGATCTCTACATGTGAGATTCGTTGGAACTCCTTGCAAGAGTGCAAGATTTTCTCTCCTTGGAGTAAGTACTCCATCTTCCTCTTAATGAGGTCTTAGATGTGCTCTTGTCATGACTGCGGTGTTATCACCAACCTTCTCTTCCCCCTCTTCAATAGTTGAAAATACCTCATCATCAGTAAGAGACCTTAGATCTTGGTCTTCTATTGAAGGAGGAATCTCCATGTCTTCTTCTTGAGAAGAAAGCTCTTCATGCAATGGGGACTTTGCCATTGGAAAGATATCATACAAGTTTCCATCCCCTTCAATGGTTTTTTGAAATGGAGCTGAGTTTATAGACCCTTCCAACCCATGCAAAAATTTTGTTTGATTTGGCTTGATAAACTCCATAGAAGGTGTTTCATAATATTTTTCATCAAATCTTTCCACTACTCTTCTAATGAACTTTACATAAGTAGATGTATTTGAATTCTTTAAGGAAAAAGATTCAAACAACCACCAAGCATAAGCCTTACCCTCAAGATGCAGTGCTACTACTTTGATGGCTTCATTTTCTAAAACTTGATGTTGTTTCACATAGGTTTCTAGCTCCTTTACCCAAGCCCTAGCTGGACATTTAGGTGATCCATCAAAAGTAGATAAGAAGTATCTAACCACACCATTCTGCTTGTTCCTTGTGATTATTTCCTCCTTGATCTTGCAAAACCCTTGGAAGTTCAAGTGATCTTTGAACCCCTTAGATTGAGCTTCATACTCTTGCAAATAATCACCAAGAGTCTCCTTCTTTGGCACATCTCCTTTCTTCTTCTTCTTTGTCATGAACAAGTGGCTGATAGAGTGTTGTAAATTTGATGATGTGGTTGAATGCTCACACCCATAAGATGAGGAATTAGAGCTTTCCTCATGTATAGATATTGCAAGCCTTGTTGAGGGATTTCCATGTCTTTCCCTCCTCATTTCTTTGATGTCTTTGCTTATACCCTGCAGAGTTTGAGAGAGAAGTTTTGAGAACCTCTTTCTTCCAGAAAATAAGGGTTTGCTTTGATCTCTCTTGCAGATCTTCTCCTTCCCATGAGAAGACTCCATAATGGTTGAAGAACATAGGCTGAGCCAATATTAGGGCTTCGATACCACTGTAATATCCCGAAAGGGGAAACTTAGCAATACAGGCATAAGAAACACATTTTTCAGAAATATAAGCATAAACATAAAAATTCAGCTCATGAGTCCATTACATTGACATTATTACACTTATATCTAAGAGGAAATCAGAAACAAATGACTTTTTCCAAGTTAAATAGGCCTCCCATGCTCAAAATAGCTCAAAAACCCTGAAACCCCAAGACTGCTACAAATAGAAATTACTGCAGAAAGAGACAACACAGTTTATTAAGGGTTATACTTAGAAAATGGAGAGACAAATTAGATTTGATGATTTATTAATCAATAGAGCACAAAAGCAGAGATCTAGTCTCTTTTACATAGATCCAAGATGACCCGGCAAGGGTTTCTTGACAGAAATGATATACATGAAATATCTGCTGCAGATCTATGGCTGAATCACGCTATATGGCTTAAGCACTGCATAAATATGGCTGATCATGCACATAAATGGCTGTATCTCCTTTTACTAGCTTTCTGGGAAGAAGAATGAACCTCCTTCAGGGAAACTAGCTCAAAATACAAGGGATTTAACCCCTCCACTGCAATATCTTAAGAAATAACACAATTTATGAAAGGGACTGCACTATTGTTGAAGGTAACTGCTTGGCCTAACACCAGATAGTGGAAAATGTAGCACAAAATACTCTCCTCATATTTCTTAAACAAGATCTCCAAGCAAGAGTGGGGAATTCCCGCATGAGAAAACCCTTGCACTAAACAGTGCAACAAACTTAGCTAAACAACCAAAGAATGCAAAGAAATCTAAACAGACCACATACAAAATATAATCTTCAATCATGCCCCATATGGTTGCCATCCCCTCCATTATATAGTTGATTAGCTTCCTCACCAAGGGTCCCACCCAATTATGAGGTTACTTCCATGCAAAGGCTCCTCCACCAAAATTATGCTCTCTCCATTAGTCTTGCTCATCTATTTACAACGTTGTTTGATTTAGTCAATCTTGAATGGATCAAACTTGACTGGATCTTCATGCATTGTCTCTTTTCACATTCAAGGTGTCTTCATTTTGACTAGCTAGATTGATCTTCATTCAGATTGAGCTGTCTTTATTTAGGATCCACTCCTCTATATTAATGCTGCTGACTTGGTCAAACTTGACTTTGTCCACACATTTTAGACCCTGTTCACACATGTGGATGCTTCATCTGGTTATTAACATGATCCCTTTTCACATTATGAGGGATTTTATTCCTACTTAAGTAACTTATGAGTCTCTTTGCCCATTTATTCATCTAACTAGATTTTAAAAGAAAAATTAATATTCCTGTTAGCTGCATGCTAATTTAGGAATATTACATAACACCCTCTACACCATACTTTCCCTTTTTGAATTTTCCTGTCTTAGCTTAGTGCAAGTTGCACTAACCACCATACTCATTGATGCATCTTTGATTTCAATAAGGTGGTGCAACATGAAGTTTGAGACATGTCTTGTCTCTACAACTTTGAACAACTCCAATTTGGAGTATTCTCAATATATTGCTTGTGATTGGTGATGAATTTTATAATCTACCTAGTCTACCCTATAACTTCTTAATCCATTTTGTTTTGGCCTCAATCTCTTCTAAAATCATATTTAGACTTGGGACAATGCAAGGAATCCAAAATATATGAATGTATCTACTCTTAACAATCAAGCTTGCAAGTCCAACAACTCCTGCCAAGAAGAAAACAATGCTTAAGCAATCAATTTCCCCTTTAGTTGTATCAATCTTCATTACATGAATTATCTAACTTTATGCATACAAATCTCGCAATACAATAGATGGACGTGATGAGCCATAACTCACCTCTTTTACCAAGTATCGAGAAACATTTAAATGCCAACATTTTGAATTGGATCACTTGTGGTTCACTTGTTGGATGCCAACATTTTGAATTGGATCACTTATGGTTCACTTGTTGGATGTTTGATGCCCCCAAATCCAAGTTAATGTTTCATGTTGAAGTCATTAGATCTTAGGATAGTATTATGATTAATAAATCTTGAAATGTAAGGCATTTTCAAGGCACATGACCACAATCAATTGATGTTAAAAAAAAATTCCTATTATAATATTGAAGATACATAATTTTTCCTCAAATAAAACTACGAGGAAATGACATCAACAACATCAACATGAATCTTCGACAATTGTGCACACATACTAACTAAAATGGAAAATGAAGACTACCAACATGTCTCTATGAGCTTGATGAGGTATGAGCTTGTAAAACCATATCACACATAGGCTAGTCGTTAGTTGCATTTCCATTGCAAATAATTTGTATAAATTGACAATGAATAAAAGGTCTTATCATTGAATAATAGTTAAACATGTAAACAAAGATATGACCATGTGGGAGACTCTAGAAAGACAAGTAAAATATTTGAATGAGTTTCTCTTGGCTTCAAGAATAATTTATTTTCTAGTGAACATTGCCAACCACGTAAAGGTGGAAGCTTATTTGATCCTTCCCCTCCTCGCATTACTCTCAATTCCCTGTACCCAATCTATCTACCAGAAAATAATTGAAAGTGAGAAAATATGATTCATGTATAGAAATAATGTGTATGCAAATATGTGGTCTTGTACGTATAAAACATATAAGATTCATGTATAAGAATGTAGCAAAATAAAAATTAAGTAGCAAGTTTATATTAATAATTTTATCCATCATACTCATGAACATTGCTAGGTAATTAATACTCGATGATACCTTATTTAGATATGGAGGTTGTCTTCCACATCAATTTGTTGGTTTTGACCCTATACAATTAATTGATGCAAATATATTCATAGTGAAAAAAAAAGATGCAATGGAACATATACTTTAACGCACAAATATTGTTGTGGAAACCCAAAATCAAGAAAACTAGAAATATTTTTGAGTATATTATCTCTTTACAATGTTACAATACAATATGCATATGTCATGGTATCAACAAAATTTCAATCCATTAACCCTAGATTAGAATACAATTGTAGTTCCTTAACCAAAATTACAAAACCATGGGTTGAACCACCATGCACCACAAAATTGCTAAAAATGAAAAATGTGTTGAAAATTGCCAAAAACAAACATAAAAAATTGCCCATTATTCTTGGGTTCTGCGACCCCACCCAACACCCACTACAATGAATCACATATTTAGGTAGTTATGAAAATAATATAATACATATCCAATATTCTCTCATTTCTTGTTTTCTTTGCATACAACGGGATGCGAGAGCACATGATCAACAATCTAGAACAATAATGTCCATTATTTCTCTACGCAAAGAGAATTTATTAGCGCTCCCATATTTTGTTAATGAATCTGCGACATTCTTCAAAGTGTTCACCACTACAAATAACACCTTCTTGTTTTCAATCATATCTCTCACAAAGTGATACTGAACATTGACATGCTTTGTCTTAGAGTTATAATTTGTCTTAGCTATAATGAAATAAGCCGCATGGAATAAATCCCTAGCTCTTGTGAGCCAATCACGACCATCTCTTATTGGTCATATAGCAACCCATGGGGAGCACTATCCCATCACAACATGTTCGGGGGAAGTGAAATGTTTGCTGCCAAATGGAAGCTAAATGGAAGATTTGGGTGACCCTCCCTTGTGGGAACCCATGTTGAATTTCCACGATCTTGGGTCTAGGTTAGAATCTTATAATCTCTAACGCTATGAAACCAAGAATCCCAACAAAAGCTACTTTGCACAGCGGAATATAAAATATCTGTAAATCACACATTCACAAGTATAGAAATTTTTTAACAAAATATTGTACAAATATGCACAACCACCCAATATTCGTTATATTAAACCAAATGAATAATACAACAGTCTTAGGGCTCCCTTACAGGGGATACAAGATGTAATGACATTCTCATTTCAATCTCTATGTCATATCTCGTCCTGTCGATCCTTCGCTCCCATTCTACTATCTAGTTGCCCCTTAGTCCATCAAAGGACAAAACATACAGTCTCTAGGAGGGCTACCACCTATCACTGTTGCAAGTCACTTCTGCTTCAATGAACACGGGCTGATACAATTTTCTCTTCTAGGCTAGCGAACACCTGAGCTCCAAACTACAAATCTAGTAGTCTCTTTTGTCCGTCAAAGAGCTACACATTAGGCTAAAAACCTCACCCAAACTTCAACGGTCAAACTCCCTTTATGAATGCTTGTCAAGGGCTACTTTGGGCTATCAACATGTTGCCCTCCAACAAACCAATGATGCCCAATAAAATCACTACAAGATTTTCTCCTAAGAGGGACTTTCAACCATTGCAAAAATTCCTCCAAATGGCTCTCACAGGCTTCTAGACAAACTGATCCAATAACACGGATCCAACACCTACAAGAGTGTAACAAAACACATACCTTTAGCTCACAGTTTAAGGTTTGTTTTCTCTGCTATCAACCTCGACCTAGTTAGGGAAAAACCACAGTCCAACCCTTAAATTCTACCCAAATTTGCACCTCAAAGTTGCGGTTGTCCCTCCTTGAGAGGTCGTGTTAGTTTGTTGCAAGTATGGGTTGTTCTAGCCCTCAAACAGTCCTCTACCCTCCAATTTACTGTGACATGCTCCATCTCTCCTCCACAAGTGTGTGGAAGCCTATTCCAAGGACAATTCACCCTCAAACAAGCCCTTAAATGCTTCAATCCTTGATAACTGCCCCTCGACCCTCATTTTCTGCAATTCGGTCACAAAAAAAGCCCTAACAACCTTCTTTCCCATGTTGGTTCCCCTCCTTTATGCCTGCAGCTAAGAAAAAATTATTTTTCTCCTTCAATGAGCTGCTCTTTTGATGTGTCGCTCAATTTGGATGTAAGAAATGACACTCCCCTCACCTTCTATTTATATCCGTAAGAAGGAATTCTTGAAAACGTCCAATTAGGGCTTGTAATTGTCACATGGATTATTACATCAATCCAACCTAGACTCTTCTTGTGCAAACCCACTTCTTATCTTCAAAAATTCATAACGCCATTTCTACAATTCAGAATTGGATGATTTTCGTTGCGTCAGATTTGTGTTAACTAGATCTATCATCCTCATCCATCACATGTCGAGACATGTCCATGGTTTTGGCCCAAATCACGATGGGTGAAAAACCCCAACCTTGGGTTACAAGCCCACAAGTGACTCTTTTGGTGCTCCACCCTCCAAACCCTGAACCGTAGGGCTTGGAGTACTTTCCAAGCTACTAAAAAATCAACAATCCCTCTTAGCGAGGGAGGTAATTCCAAGACTAGGAAGTAACTCATCATCATCATCACTACTTGCAACACTCGCCCAAATCTTGGTGCTCACAACTGCAGCAATCCCTGTAGCATGAGCTATGCCTCTCTTGGAAGTTGCGTTATCACTGGAAGCATCCTTCTTTTTCTTCTTCTCCTAGAATGTCTTCCACTCTCTCCATGATTCCTTCTTGGCAGTTGCAGGAGCACCCTTTCTCGCCATTGACTATGCGTTCTTCTTAGGCAGAAAATTTTCCCTATGAACATGTAAGCTCCCGCTAGAACTCAAATCCCTCTGATACTTTGGAACCTTTACCTACCCCTCTGAAGCCTGCACCTGCATCTGCTTCTCTGGAGCCTTCACGTATTCCACCTCATTCTTCTTCCATTTATAGGCTTACCCATCAACCTATATAGACCATGCTCTCTAACTCCAAGCACAATACCATTGGAGCTAGAGCCTATGGGCCCAAGTATTTCCTTCTCATCCTCCCATGATCTATAGGCTTACTTGTCAAATTGTATAGACCATGCTCTCTAACTCCAAGAACAATACCATTAGAGCTAGAGCCTATGGGCCCGAGTCTTTCCTTTCCATCCTGGAACAACAACTCAAACCATTAGAGAACTTTTAAGGTCTAAAATGGGCCTCCTAAGAAAAATGTACAACCAAAATAAACTTTATAAGAACCAACAGGATTCAAGATGATGATGTCAACCATGGGGGATTATTCACCATTTTTTTGGTAAAAAAATAATAAAATAATAAAATAACAAAACTACTTTTTCAAATTTTATTTTCAATTTATCTCCTTGATTTTTTACTCAAATTTCAAGCAAGAGTACTCGGTGGATGCAAAATTTAATTCTTCATCCAAGGAATATCCATGTTGCATACTTTCGATGGACTCTGCTACACGAAAAATGAGAAATACATAAAAAATGTGATTGCAATAACGTTTTTTCATGTATTTCTCATTTTTTGTGTAGTGTAGTCCATCGAAAGTATGAAAGATGGGTACTCGGATGACAAATCAAATTCAGCATCCAATGAGTGTTCCCGCTTGAAATTTGAGTAAACTCATAGGGAGATAAATTGAAAATATGAGTTGAAAATGTAGTTTTTTATTTTTTTCCTTTAAAATTTGATGATGTAATCTAATTTTATTTTATTATTTTTGTTAGACACCTGTATTTCACAATATCACAAGTTGAATGATTATTGATTAGATTTTTCATATTGAAAATAATATTTTGCGGCTATCATTTATTTTTCAGAGAAAGGAAGGGAGATCCTGACTGTCAAAAGCATCAAATGAATCAATCTGCCTTATAGTTCATTGGAAAGGGGAAAAAATGTTGCTAATAAGGTGTAATGGTGATCAAACTTCATTTCTGCTCTCATTTCATTTCATTCACCCTCTTTTCCCCTCATTTTCTCCATATTCTAAAGTTTTAAACCATAAACAAACGTACCCCACCATTTATACCTTTTCATTCTCATTTTTCCCTAAGTCATTCCCCTTTTTCTTCATTACCGCATGCCCAAATCACTTTACGCATTGGCCAAATTGAAAATTTATTTTAAAAACCGTCTCATATAAACCTATCCAAATCAATGTGCAATTAAAGTGGGACCCATTCACACCGCACTTCACAACCTGGAAGCTTCAAGCTATACCTCTCAAAATACTTTTCCAAAACTGATTTTCCGCCGATGCGATGAAAGTGGGATCCGTCATACCTTACCGCACCACCAAAATCAAATGCGAACCTCGTTTTTGCCTTATTTCTTGTATTCCAACCCTTTCGCACTTTCTCGCATTAAGCACGTCACATTGCACACTTCACACCATTCATAACTTACCTGTAAGCGCCCACAACTCTAATTTTTTCGCGATGCGATGTGAACAAAATCGCACATTGCAAGTTTCAAAGAATTTTCGCGGGAGATAAATGTTAAAAATGTCGACGTGCAATGTGCGATGTGGTGGGACCCGAGCGCAAATCGCCAATCTAAAATGACAAGTGCAAAGACAAAATGTTAAATTAGCTGATTTTCAATATGAAGTCACGTAGCAGAGTGACGTGGCATGTGACGTGGCTTTGACCCCAAAGATCACAGGTGACCCATGATGATGTGGTAGGGTGACATGGCAGATCATGTGGCCCCGACCTGATCCCAATTGCAAATTGCAAAACTTAAAAGATAAATTGCGAAGTTAAAGTGTTAAAACTGAGAAGTGAAATATGTGATGCCACGGTGAGACCCAATCGCAATCGAAAATCACAAAACTCAAAGGATAAGTACGAAGGGTAAATGTTAAGTCTTGCGCCGTGTGAAGTGTGCAGATGCGATGCGGCTCCAAAATGAAGTTTATAATATTTCAAGTCTGGGCGGACCCACTTTTTCCTGTCCATGACAAGTCTGTGTAAAATTCACACAACTCTCCGCCATCCTCGTTCACCTCCATGCATCATACGGCCTACAACACTTTTCGGCCCCCCGGCATCTGCCGAATTTTAACAAAAGGGGGGGGGGTGTCCGAAATGGGCTCCCATACCACCCAATTGGCTACGTGTCATGCCCAGGGATATTCTATACCCCCCTCTCCAAACACCGCTTACCACTCTCACCCCCCCTCCAGAAAGCCCTTTGTGCCATTCACCAAACCGTTGTGCCTTTTGACCATTGCGAGTACTTTCCACGCCACGTTTTTATCCTGATGTCCACTTGTAGTCACATCCCTTCCAGTTCAGAAAATCATTGCGCCATAAATGGTCGGGCTGTTACCCAACAGACCCACGCCACCTCCACACCACCGGATCACTGTTTTAAAGGCCAAATGCTGACATAACTACTTAGTTTACTCTGTAGTTGTTGTCAAAATAATACATAAATTTAATTTGCAGGTATTACTGAAGAAAGAGTTAATTGCAAAGAAGAGATGAGGTTCAACAATGCCAGCACCGTATCCTCTTTAATGATCCAGCAGTGACGGCCCAAAAGAAGAGCCAGATGTCAGATGCCACCCATTGATGCCTCTTCGCAACTATATCAACCGCCTCCAAATCATTTTTTGGATTTACGAAGAGTTGCTTGAGTCTTTGCATTCTTGAAGAATTACCAGAATTAATTCTATATGCAGTGTTTGTCAGAGATTTTCTTTATTCGGGCCTTGCATGGCCACACTTATTTAAATTCAGTTTTTTTGTAATTAATGAAGTTTTCCAAAGTAGATTAGGGCGACCGACTTAGTTGTTAGTTAAATACTACTAGAATTTTCATTATGAAGGGCTGGATATTATTAGCCGTTGCATTGAAAGAACTAATATATTGGAGCACTGTAATTTTGGAGCTGGACCTCAATAATCAAAGACCATTTATAGGATTCTTGAGTTGTGTTAAAATGGTGATGTGATACTTCTTTGTTTTAAATGTTTCCATTGTTTTCCCTGCTATGCATCTGTTCATCTAATTGTAAATCAGAAATTTTAGATTAAGATTTACTGTTGGAGCACCTTAATTTTGTCTGCATTTACAATCTGAATGTTTCTGCTGAAGTCTGATTAAAGAATTCTTAACTTCTCTTTAGTCACTACTGAACCTCACTCTTTCCTTCACCTCATAATTCATAAAACTCTTGAGATCCATTTAGCATAGTTAGCTTTCCCTGTGATGCTCTTGATGTTGATGTGCCATTCCAGCCTTTTGACTCCATAGCCTAATGGAATAGTCCATGCAGCCCTGCTGTCCAACTAGCCAATCAATCAAACAAACAACCCTCATTTCTATAACTAGCCTAATATCAACATTCGTAATTATCAAGTTAAATCACAAAACAGAGAGAGCCCTCTTTGAGTCTGGGAAGGCTAGGTCCTTGACTCCAAAGCGGTTTGATGTTTTCCTTTGTCGTTTGTTCTTTCCAATCTTACAAATTACAGAGGACTAACAATTTCCACTATTATTTTATAATTTCCTTAGGAGGCCCATTTTAGACCTCAAAATTCCCCTAATGCCCTTCTTCTCGATCATTGAGACAAATATCACGCTATATCAGAGTCCTAGTACAAATAATATATCCTGGACTCGCATCACTCGTCGTGTCTCAATCCTGAATGGCACAACTCTTGATCCTCAGATCTCCTTCTGACTCATGTCTCCCAACACCATGTGCAACTTTGAGTCCCATATAATTAGTCTCGAAAACCTCCTGTGACCCTATCATATATTTCGTTGCACCGTTGTCCACGTACCATCCATCCTCATCGATAGTGCCCTGCGATAAAGGAGATATCATAACAAATTCCTCCTCATCCAATCTCCTAGTGAGAGAATTTATCTCAGCAGAAGTGGCAACACCGGCAGCCTGCTTCCCTTTCCTTTTCTTGTCATTTCCATTCTTCTTCATCAGACATATCGATGAAAACGACCCATCTCGCCACAGTTGAAACACCTAAATTCACTCAAGTCCTTCTTCTGCTTACCCTTCATTCATGCTGCAAGTGCCATGTCCTTATGTACCCTCTTTGTTGGATGAAGATCCTCATATCGCAACTCTTCCTGAATGAATTCGTCTCGCAACCTATTCCATTCTGGAAATTTGTCCTTGGCAACAATCCCTTTGATGAAGGGCTTCCATTTTGGAGTAAACCCTTTCAAGGCAATACTCACCATATCTGAATCTGAGATAGTCACATCGAAGATAACAAGCTCATCTTTGACTTGAGACAATCTCGTTAGATACGAAGTCACTCCTTCACCCTGTAACATATTGGTGGACTTCAACTTATACTCCAATACCAGTACCCGATTCTCGTTCTTATTCTGGAAAAAATTCTGAAGAGCCATCCACATCTCATGTGCAGTGTTCTTCTAGATGTAAATGTTGTGGACCTTCTCTGAAAGCTATATGGTCCAAGGACCTACGAAAGTCAATGTATGATTGCTCCATGGTATTCCTACTAGACGAACACCCTTACAGAAGAGCAACATCTGCTTTCAATGGTAAATGAGAGAGAACCCAAAGGCCTCTAATAATGACACTATTAGAATGGCTTAGAGCATATGAGAGAGAGAAGGAGAAGGAGTTCATAGAAATGTTCGATTCAAATGGGGAGCCTATGTTCAATGATCTAGATTTCTTTGACACCTATGTTGAGAAATTGCCCATTGGGATGAAAAGGAAATCTATCTTTTATGACCTCCCATATTGGGAGCATCTTAAGATTTCCCACTTATTAGATCCCATGCATATATTTAAAAATGTTTCATCTTCTTTATGGAGGCACATATCATCAAAAAAAAAGTGACACATTGGTTGTTAGGAAATATCTTATTACTTCAAAAACTAAAAAGAAACATTGGCCAAGATGATTAGAAAGTATGGGATCAGAGGCAAGCGCTGGTCCCTCTAATTCATGGTTTTTCAAAGAAGGTGATGTCCCATGGATTTTAAAAAAAAATGATATATCTTTGGCAAAGGAAGTTATAATGTATGTGAGGGTGCCAACTTCATACGGGTCTTCACTACGGGGTTGCTTCATCGTGGATGACCATTTTTCGGGGTTGAAATCGCATGACCATTTGAATCTTCTAAGATTACATATAATTTCAAAAGCATTATTTTATTATTTGTTATATTAATAAATTTTATCCCATGCAGGGATCATAAAACATAACTAATTTTGTATATTATTGCACATGTTTATAACTTTGCAGTGTCATTATCCTTTGTTCGTGCATGGGTGTGTGAAACATGAATTCCCTCAAGACCTAGGACGTGCCATATCTAAATTATCTGCATTTGTACGTTGGATCACGTCAAAGGAGATTCATGTGGATAGCATTCCATGGTGGCGTCAAGAGATAGTTGAGACTGTTTGTATGTTTGAGAAGGAACTGCCAACGAGTTTCATGGACTTACAGGTTCATCTTCTAATCCACCTGGTAGATGAGGTTGAATTAGTTAGGGTTTTTTCTTGTCATTGGATGTTCTTCTTAGAGAGGTACATGAAGAAATTAAAATGTTTTGTTCGACAAAGGGAAAAACCCGAGGGTCTATGGCAGAGGGGTACATATTGTATGAATATTTCTATTATTCCAGTGAGTACATCAAGCAGATCGACAATAGACCAAGTGTGGTGATTTGGGATGATGAAATGGATCAATACAAAAGAGAAGGAGAGTTTCTCCAAACGAGTGGAAAAAAGCGCTTGATAAAGAGTAAGCAACTTATAATTTTTCAAATTTACAAAAAGTAATTAATATTCATGTTGAACTTCGATATAATGCATATTTTGATCTCTAAGTACTATATAATGTTGGTTTGATTTCATCAGCGAATGTAGAAATTGAAGCAATCAATAAAGTCGTTCTTTACAATTCTGAAGCGACACAACCGTGGTTCGCATTGTACGAACAAAACATGATGAAATGGGATAGTGACAAGAAAGAATTCAGACGGTTGAATGGTAGAAGTGTGCCTTATCCCTATCATTTAAAAGAAAATATGCCAAAAATATGCCCCAACAGTTGGGTTGTTGACCAAGTCAGAGAGAAATACTGAGCTACCGGTCGTTACCCGCGTGCTGAAGAGGATGTGCTAAACGTAGGGATTAGGTGCAGCAACTCAGTAATAATCTTTTTAATTTATATGTAAATTTGAAACTTAAATTAAGACATCTACATTTCATATTTTAACTATTGGATTATTATTTTTAAGACACATGACATTATGATTTTTTTTTAACTTTTTTATAATAGGTTCATTTGTTCCCATCTATGTGGGCATATGGACACCATTTTCGCACAAAAAATGCCAATGCTGGAAACAACACACAAGACTGTGGAGTGGAAGTCGAGTTTGATCAATCTAGTCGATCTAGCCATCGTGATCAAAACCTAGTACGAAGGACGTTAGGTTACGTCGGAAAGATACAAGAGATCATTGAAGTGGATTTTTCTTCTTTCCAATGTGTTATTTTTAGGTGCAAGTGGTGGGACACCTTTGATCGAAATAATGTAAAGGAAGATCGTGATAGTAGGCTGATATGTATCAACTCTAAAAATATGTGGGATGAAGCTAAGGAGCCCTATGTTTTCCCTAAACACTTCAACCAGGTGTTTTTTTACCCAGATGTGTTGGATAGGGATTGGTGGTTCGTATTGACACATGAACCTAGATCAAGACATATTTTTTAGAACAATAGTGTTATCATGCCATGCGAGCTAGAAGATAATAAGGGTGATCGTGAGAACCGAGAGTGATATGGTACATGTGTTATTTCATCAATATTTATACTTTTAAGGATGGGTTTTTCGAAATATTAATATAATATGTATTTTGAATTAATTGGTAATTCGCATTGTGTTAATTTTAAAATCAGTAATTCACTTAAAAATTTGCAATTATGTTGATCTCAAAAACAATGGCGTAGTGTATAAATTATTATTATTATTTTTTTTTTGTATCTAAGATCATAATAAAATAATGATAATTCTAAAGTACAGGAATTTATTTGCATTATTTTCTAAACTTTATTATGTTACAATAAATCATATTATTCTAGATTTATTATTTTACAATTATTTAAATTTTACAAATTTACAAATTTTAATAAATTCATTTCACATTAATACAATTAAAATTTTACAAATATTTTACATACAATTACAATTATAATTACAATTACAATTTTATAATTTCACGTACAATTACAATTACAATTACAATTTTAGAATTTTACATATATACATTTACAATTTTAGAATTTTAAATACAATTAGAATTACAAATATTACAATTTTACAATATCATGATCATTTAGTATTAAATTAATTAATAAACATCACATTCATGATAACCATCGTACAAACATCATGTTTGACTAAAAAACACATTCAAAATTGCTAACTGCATCATCGTGATCATGATCATCTAACAAAACATAATTAACATTATATATTAACATCATCACAACACAAACATCAAATATACATCTCATGTCAAATAACTCATGCTATCACATACACATCTATCTGCAAGTTGCACATTAAATGAACATATCTAACATGACGTAACAACATACACATAAATCATCAACATGTAAATTAAGTACAACTGCAACATGAACATAAAATACATGGACCATATATATATATATATATATATATATAATTGAATAATGTTAAAAATATACAACTGTAATATAAGTGTCATGGATCAGCTGCTAGTAGTACAACATGATCAATATCAGTACTAGTGGAGGTCTGCTCATGAGTCAATGCTACCTGCTCATGATCATGAGTACTAATGGGTGTTGCAGGCTGCTGACTGGACGTGGCCGATGGTCTAGCCTCATCTCCATGATGGCTGCTGCTAGATGCTAGTGGAGGCTCATGCTCATCTCGCGTGGCGCGAGGTGAACGATCATGAGATGATGGTACGCGGCGCCTCGCAGACTATCCATCAAATGCTGCGGCTCGATCGTAACGTGCAACATTCCTCGTCAGTCGTGTAAAATTTGTCATAACTCCTACGACATGCTGCATCAGCCTGTACATGTCATGTGGCATGCCTCTCCACATCTGTAATATCCTATCGTCGGCCTCTATGTCTCTGTAATAAGCGGGCATGATGCCCGCCTCAACAATCATTGCAATGAGTTGGTCACCCAACTCCATCCTGTATCTAGCATCAGTAAGTCGACTACGTACCGGCGCACCAGTAGGAGCAAGTCTCTCTGCACTGGCCTCATGATAATCCTCAGCATCTGGCATGCCCTCATCGTCATCAGGATCCACACCTGGATCGAGTGGTGGTGGTGGCATATCCTTGCCATCAAAAGAGCCAATATCTGCAAAATATATACAAGTACACAACAATAATTAGACAATTTCATTACACAATTTAATAAAAACAAGTTAAAGAACATGTTAGAATAAATTTAAATAAAACAGTAATATTACCTCTATCATCTGGTGGCTCATCAACTGTGAAAAGGATGTTGGCACACCCTCGCCAATCCAACCCCGCATAAGGACAAGGGACCATAATGAAGGGATGCTCATCAACATTGGCTAGCAACTCCAGTGCATCATCTAATATCCTTGCTCGAAACAGAGTCTCCTCCCTCTTGGGCATCATCTGCCCCCACATGTGCATACATGCCTCAATAATCGACCTACGAGGCTGCCGAAGAAAACTAGGCCTTGTCTTTGGAAACCTCTCAAAAAATAAATAAAAAATATCTGAAGCAAAAGGGAAGTTAACCCTCCCTTGTGCATGAGCACGACATCTATCTAATTTTGTACAGAATTGCCGCAAAAAAATGGCAGACCACCTAACAAGTCGTGGCTGTTGTACTAAAGAATCAACATAATATAAAAGCAAGCAACTAATGTGTTTCCCGTCACTGGTGTTGTGTGAAATGGTCGAAATGATAAGTGAGAGACACTGGACCTCCTCACGACCAAACACACCAATACGTAACTGCCCTCCAGCGACCCGAAAATCTGCAAGAGATACTAAATTTTCTCCTATGTATCTCTGGGAGTAAACTAACTGAATCCCTACTACAGAGCTAGCTGGAACCTCGGGGAACAAGGGAAAATCCACCCCTCTCCTCGATAGCCCTGTAATAAAGTATATATCCTCCTCAGTGGGCGTGTACCACTGGTTGATACCAACCCAGAAAGCCTGATGTTGGGCATTCCACCTTTGGATAAGATGTCTTAAAAACAAACTATGGGACTTTAGGGAAGTAGCCTCCTCATAGAACTTGAGGAGGCCTACTTGCCTTAGGAGCCCCTGCGTCGCTGCTATAATAGGGCGAGGGTATTCATCTCTCTCTCACTCTCTCTCTTTCCTCCCACAGGAGAACCATGTTATACTATTCTACCTGTTGTTGTTGTTGTTGCCCCTCTTCTCTCCTTTCACGTCTCTGAATGGTTGACATATAAAACACAATTTTTTTATTAAATGACAGATGTATTTAGAAATATACATATATAAATATTTTTTGAAAAATAAATAAAACAACAGTCGGTGCGCCAAAAACACAGTCACACACCAGTCCCAGTGCGTCTTTCAACAGAGAGCACTGGGGATGGTGCACCTAATGATATTCAGCGCAAAGGGGTGGTGCTCCAAAAAATGTTTTTAGCGCACCGTTGACTACGTGCGGTGTCAGGAGGGTGGTGCGCTGACTACACTATATGCCCCAGGATGTATAGCTAAGTCAACGCACTGCCCTCCTGCTACCGTACATAGTCGTCGGTGCGGTATTTTAAAAGGCTACACCGTTGACGCATACAAATAAGGTAAGCTATGCATTGACAAAAATAGCCATCACGAGGCGGCTATTTCGGTCAACACACCGCATCACCACTATTTAAATAGGTCAACGATGCAGCCAGGTAACAGACCGCGCCACTCTTTTTTTTTAAATTTAAAATAACACGGTGCGCCTTTGGTACCGCCCCGGAACCGGTGTGGATACCCTTAGCACCGGTTTACCAGGCTGAACCATTGAAAATTTCGAATTGCGGTATGCGGTGTGCTGACAAAATTACGCGCCCCAAGACAAATAATTCTATCAACGCACTGTGTTGTCGCGATACCACATTCTCAATGTTGCAGCCTGGTAAACGACCGCACCACACTTTTTATTTTTTTTTACAATAACACGGTGTTCCTATCGGTACTACCCCAGAACTGGTGCAGATACCGTTAGCACCGGTGGCGGCGCGGCCTGTAAATTTACAAGCATCACCGCAAATCGATGCGAGCCGAACAGCTCGAGCACACCGCGCGACAATTTTTTTTAATGGTTATTTTAAGGTTTTTCGAAATTCTAATCCGCTAAAAGGCTTAATTATGGAAAAAACAAGAAAAATACCTGTACATTTACTCGTCGAGGAGGCATATTGGCTGTAGAATTTGCAAAAGAAAATTTGTCCATCGTTTTACAAAATTCAAGCTGGAAATTAGTGGTAATGCACAGCAGCAATGCGTGCAATGAGTGCAATGGGAGCACGGATGTCAGGGCGGCTTAAGAAAGGATAACTTGCACGGGTTCTTGAGAGCTCTATAGCACTAACAAAAGTGAAAAATGCAGTTGTTTGGCCGTAATTTTTTTTTATTTAACCCTGTTCTAGTGCGCGGGGTTTTTATTGGCATACCGACGCGTTTTCTCTATGTCACCCTGGGCGGTTTCTGTTTTTGCGCGCTTTTATGAGGCACCGGTGCGGCGTAGTTATAACGTACTGGTACTCTACAGTAATATGACGCACCGTGCATGGTTTTCCGGTGAGACAATGTTTTGTGCGGTATTTTGGCTTAAATTTTTCTTTTATTTAACCCTATTCCGGTGTGTGGATTTTATAGGTTCCCCGGTGCGTTTATGTCATTCCGCCCAGGGCAGTTTCGTTTTTCACGCGCTTTTCAAGACGCACCGGTGCTGACGATTTGACACGCACCAGTGCAGCTGCTTAAGATAAGGCACCAGGCAGGTGTGTACGAAGTGCACGATTTCCGTTGTGCCAATGTTTTGTGCAGTTTTTTGGTCGTATTTTTTTTTTATTTAATCCTCTGTCGGTGCGCAGGGTTTATGGGCTCCCCGGTGCATTTGCTTTATTCCACACTAGGCGGTTTTTGTTTTCGCGCACGTTTTCTGAAGCACCAGTGTGGAAGAGCTGTGAGGAACCGGTGCTCTACAAGAATATGACGTACCAAGCAGGTGTGTTAGGAGCACACGGTGTCCTGTGTGGCTATGTTTTGTGTGGTTTTTTGGTCGTAATTTTTTATTTATTTAACCCTGTGCCGGTGCGCGGGGATTTCAGGGCGACTCGGGTCATTTCGGTTTTCACGCGCTTTTTATGAGGCGCCGGTGTGGAATTTATGTGAAGTACTGGTGTGCTACAGATATACAACGCACCGGGCGGGTGTGTACGGAGCGCACAACATTCGGTGTGCTAATGCTTCGACTGCACCGGTGCTTTCTCGTGTTGAACGCACCAGTGTGTTGTATGGTGATAAGAGCACCGGATGAAATACATCCGCAAAAACCTCCGCCCGCCAACCTCCTCTAGGAATCTCTGCTAGAAACGGATGTCTGGGGTATTTTTATAAGGGGTTCCTCAAAAACATCCGCTAGAGGGTCTTTTCCTTGTAGTGTTAATATATATTTTTAAATATAAAATTATTAAATTTTAATTAAAAAATATATTAATACATAATTTATTGTTTTATATTTATATAATTGATGTTGGTTGTTTTGAATTTGCTCTACAAATTCTAAGATTTTTTTTGCATAACTATATATATTTTTGGCAATGTGAAAGGGGCTTTACCTCTTCCTTTAGCCAGATTGTATTGAGAGTTCATAATGAGTTTGGATCTTCTTATATTCCTCGCAATCTCTTCATCTTCAACATCCTTGTCATAGAGCATATGAACACAACGAAGTTTCTGTTTTTGCAACAAACCCTCTACTGGGTGCATTGTGGCAAGCTAGAAATCGAGGGAATTTCCCGCCAAAAGCGTTTTGGGGTCCAAAATACAACGTTAAATCTAGCAATATGAAAAACTATATCCAACATACACAGGATCATGCTATGATCTGTAAATTTATTGGATTATGACCCTCTGAAAATATTTTGATTGGGTGGATTCGAAATAAATGGAACTCCATGTGTCAAATAGAATTGGGGTTAGGAGCCAAGGGTTTTTTTATAGTCATTTTCTCTAACTTATAAGAAAAAACAAGGGTTTTTTTTAAGGAGAGTCGTATTTTTTCAACATGCAACGCTCTTCATGTGATTATATAAGGAGTAATATAATTTGAAGAAGAAGGGTTTCGTTGCAGCCCTAGTGTGGGTCCTCTTTTCTCTCCCCAAGGAATACTCGAAGGAGGAAACCCTTGAAGGAATTGGCAATGTCATTGAAAAATTTGTTAAAGTATTAGAGGTTACCAAGAGAGAGAAGTACACTTCATATGCATGGATCTATGTTTACATGAATATCTCTGAACTTCTTCCAACCTCCATAGATATTTACTATCAACATAGTGCATAGAAGCAATATATCGATTATGAAATAGATGTAGACAATGTCATGCATATGGGCATCTTATTTGGGACGTCTCGATGAATATTGAAATTTTTTATTTAAAAAAAAACTTCTCAAAAAGAGCCAATTGATTAAGGAAAAAACCCATAAAGAAGTAGAATTTCAAGCCCCCAGGGTACCTCAAATCTTGACCAGATCCCTAAATTAAAAAATAGGTTCAAGACTCTCTCCTCTCACATGGAGTCTCTAGAGGAAGTCAACATTCAATCAATCATGTAATTAGCAAAAGGAAAATCCAATAATCCTATAGAGGTCATGCAAAAGTCTCTTGAAGGGCACCAAAATAATCAATTACCACAGGAAATGATTAGTTCCCCTTCGAAAAAGATGAAGCAAAATTATTACTAGAAGATATGAATTTTGATGACCTGCGACTGATTTCCCTTGCAGAATAATGGCATAGAAAATATGTGAATGACATGCCAAGTCATGAGGCTAGGATTATGCATAAGGCCTATCTTCAAAGCAAGAAGTTGATCTCGAGTTCCTCACAATCCAGTCTTGGGTTTCAAACGATGGATCTCACTGGTGATCTCCAGGCAAGGCAAAGAAGCCAAAAAATGGGTTCCTAAGAGAAATAAGACACGAATCCAAGAAGAAAACTCAAGGAAATTCATGTAAATGTCAGAGGCATTCACCACTTTAAATCTTGAATCCTCAAGGATTATTTTTATGTTTGTTCTAATTATCATAGTCATTTCTAATTGTTGTTCTTGGTAGGCATCTTTTTAGTTTCAAGTATCTCCTAGATTTTAGTCCTCTTTCAGAAATCCAAGTTATATGTAGCTATTAATGAAATGATCCTTTCAACCCAACACACATACACACACAAACTTTATCGTCTTAATATAATAATTGGGTTTATTATGGTTTTATGTTAAGCTCATAAGCCTTGTTTCATTAATGATAAACCTTAAGTTATTATATATTTCTCATGGTATAGAAACACTAGGTGGGGGTTGGGGAACTTTTGTGTGATTATATTTGTGTAATCACTCCAAGTATTCTTATAGATAAGTGCATTATCTATAGACACCACTATGAAATGTTTTCTCAAGGTCACACTTTTGTCTATTACCAATACCAAAAATATCATTAACCACTAGTATAAACCTTATTTAAATTTAAAATTTCCTTTTAGTCATCTTATAAATTATCTGGAATTTGAAGCTACTTGGAATTTATATTTACCAAGTTAAAATAGTGTCTCTCAAGTTTTCTAAGAGACCGTCTACATGAGGAATTAGGTAAATTATGGTGCTTAATAATGATATTGTCAACTATGTGAAAATCAATGCACACATTCCATATTTGTTTTTTGGTTAGATAAATCATAATCATACTTCTATGGGAGTAATTACTAATTTACTCAATTTGTCCCTTTTTTTTACCTCTCTTATCAACTTTCATATTTGATCTTCTCCCTAACATATCTATGGTGACAAGGTTCTTTAGGGTGAGGGTGTGTCCAAAAATAGAATATTGTAAATGTTAGAGCCCAATATAACTGTGAATGTACTTTTATTGGAAATTTATTTTAATGTTTAGAAACCTTGACGAATCTTGCTAGTCCCTAATGTGCTAAGTTTAAAATGTTTGGAGATATTTTTGTAAAAATATTCAAATTTATAATGATTTAATATTAGTATCTATACAATTTTAGTGATTTTTAAGGTAAAATAATGTTATGCTATAAAATTTAGGCGAATCACTTTTAGAGAAAATGGAAATTTGGTGAATCTTTTTTTTGGAAAAAGCATGAAAAATTAGCCCACCTGCGAATATTAGCCCCTAAAATTTTCCACCAAGAAGCTTACCAAACTACTTCTAATATATAATTTGTGCAGTGGAGGATAGTTCAGTTTATATCATAATATGGAATTCATTTTATGGTAGAATAATTAGAAATGTTACTTTTTAGCTATGGTTAAGAAGCTCATGACATTACTTGACCGAGGTGAGGGAGAATTCCAAAGTGAAAATGGTCTCATACTTGATAATGTTTTTATCTAATGTAAAGAAACACATGTTGAAATCATTCTTAGTGGAAACTATGACACTCCCACATAATTGGTTTTCCATGCAAAACATTAGACATCTCAAGACAAATCACAACACGTAGAATCTCATATTTAAAAGGTTTAATGATAAATTATTGAGACCTACATTGCTATGTGATGCACAATTTCTTATTATAATTCAACCCACTGATCGTGGTTATAGATGTGGTGAAGTAGTTAAACCACATATCTAAACTATTATCAAATTATTTGAACTCTAGCTACTCATTATAAATGAATAAATGGTTTACTCACAATTAGGAGTTCCAAACCCATTATTTTCCTTTTTTCTAGAGATTGGATTAATAGGTGAGGGATTTCCATGCATATTGATAACTAAAGAGGTAAAGAATTTGAATTGAGTGTGGACATAGGAAAATTTCTCTTGCTTTCTTGTTGCAACACGAACTCATGTGTGAGATATCCATGCACTTTTATCAAAACAACGACAATGAAAAAGGGCATAGTATTTGAAAAATATGAGATTGTGTCTATTAAAAATGGTTTTTAGAAATGAGAAAAGCAAACATAATGATATAAACACTGTTCTAAAAATAATAGTATTTTATTGTAAATAATCTCACATAAAAACACTTAGCTTTGTTATCCACCTAAATGGAACTCCAATGGTATTACTCCATTCAGTAAGAAAACATGAAGGAGCATCACTTAGATGTCTCTATTGTGACTACAATTTTAAATTAGCATATCTAAAATGAGTGGAAATATTTGTAGAGATATATTATTATCTAATCTTTATGGAGCAACGACACCATCTATCAATTATTGTGCATTTCTCATGCTCTTTGATGGCAACATTTTAGAGAACAATATTAAGAAAACAATCTACTTACTTAGTTCATTCAATGAATATAATATTCAAGGGAGTATTAGTTTTGAAGAAAATTCTATATCAAATAACATCTACCTCTATTTGAAAATTGAATCCCAATCCACTTGGTGCATGCACATGACAATACTAGAAAATCATATCCTTTGTTGGTGTAAAAAAAAAATTTGGAATTACTTACCATTAAAAAAAAAAATGTATTGAAAGGTATTAAAATACTTAAGGTCGAATGGATTGAAATGGTGCACCTCAACATGTATTATACCTATTGGTGATAAATCGATTGAGGATATGAATTGTTGCAATTTTTATGTTTCTTATGGTTTATTTGTAAAAGGAAAGTTTGAATCATTCTTAGACACTTGAGGAACTAGATTTTATAATGATTGATTGGTTGTTTATATGTTCTCATTGTTCCTTCCATCATTAGTTGGCCACCTACACTCACAAATATTATATTTTGACTTCTTATTGCTAAATTATTTAGCATTAAAGATAGCAAAAAGGTTCACATACAAAAAAATATACCTGGGATAAAATCTTAACAGGGTCCTTTCAAGGTCCTTAATTAGTCCATTGAACAGAAACGGGAACGTTTTCAGATAAAGAATTAGACAGAAAGTTTTCATGAGACTTGGAACTTAATCTGGAATTTGTGTTTCAAATCTTCCACGCACGAATTGTAAAAGGGTCAAAACTACCTGTATCTCCGCACAAATTGTGAAAAGGTCAAAACCACTTGTATCTCTGTCCAAATCTTAGTTTAAATACAGCAGTTCTATATTGAACAGAATTCAAGAGCTTATAATCTTCAGAAGTCAAAACTATATGTATCTGTCCAAATCTTAATTTAAATAGAACAGTTCCATATTGAATAGAATTCAAGAACTTATAGCCTTCTTGAAGAAGATTGTTAGATCCTTTATAGTTACATTAAGAACAAATAACAAATAGTAGCATGTCTTGAAAATCGTGCTTCAAATATTCAGAATTATTTTTCTGTTCAAGATAATGGATAGCGGCCTTTAGTATCTTTATGTTCTGGTTGGTATCTATTAGGTTTTTATTCATCGTTGGAAGAGTTTAAAGCTATTTCTCAAGGATGGGATTGCGTATGGAAAAGGATGAGATTGTGGAAAGATATTTAAAAGTTTCAAACAACCATGCATCTTTTTAATAAAAAGTTTTAAATTGTCAAAAATCTTAATAGACTTTACATTATTCTCTAGAGTATTCTCTAGAGTAATTTTGAGGAGTAATCTTAATGCCACAAATTTTGTTAAATTAAGAGATATTCCTCCAAGATACTTTTATTTTTAGTGAATGGGAATCAAATAAAAATATAGGGATGACCCTTTTTCCTGTGACACTTTGGCAAAGTTAACTAATCAAATATATTAGTTACTTTATCTTATAAGTTTGTCTATATTGGACAATTTGTATCCAAATATAATAGCTCAAATTTAATAAAACCCTCTAAAATCTCTTTCTACTTGAACAACAATTATTCCTTACTAATCATAATCTTTGATAAGCTAAAATTCCCACCTTTGAGTAATGTTTCAACTTTATCTGAAAAAAATACATGAAGTTTTATATAAACAATATGGTTTTTTCAAAAATATTAATAGACTTTACATTATTCTCTAGAGTAATTTTGAGGAGTAATCTTAATGCCACAAATTTTGTTAAATTAGGAGATATTCTTCCAAAATACTTTTATTTTTAGTGAATGAGAATCAAATAAGAATATAGGGATGACCCTTTTTCCTGTGGTACTTTGGCAAAGTTAACTAATCAAATATATTAGTTACTTTATCTTATAAGTTTGTCTATATTGGACAATTTGTATCCAAATATAATAGCTCAAATTTAATAAACCCTCTAAAATTCCTTTCTATTTGAACAACAGTTATTCCTTACTAATCATAATCTTTGATAATCATAATCTTTGATAAGCTAAAATGCCCACCTTTGAATAATGTTTCAACTTTATCTGAAAAAAATACATGAAGTTTTATATAAACAATATCGTTTTTTCACAAAAAAAAATTTGGTTATACAATTTTAAGTAAAAATATAATTGTTGGTTGCTTAACACATATTTTTGTATTTATAAATAGAATCGGCATTCTAAACCCATTTCATTTATAAATTAAACAACTCCTTTTATAATTTAAACTACAATTTTGATGTTTTTAAAAAAACTGCCGCAATGTTCCCTTAAACAAACTACCGCCATTATGTGACTTCTCCAATTACTTTTGTAACCACTCACCAGGTCGTTGAGTATCAACGCTACCATACCAATCAAATACCGTCGCGTGGCTTATCACTTGGTTGAATGCGGAACTGGGTGGAATATTCTGACATCTACGTGGCATCTACGTGGTTGGAATATTCTCTTACATACATATACGTGGCATTTGATATAACCATTGATTTTCATAGTGGGAGCGGGACGCGGGTAGAATATTCTCTGACATATATCTACGTGGCATTTGTTACAATTCCTCCGGCTCGTTAGACGACTCCTCCTTTTCATTTTGGGAGCGTGACCTGGCTTTTGACCTGCTGTTGTTTAGAAAAGCATCCCGCGGCATGGCTTTATAATGCTTTGCCTTCGCCCAAAATATTTCCTCTCTTCTCTGTCTGATCGAGTTTTGTCATTGATTTCATGAGACGTAGAACTTAATTAGAATATTTCCTCGGAATTCGTGCTTTAAATATCCCACGCCTATTTCCATTCTGGAAGAGGCCAAGACTCAAAATTACCTCTATCTCTGTCAAAATCTTCGTTTAGATAGAGCAGTTTCAACTTAGTTTAAATAGAGCAGTTTCATATTGAATAGAATTCAAGAGCTTATCACCTTCTTCTTGAAGATCGTTAGCTTCTTTATAGCTGCATTAAAAATAGGTAGCACCATGTCTTGAAAATTGTGCCTCAAATATTCAGTGCTAATTGTCAATGTCTTGCTTAACATGGCTGATTCCATTTCATTCTGACCTGTCTGTTTTTGTAAAATTTTGCTTTCAGAAAAGTAATTTAAAATTGAATAGGATTCAAAAACTTGTAACCTTCTAGTAGAATATTTTAATAATTATATTAACAACCGATACTAACAGGTCTGCAGTAAGAAAATATATTTTCTATCTTGTTTTTGTCTTCTTTTTTATATGGGAAGAGAAGAAACAATGTTCACTAATAGATGTCGCGATGGATATGTTGTTGCTCAGATTCACTGCCTCGTATTTCTAAAACTTGTTTCCTGATCAAGATAATAGATCATCGATACTATATGCATTGACTTATCATTTTTCCTTTCAAGATAATGGACAGTCTTTAATATCCTTATGTTCTGGTTGGTATCTATCAGTGTTTTATGATAAATCTTATATTTATTTGTATGTATTCATCGTAGGAACGAGATTAAAGGTATTTCTCATTTTCATGGATATAGAGAAAAATAAATTGTAATTGAGTCATATATTACTAAAGTTTATTTATATGTATTTCTTGTAGTAATGTATGAGTATGAGCTTAAATCCTCCTGATTTTCATTGATGTAGTAAAAGGGAATTTGTATTATTGCCAATAGCTTAGTCCAAAGAACAGAAATGGAAATGTTTGGATAGAGGGGAAGTATTGGGACTCTTTTATTATTGAGGACGGTAGTAATGGACTGAAGTATCACAAACGGAACCGAGGAAATGTTTGGATAGAGGGGGAAGTATTAATGTGGAACAAAATTCACAAACGGGACTATTTTATTATTGAGGACTGTAGTAATGGACTGAAGCATCACAAAGGGAACCGAGGCACGGGGGACAAACACCACAATCACGACACCGACACCAGATGTTAGTAAGAGACCGGGAGCAAACCTCCACCATGTGACCAAGCATCACAAAGGGAACCAAGGAAATGTTTGGATAGAGAGGGGAGTATTAATGTGGAACGAAATTCACAAACGAGACTGTTTTATTATTGAAGACTGTAGTAATGGATTGAAGTATCACAAAGGGAATCGAGGCATGAGGGACAAACACCACAATCACAACACCAACACCAGATGTTAGTAGGAGACTGGAAGCAAACCTCCACCATGTGACCAAGCATCACAAAGGGAACCGAGGCACGAAGGTTAAGCACCACAATCACGACACTGACACTAGATGTTAGTAGGAGACCGGAGCAAACCTCCACCATGTGACCCCAAGGGCTGCCTTACTACAACTATGGAGAGGGAAGTATTAATGTGAAACGAAATTCACACAAACGGGAATATACCACTGTTTTATTGAGGACTGCAGTAATGGACTGAAGCATCACAAAGGGAACCAAGGCACGGGGGACAAACACCAGAATCACGACACCGACACCAGATGTTAGTAGGAGGGACAAACACCACAACCACGACACCGACACTAGATGTTAGTAGGAGACCGGGAGCAAACCTCCACCATGTGACCCCAAGGGCTGCCTCCGTTGGCAAATGGTTTGGTGGGTGAAGGGCTTAATGAACCACCCAATTCTCAAGGGTGCAACTATGGAGAGGGAAGTATTAATGTGGAACGAAGGACTGCAGTAATGGACTGAAGCATCACAAAGGGAACCGAGGCACGGGGGACAAACACCACAATCACGACACCGACACCAGATGTTAGTAGGAGACCGGGAGAAAACCTCCACCATGTGACCCCAAGGGCTGCCTCCGTTGGCAAATGGTTTGGTGGGTGAAGAGCTTAATGAACCACCCAATTCTCAAGGGTGCAAACGAAAACGAAAAGATGAAAACGAAAAGTGGTCCAAATCTTAATTTTAAAAGAGTAGTTCCATATCCATATTGAATAGAATTCAAAAGCTTATAAACTTTTCGTTGAAGATTGTTAAATTTTGTATTGCCTGATTATTAAGAACAGATAATAGCAAATAGCATGTCTTGGAAATGGTGTCTCAAATCTTTTGTGCAAGAATGGTCAATGTTTTGCTTAACAGGGCTCTTCCCATTCCGCTCTGGAAGAAGTCCAAAACTAATTGTCTATCTTCCTAAAAATTTTAAATTTCAGTTTGACAAATAAAATAGTTTCAAACTGAATACTATTCAAAAACTTATAACTTCTTCTTATTAAATATTTAAAAGAAAATTATGATTGTATTAAGAATGGATATTAACAGTTTTCTACCGTGTTTTTGTTTTTCTTGTCTCTCTTTTGTTACGAGAAGAGAAAAAGAAAGGCTCACGGATAGATGCCCGGATGGATACGGATGATGCTCCTCAGTGAGAAAAATAACTGCTTTCATGGATGCACAACTTCATTGGCCCCATTTGAACTTGCAAGTATTTTTAAAACTTATTCTTTTATCAAGATAGTGGATAAGATTATATACATTTAATTATTGTTTTGTGTTCAGGAATATATATATATATATATATATATATATATATATTTCTGTTCAAGATAATTGATATGCTATGATATTTTATAAATGTTCTCGTTAATATTTTCTTACAAATATTTATTTTATTTATGTCTTTATATAATGAGTTTAAAGCCATATGTTTCTCTTAGACTCATAGATGTAGAGAGAGATTTTGTATTTGAGTTATTTATTTTTGAAATTCATGTGTAGGTATTTATTGTAACAATGGAGTTTAAATCTGTCTAATTCTCATAATTCTCATAGTCATAGTAAAAAAAAATATCTTTATTTTTGGAATCTAGGGTTCTGTGATCCATCATATAAATTAGTAAAATTATTTCCGTAATAATCACATGCAATAGAATGTGATCGACACGTTTCGAACCAACCAGTGTGGTTCATTATCAGGACTATTTGAGAGATCAGATCCAAACATTAAGTATAAATAAATGTAGAAATGGCTCAACTAGCTGTTAGGATAACAGCTAGTTTAACTTTGAAAAAGTAATTATTCCATTATTTATTTATTTATTTATTATTATTATTATATTATTATTTTATTTATTTATAAAATCTTTAATATATTTATACAACTAATTAACCAATTAATTAATATAATGGAAGTTATTTAACCAATAGTGGTGTATATATGTATATGTTTCTTATTAATTTAATTGATTAAATTATATAATAATCAATTATTATTATTAATTAATAAATATAAATAAATTTTATTCGTATATTTAACTATTTATAAGAGTCAAGGTCCAAGGAAAAAAAAGACATTATAACCAACGACCTATCAAAAATATCAAACACTGAGTCAAAATAAATAAATAAATAATAAAAAATAAAATAATATAATAATAAATAAAAATAAGCATAATAATAATAATATTAATAATAATAATAAATAAAAAAATAAAAATAAAAATAATTAAATAAATAGAAAAAATAAAAACAAAATGAAACAAAAATAAAAATATAATCAATAAAAATAAATACAAAAAGCTGAATAAATAGAAATTAAAATCAAGAATATAAGGCAGGAATCTAGCACCTGCTGATATTCCAATCGTCATCTCTATTGAGATTAACGGGTCTTTTTTCAATTTCAATGGCCTCTCTTAACTTACGATGATGGAAATGGTCGATCCTAGCAATGACCTTAGCATCTTCTATGCAAACATGATGGTTAGTCTTTTCTGCATGCTCAGCTAAGGCAGACGAGCGAGATCTTCTATGTTTGATATCAGCAGCATGCTCACAAATCCTTTGATTAATAGACCGACCAGTCTCACCAATGTAAGGAGTCCCACAAGAACAAGGAATGATGTAGACACATTTTCCATCTCTGGGGTCAATCGGATCTTTAACCGATTTTAGAGAACTGCGAATGAAGATACCTTATGATTTTTAAGGATCCTAGCAATCTTATCAGTGGTACCTTGAATGAACGGAAGGCTGACACTGCCAGACCATTCAATAGGCTCTTTTTTATTTTTAACTAAAGGACCTTTTTCCGCTTTAAGGAAAGCTTTAAGGCCTTGCGACATACTATAACCATTATTACAAAAGACATTCAACAAATGGGTCTTTCTGTTGAATGGGATAACATGCTTTTGTACTCTATGTTGCTTGTATTGAACCACTTTTACCGGACAAGGAAAAACATCCAATACCTTTTTAGAGTATCACCTTCTAGGAAGGAATATTTCAAACAATAAGGATTGAGACAAAATAGGGAGGTTTTGGGTGGAAGGGATTTAGGAATTCGAGTGGTTTTTAGTGTGATTTTTTGAAATTTTTTGTGTAATTATTTTAAAATATTGCAATTTTTTTTTGAAATCATAAATTTAATGGATAAATTGTGCACAATTGAATTGTCTTAAAAAAAAATTTAGTGTGCTAAATCTATATATAATTAAAAAAACCAGTTTAAATAACACAAATAAAAATTTTAAATCACTTTTTTTTACCAAATTCCTACACTAAAAAGTCCAAAAAATCACACTAAAAACAATTCCGAAAAAATATCTCAAAAACAGCTGGTATATTTAGCTCAACAAATAATCATACAATGCCTCAAGGTGAGAAGGATTATTTGGAAAGCACTGGGTTTAAATACAATTTTAAGTAAGCTATGAGTCGTTAATTATATTATTAAAATAAAAATAAGTGATATCTTTATTTCCTTATTGTATTAATTAGTTTATAAAATTTGAGGAAAATTTATTTAAATTCAAATTTTAACTTTTCAAACCCTCAAACTACATTTGCGATGGTTTTTTAATTATATTATAGGTTCACGGAGGAGGAGGAAAGGACTCCAATACCCAATGAAAAGGGATTACTTACCTTGACTTGAACGAATCATATATTAGGAGATATGTGTGATTATCTTATAAGCACTTGCTTTTAAAATAAGTTATTTAAAAGAGAAATTTTAAAAGCAAGGAATTGTTAATTAGATTATTAAAATTATAATAAATTGTAGGGATATTTTTGGATTATTGTTTTGTTTATAAAAATGGATAAATTTTTATTAAAGATTGAATTTTTATTTAATAGTTTACATTTTATATAGATATATTATTGGTTAAAAATATGTGGTGATTGGAAAAGGAATAATTAATAAATATACGTTCACTTTTTTTTTATTATAAAAGACATTAGAAATAAGAAAGAAATCTATAGCAACATGTATATAAATCTTTAAAAATGGAGACAATCTCATTTCTAGTTTTTTTAAATATCATATTATCTTTAATTAGCTTGATGACTTTCTTTACAACCCTCCAATTTCTACATTTTTTTTACAACCCTCTAATCCTTCAATACACATGAAAGAAGGGGATTGCTTCAAATTTTCTTGTCACTTTCTTAACTTATCACCCAAGATTTTGAGATGAATATTTAAGAGTTTCTCATAATCATCCATCCACTTAATAACAAGTTTTGAATCAGTTTAATAACATGAGTTTTGTCATATTAAGAGATATTTGTCAAAGATGCATCTACTTTTAGTGAATGAGAATCAAATAAAAAAGTAGAAGGTAATGCTTTTTCCTAAAAACATCTTACAAAGATCATTAAAAAAGAGTAATCTTTTTTATGATCAAATTTATGAGTTGCCTCATAAATTTATTCATATTAAACAATTTATATCATAATATAATAACTCAAATTTAATAAACCATGTTAAATGATAAAATTCATTTATGTTTAAACAAGATTTATTCCTCACTAATCAATTTTTCAATAAACTAATATAAACACTTTCACTTCACTTTAAAAACACATTCTTGTCCCACTCTTTAAATAAATTAAAATTTAATGTACAATCTCTTACTTTATGATAGTTTATAATATAAATATATTTATATAGTTAAATTAAAAATTAATTTACAATGAACTACCTATATTACTATTATGTTCAGCTAACATAAATATCAATGCTTCCTCTAACCTTCGCCACCACGCATGTAGTATTTTTGGTTTATATATATATATATATATATATATATATATATATATATATATATATATATATATATTTCTCATAGATTGAGAGATAATTTGCATGAGCTATTTATTTCTGAAATGTATATGCATATATTTTTTTTTTTTTTATTTAAACTAAGTATATATATATTATATTGTTTAACCTTCTGATGTATCTTGTATCGTTAATAATGAGAATTCAGCCGAAGCTTGCAAACTTCTTCCATGATAGAAAATCTAAAAATTCGATTTCAGAGATTTTCCCCAACTTAAAGATACAAACAAATTTATTCAAGAGCCAACAGACAACGAACAACTTATGGGATAGGTTCCCAAGATTCTTCTTCGTCTTTCATCTTGACCCCGGCAGAGAGGAGGGTAGCTTTATTGGCTTCAATGTCTGCCTGTTTATTATGAGTTCTCAGCACATGGTAGTAATTCAACTTCTGAAAAGCGTTTTCCAAACCCTTAATTCTGGATATCAGCCTTGCTAGTTTGAGATCCGAGGCTGGGGAGTTGGAAACCATTGCGTTTATAATGATCTGGGAATCACCTATGACATTAGCTTCACTTATATTTAACTCTTTGAGGATCCTGAGGCCTTGGTAGAGGGCCAAAGCCTCAGCTTGAACGCTAGATGAGAATCCAAGCCCCCAAGCAAAGGTATGAATTTTTTCCCCAATTGGACTTACAACAACACCTCCTGCACCAGCTTTGCCCGGATTTCCCTTTGCTGCCCCATAAAAAAAAGAGAGTGCCTTGAGTGTGAATTGAGCCAGTCTTGAAGGTCAGTTTCTGATTTCCTTATTTGCCAGTCTTTGAGAGGACGGACGTTTCTAACTGCTGATTGAAATTGCAATACAAGGGAAGATCCCCAAGCAATGTCCTGTTGGCTAAGATTGGAATCATCTTTTATATCAGTCAAGCACTCCTTTAAATGACATTTAATCTTAATTTCTAAGACCTTGTGATTCTGTTTAATGTTTCTGAAGATTCTTCTATTTCGTTCTAGCCAGATCTGCCAACCTTTGGAAGGACAGTCCATGCGGATTTAATTATCTGATTTTTAGGAGGGGGGCTAGAATATCTGATTGCCCAATTAGAAAAAAGATCAGCAGTGGAACAAGGAAGCAAAAAGTTGGGATCCAAATTGTGGATAAAGGAGAACCAGATCTTCTTAGAGAACTTGCATTCAAGGACTAAATGGACAGTTGTCTCTACATTTTTGTTGCACAGCGAGCAGATGGAGGGACCATAGAACCATTTTCTCTGCAGGATGTCATACGTAAGGATCTTGCCGTGGCAGAGAAGCCAAGCAAAGAAGTCGACTTTGGGCCATGAAGGAAAACGCCAGACCCCCTGCCAAGGTGCAGGGTCAAGGGGGACGTATGGCCTCTCTTTCAGCTTGTCATATCCCATGGAGACAGTGTAACCTTTGGCATTCGGCCCCCAGCCTTTCATATCTCTTTTCCTCATGCGCGTGGGCGCCAAGCCATGAAGGAGGTCCAGCAGCGTGGACCATTCGAGGGTCAGATGAGCCGACACCTCGATTCGTTTCCAACCTGCCCAGACAGAGTCGTTCCAAAGAGAAAGATCCCACAACGAACACAGCCCCTCTCTATCCATCCAACAACGCAGCGCTCTAATGGAGGCTCTGTCTTCGATTGGGTCCTTATTCATAATTTTATCAGCTCAGATATTGATCTTTTTGCCATTTCCTGGAATCCAATAGGAGTGCGCATTGATTAAGGGAGCAGCTTTAACATACAGTTTGAGAAAAGACGAATAAGGCAAATGGATTACATTGTCTAAACAGGTAGAACGAGGACCTCTGAAATAACTTTTCCAGAGAGCCAATTGGGCCCAGCCAGGCTTGGGCGCAATGATCCTCCAAATAATCTTAGCTGCCATAGCCACGTTTTGCTGATAAAGATTTTTGAAATTCAAACCACCCTCCCACAGAGGCTTGGATATGGTTTCCCAACTGATAAGGGGAATCTTGTTTTCATTCTGTTTGCCTCCCTTCCAAAAAAACTTCCGCATGAATTCTTCCATTTTTTTTAATATACTTGCCGGAGCGAGAAGCACAGCAAATTGAAATAGAGGAAGACTGGAGAGCACAGATTTAATAAGGACAGATTTTCCAGCAGTGTTGAGCCAGGAGAAGCCCCAGGCTTGGATCCTAGACTTGAATTTTTCAAGTTGAGGGAGCCAGTCTTTGCTTGTAGATTTCTTATGAAAAACAGGAAGGCCCAAATATTTGAAGGAGATCCAAGTGGAGGAGGCTGCAAAACCCAAACATCTAGAAATAGCGGAGAGCAATCTGGGCGAGGTGTTCCAGCTGTAGATATGACATTTGTTCTTATTTACTACGCTACTAGAGGCTTCACTAAATTCATCCAAAACTGCTTTAAATTTAGAGGCAGAGGAGAGATAGGCAGCTCTCAAAAACAAAGTGTCCTCCGCAAATAGTGCGTGGTTTATATTTTTGACCCCTCTTGCAATACACAGTCCGTTGATATCTTGATCTTGCATCTTTTTGTCTAACAGGAAACTGAGGACAGAGGCTTGGATGACAAAAAGCAGAGGGGAAAGAGGACACCCCTGCCTTAGCCCTCTTGAAGCTTTGAAGAATTCAGTGGCTCTTCCATTTACAAGAGGAGCGATCCATGGCTCCGAGATGCATGCCCGGATCCATTTGATGAAATTTGCTCCAAAACCAAACTTGCTCATGACTTTTAAAAGAAAGCTATGATTTACTTGATCAAAATCATTTGCTAAATCAAGTTTAATCACCATACCTTGTTCTTTTCGAAGAAGACTTGAGTGGATTGCATCTTGAACAAGGGTGAAGTTGTCCACGATTTGCCTTCCTTGGATGAAGCCTCCTTGATTCTCCAGAATTATTTTGGGAAGAATGAGCTTCAGTCTATTTGCAATAACTTTAGTGATTAGCTTGTACCTAGTATTGCATAAGGAAATCGGGCGGAATCTGCTGAAATTGTTGGCGCCTTTTTCCTTTGGTATGAGGGCTAAGAAAGCGGAGTTTGTGATGCCTCCTATTTTCTGAGTATTTTGAGACTTCTGAACCATTTTGAGCAGATCCTTTTCAACAATCGGCCAACAAACTTGAAGGAACCTGGCAGAAAAGCCATCCGGCCCGGGGGCCTTATCCGGATCCATATCAAAGAGGGCATTTTTGACTTCGTCTTTGGTGACTTTGGCCTCAAGGATCTCATTCATACGAGGAGAAATTGCAGAAGGAATAATGTCTAGCAGATCTAAGTATTGGTCCGAGTCCTTATCCTCACTATACAAGTTTTGAAAGTGAGAGAAGGCTGATTTTTTAATGTCTTCAAAATCCTTGAAGGTGACGTTATCCTCCTTAATCTCAGAAATAGTGTTGAAGCATTTCCTAGCCTGGGCTTGTTTGTGGAAAAAGGCAGAGTTCCTGTCCCCTGCTTTCAGCCAGAGATTTCGAGATTTTAATCTCCAGTATTCTTCTTCAACTAGGCAGGCCTTATGAAAGCGTTGTTGCAAATGAGCCTCTTGGTCTAACATCTCCTCTGTGACTATAGCGTGCTCCATATGAGTTTGATGAGAGGCGAGAGAGACTTTGATGGCTTTTCTTTCTGTAGCCAGGTTGGACAGGGTTTTGGCCCATCGTTTTAGATCGCCTTTTACCCTTCTAAGTTTTTCCTCCCAGATATAGAAGGGAGAACCATTGACAGGCTGAGTCCAACAATCCTTGACTATTTGCATGAAGTCTAATTCCTTGACCTAGAGATGACTAAATCTAAAAGGAATAGGACCCATATCTAGATGGGCCAGGAGCTCGAGATTTATAGGCTTATGGTCCGAGGTGCTGTTAGCAAGGATGTGCATTCTGGGTTCTAATCCTAGTAACAGATAAGAGCTTTGAATGAAAAATCTATCTAATCTGGCAGCGATATGACCAGGGCCCACTCTTTTGTTAGACCAAGAGAACTTACCGGAAGAGGGTTTGATATCCAGCAAGTCCTAGTCCTGCAGTAGTTCCTCCACCCATTCCCTTGTCGGATCTCGAACAGCGCTGCCTCCTCTTTTTTTAGACGAGTGGAGAGTGAGATTGAGATCTCCAGCAATAATTATATTTTCCAGATCTGTCAAGTCTGCTTGTTGCCTTATAGAATCCCAACATTCCTTTTTTTCCCCAACATTGACTGGAGAATATACATTGAAGAGGCAAAAGATTTCCTTAGTATCCAGATTCTGCATTTTCAGCAACAACCAGTGAGTATTACTAGCCTCAAAGGTGACTACAAATTTGTTAGGGTTCCATATAGTGCCAATCCCTCCTGAAGCGCCCTGGGCAGAGATTGCTCTTGCTTCACTTTTGAACCAAAGTTTCTTGCATGCTTGCAGGAAAACCACGTCTTCCAACTTAGTCTCCTAGACGAGAAGTATGTCTGGAGTTTCTGTTCTTATTAAGCTTCTCATGGCTTCTTCCTTAACTTTACTCCCCATACCTCTACAATTCCAGGAGATGACCTTCATTATTTATGTTTCTGGTGGGCTCCCTTGGAGCCTTGGGTCTGATTTTTCAACATCCTAGGCTTTGAGGCTAGCAACTTTTCCAGACTTGGCTGGCTACCCTGTAACTTATCTTTGTAAGTCTCCTGCTCTCTTTTTTCCTTGTCAGATTTACGGCCTCTTATAGATCTTCATAACAAGGTTTGGGATTCTCCTATTTCTCCTTCCTCCTCTGACTCGTCCGTTTCTTGCTCTTCTTCCTCATCTTCTGAGGTCATACCATTGGGATCTTCGGCACTTATTCCTTTAAGGGAGGTTGAGGGAGTATCTTTGCTAGGAGAAACTGGATTTTGTGTCTCGTTCTCCTGAGTATCTTCTGTCTGCTGGCTTAGAGGGTAAAAATTTTTTCCTTGCGCCTTTTTGGGAGGGGGGCGTTGAACATTAGCCTGTAGAGAGCCTTTTCCAGAGGGTCCTCCCAGTTTTTGCCCTTTGTGATTGGTTTTTGCTCGTTTGATTTGGTTCCAACCCTCTTCAATCCCTTTCTCTGGCTCAGCGTTGGACGGACAGTTTCTAGCAAAATGTCCATGAACGTGCCATTTTTTACATTTGAACGGAAGTTGCTCATAGTCCAAGATCTGTACATGAGACCAGCTTCCGACTTTGATTTTTATAGCCTCTGGAAGACCAACCTCTAGATCTACTTCCACGCAGATCCTGGCACAGTCGTACTGGTCCTTATTGTTTGCCCGATCTATGAATTTCCCGAGAGTGTTGCCAATGTGTCTCAAGGAACTCCAGTTCCAGTAGTGAACTGGTAGGTTTGGAAGGCGAACCCACACCGGGACAGCCTTGGGAAAATCGACAGCCGGATCAAAGTCCGGAGTCCATTTGTTCAGATAGAGGCCCTGAGAACCCATGAAATACGGCCCATTTTGAAAGATCAAGTCTTTGTCTTCTTTGGAGGAGAATTCGAAGAGGAAGTACCCTTTCCCCAGAAAGTAAGAGGTGACATTTTCCTTGATCAAAGGAGCCCAGTTCCTGTTAACCCAATGCTCAGTAGTTTTTGGAGAAGGCCACAGACCCGTGAACTGGCCAATGAGACCTCGATCCGCCAAAGATAAAGCTACTTGAATGGGGGCCTCCGGAGGCAAAGAGATCTCAGGAATTTCATCTAGCTTCTTAACAAATTTGGATGCTTCGCTTCTTTTCTTCTGAGGCAAACTGGAAAGAAGCTGGTTGAAGGCGTCGATGGCAGGAGAAGAATGCGTATCCATAGAAGGACCCAACGTCTCCATAGGGAGGGCCTGAGACCGGCCGCCGCAGCGGCAGCCACGCAGCAGAAGCCCTAGCAAAGCTAAGGACGCGCAGGGAGAGCCGTCGAATCCCGACCTAGACATTGACACGACACAGCAGGACGCAGCCAGAAGGGCGCAGTAGGAGGCAGCAGGTACAGTAGGAACAGAAGCAGCAGGGCCCTGCGAGGGCAGGCGCAGCGCAGGGGCACTCGCAAGCCAGGGGTTTAGTATATGCATATATTAATGGTAGTAGTGTGCTGCTTTAAATTTGCTTAATTCTCATGAATAAGTCAAAAATATCGTTATTGATTTCTGGACTCTCTCAAATAGGGTAATCTAGAGAATAGAGCTAGTTTAAATTCTCTTAATTCAAATAACAATTCGCTATTATTTACTTTTGTCTTCTTTCCAATTAATCAACTTAATTTTGATAGATATAATGAAAAAAAAAATGTATTATTTTTATGATTTTTTAAAAATTAGGTAGTTGGAGTATTTAAATTATATTTTTAATAGTGGTAATAGATTTAGCATTATCAAAAACTCTCAAGACATCTAAAACACTGAAGTTTAACAACTGTAAACAAGATTCTGATAAATCTTTGCTAAAATTTTTCAAAATCTTACAAAAATTTCTAAATTATCATATTAATATTTTTAAACTACAGTTTATTTACTTCTACCTCCCCTCCAATAACTTGGGAGAACAAAGTTAGTTTAAATCAGCTTAATTTTGATAGATAGTGAAAAAAAAGGTTATTACCTCCTCTCCAATAACTTGGGAGAACAGAGTTAGTTTAAATCGGTTTAATTTTGATAGATAGTGAAAAGAAAAAATATTATTTTTATTTACTTTTGGATTCTCTCGAAGAATTTTGTAAATATTTCGTTGTTATTTACTTTTGCCTCCTCTCCAATAACTTGCAAGAACAGAGTTACTTTAAATCCGCTTAATTCTCAGTGAAAAAAAAAATAGTGTTATCTTTATTTACTTTTGGATCCTCTCCCATAGTTTACTTATAGAACAAAAGCGGAAATGTTTGCAAAAATAATTAGACACTAATTGTCATGTTGCATTTAACACGGTTGATCCATTCTTGATCCATTCTGGAAGAGGTCAATGAAAACTATTTATATCTCTATCCAAATATTAGTTTAAATAGAGCAGTTTCATATTGAATAGAATTCAAGAGCTTATCACCTTCTTCTTGAAGATTGTTAGTTCTTTTATAACTGCGTTAAAAACAGATAACAACATGTCTTAGAAATCATGCTTCAAATATTAGTGCCAATTGTGATTGTCTTGCTTAACATGTTTGATCTTGAACGGTGTGTTTTTGTAAAATCTTAGTTAGAAAAGTAGAATTCAAAATCTTATAATTTTCTTGTTGATAATGTTGAAATTAATGGAGAATATGGAGAGAGGTTGTTTCACAATTATGTGTGTGTCCTAGATTTAGATTAGGATTAGTTTCTATTTTCTATGTGTAGTTAAAATTCTCCCTATTATTAAATAAACTTATAAATTTTGCTTTCAATGATTAATTGGTAGAGCGTTCTTTGCTTGGGAAGTCTCCAGGTGCAACTTTCTCACTTGTGAGTTGATAGTTTCAGTATATAAGTTTCGTTGTCTTATATTTTTAACATGGTATCAGAGCTGGTGAGCCTTAATGGCTGGTGAGAGCCTTAGTGGCTCGTGAGTTCCCTAGTGGATGAAGTTTGGAGCCTTAGTGGCTCGAGAGACGATTTTTTTCTCTCTCACATTGGAGCAGCATAGACCCGATCGTTCATTTATGCGTTGGTCAACTGACATTTAGTCAGAGGTCAGCGTGGATCTGAGGCTCGATCACGCGTTGATCGACCATTACTTACAACAAGCGATCAGCGCGCCCTAGAAGCGCGAACCCGACATTGCGATTATGCATTGGTCTGCTTGTGGTTGATCGATTGGCAAATTGAGTGACTGATATTGCCCTGCGGTGAGTGGAAAACCTGCGTGGCAGATCACCGAGATCTCTTGTGCGGTGTGTTGTGGAGGATCTATGTGAGAGTAGTTCCTGGTGGTCTACTTGTGACGTGGAAGCAATGGCAGCATGGATTACTCTGGCAATGATCACAGTAGTGGTTAAGGCGATAATTGTAGCAGCAGTGGATGCGTGCAACGATCACAGTGGTGGAAACTAGACGTGAACATCACTTGATCGGTGGATCGACTTGTAGATCCGAGGCAGTGGACTGGAAATCTGGATGAAATAAGATCTATAACAAGTTATGCTTTCAGCATTGGTTATGGGGTCATTTCATGGAGCAACAAGAAGCAGAATATTGTATCCTTGTATTTAGCAGAAGTAGAGTATCAAGCTATGTGTGCAACCACATGTGAGGCAATTTGGTTGAGGAGACTTCTTCATGATGTTAGAGAAGAAAAAAAATATGCTACAGTAATCTGATGTGACAACCAAAACTCAATCAAGCTTGCAAACAATCTTGCGTTTCACAAAAAAACAAAATATGTTGACACTCAGTTTCACTTTGTTAGAGAAAAGATGCATTTTAACGAAATTTTTATTGAATATTGTAATACATGTTAGAATGTTGCAGATATTTTCACCAAGCCCCTTGGAATATTTAAATTTGAATGATTTAGGGAGAATTTAGGAGTGAAAGTGAACCCTTTCTCCATGAAGGGGGAGTGTTGAAATTAATGGAGAATATGTATTATTGGAGAGAGGTTGTTTCACAGTTATGCGTGTGTCCTAGATTAGGATTAGTTCCTATTTTCTAGGTGTCATATCCAATTGTCCCTATTATGATGTAAAGTTATATATTCTTATTTCAATGATTATTTGGTAGAGCATTCTTTGCTTGGGCAGTCTTCAGGTGCACCTTGCTCACCTATGAGTTGCTAGTTTCAATATATAAGTTTCATTGTTTTATATTTTTAACATGGCATCAAAGCTGGTGAGCCTTAGTGGCTGGTGAGAGCCTTAGTGGTTGGTGAGTGTCATAGTGGCTTAATTTTGGAGCCTTAGTGGCTGGAGAGATGATTTTTTTTCTCTCTCACATTGGAGTAGCGCAGACCCGATTGCTCATTTACGCATTGGTCAACTGATATTTAGTTAGAGGTCAGCGTGGGTATGAGGCTCGATTACGTGTTGGTCAACCATTACTTACAAATATTTCAATCAGCACGCCCTAGAAGCGTGGACTCGAAATTGTGATTACGCGTTGGTCTGCCTGTGGTGGATCAATTGGCAGATTGAGTGACTAATATTGCCCTCTGATGAGTGGAAAATATGTGTGGCAGATCACCGAGATCTCTTGTGCAGTATGTTGTGGAGGATCTACGTGAGAGAAGTTACTGGTGGTGTACCTATGAAGTGGAAGCAGTAGTAGCGTGGAATACTCTAACGGTGATCACAGTAGTGGTTAAGATGATAATCGTATCAGCGATGGATGCGTGTAGCAATCACGGTAGTGGTAACTCGATGTGAACATCGCTTGATTGGTGGATCGACTTACAGATCCGAGGTAGTGGATCAGATTTGGGGCACAATTTGGCATCATGGCAGCAGTGAGTTGATTTGGCTTCGATCTTGTAAGTTCTCCACCAATCATTGATTATTTTTGATGAGACAAGAGTGGTGGCATGCCTTCATAAATTGCATGTTGCGTGTATCTCTTAGATCAAGTGTGGAAAGTGAAAAATGCAGATTTTTTGCGGTAATTTTTTTTATTTAACCATGTTCCGATGCGCGGGGTTTTATAGGCGCACTAGTATGCTTGCTTACAACCGCACTGGGTGGTGTCAGATTTAGCGCGTTGTTTATGATGCATAGGGGCAGTTCCCTAACACCGCACCGGGATGTTTCAGTTTTGGCGCGATGTTTTGATGATGCACCGAGGCGGAATATTCGTAAAGCACTGGTGCGGAATAGTAGTAAAGCACTGGTTTTTTGGCCTTAATTTTTTTTTTATTTAACACTATTCTGGTGCGTGATTTTTATAGGCACACCAATGCTCTTGGATAAGAATGCATTGGCACGTTTCTGTTTTGGCGTAGTGTTTTATGATGCATTGAGGCGGAAGAGTAGTGAAGCACTGGTGCGTTACCATTATAGGACGTCCCCGGCGAGTGTGTACATCGTGCATGCTGTCTGGTGTGCCAATGTTTTTGTGCACACCAGTGCGTTCTATGGTAGAGCGCACCGATAATTTAGAGCTCAAGAGCACTGGAAAAATGAAAAATCCTGGTTTTTTGCCGTAGTTTTTTTTTTTTAATTTAACCCTTTACCATTTTGCGTGGTTTATAGGTGCACCGGTTCTGTTTCTTATGAACGCATAGGTCGGTTTGTGATTTGGTGCGTTGTTTTATGATGCACCGGTGCGGTTTCTTTCTACCGCACCGGGTGGTTTCAGTTTTGGCTTGGTGTTTTATAATGCACCGGCGCGGAAGATTTGTGATGCACTAGTGCTATAGAATAATACGATGCACCGGGCAGGTGTGTAAGGAGTGCACGGTGTTTGGTGTGCCTTTTTGTGTGCATCGGTGCTTTCACGATTCCAGAGCACCGGGGTGACGTTTAATGATAAGCGCACCAAGCGAAAAACATCCGCAAAACCCTCCGCCTGCCAACCTCCTCTAGTAATCTCCGCTAGAAACGGATGTATGGGGTATTTTTCTGTGGGGTTCCTCAAAAAATCCACTAGAGGGTCTTTTCCTTGTAGTGAATTGAAGGAATTATGGGATGGGATAAATGTATACGATGTATCAAGACCCATTGCAGCAGAGAGGAGTTTTACATTGTATGGCATATGTGCTTACATGACACATGATTATCCAGGCTTAAGAGTTTACTCTGGTAAATTACATGTTTAATTTATTGATTTGTTTATATATGTAACAATATTCTTTCACATATTAGTTATTTAATTCGTTGTAATATTTGTTCTGATCTTCATGATATTCTTTAACGTGCCATGCATATTAATTAATGTATACAAATATAATCTCGTAGGTCTTGTAACAAAAGGGTATTTTGGATGTAAATGTTGTGTACCTTCTCTGAAAGCTAGATGGTCCAAGGACCTACGAAAGCCAGTGTATGATTGCTCCAGGGTATTCCTACCAGAAGAACACCCTTACAGAAGAGCAGCATCCGCTTTCAATGGTAAACGAGAGAGAACGCAAAGGCCTCCAATAATGACACCAGTTGAATGGCTTAGAGCATATGAGAGAGAGAAGGAGAAGGAGTTCATAGAAATGTTCGATTCAAATGGGGAGCCTACGTTCAATGATCCAGATTTCTTCGACACCTATGTTGAGAAATTTCCCATTGAGATGAAAAGGAAATCTATCTTTTATGACCTCCCATATTGGGAGCATCTTAAGATTGCCCACTTATTAGATCCCATGCATATATTTAAAAATGTTTCATCTTCTTTATGGAGGCACATATCATCGAAACAAAGTGACACATTGGCTATTAGGAAAGATCTTTTTACTTCAAAAACTAAAAAGAAACATTGGCCAAGACGATTAGAAAGTATGGGATCAGAGGCAGGCGTTGGTCCCTCTAATTCATGGTTTTTCAAAGAAGGTGATGTCACATGGATTTAAAAAAAAAGATGATATATCTTTGGCAAAGGAAGTTATAATGGATGTGAGGGTGCCAACTTCATACGGGTCTTCACTATGGGGTTGCTTCACCACGGATGACCATTTGTCAGGGTTGAAATCGCATGACCATTTGAATCTTCTAAGAGTACGTATAATGTCAAAAGCATGATTTTATTATTTGTTATATTAATAAATTTTATCCCATGTGGGGATCATAAAACATAACTAAGTTTGTATATTATTGCATGTGTTTATAACTTTTCAGTGTCATTATCCTTTGTTCGTGCGTGGGTGTGTGAAACATGAATTCCCTCAAGACCTAGGATGTGCCATATCTAAATTATCTGCATTTTTACATTGGATCACGTCAAAGGAGATTGATGTGGCTAGCATTCCACGGTGGTGTCAAGAGATAGTTGAGATTGTTTGTATGTTTGAGAAGGAACTGCCGACGAGTTTCATGGACTTATAGGTTCATCTTCTAATCCACTTGGTAGATGAGGTTGAATTAGTTGGGGTTGTTTCTTGTCGTTGGATGTTCTTCTTAGAGAGGTACATGAAGAAATTAAAAGGTTTTGTTCGACAAAGGGAAAAACCCAAGGGGTCTATGGCAGAGGGGTACATATCGTATGAATCTTTCTATTATGCCAGTGAGTACATCAAGCAGATCAACAATAGACCAAGTGCAGTTATTTGGGACGATGAAATGGATGAAAACAAAAGAGAAGGAGAGTTGCTCCAAACGAGTGGAAAAAAGCGCTTGATAAAGAGTAAGCGACTTATAATTTTTCAAATTTACAAAAAGTAATTAATATTGATGTTGAACTTCGATACAATCCATATTTTTATCTCTAAGTGCTATATAATGTTCGTTTGATTTCATCAGCGAATTCAGAAATTGAAGCAATCAATAAATTTGTTCTTTACAATTATGAAGCGAAACAATCGTGGGTCACATTGTACGAACAAAACAGGATGAAATGGGATAGTGACAAGAAAGAATTCATACGGTTGAATGGTAGAAGTGTGCCTTATCCCGATAATTTAAAAGAAAATATGCCCCAACAGTTGGGTTGCTGACCAAGTCAGAGAGAAATACAGTGCTACCAGTCGTTACCCGCATGTTGAAGAGGATGCGCTAAACGTGGGATTAGGTGCAGCAACTCGGTAATAATATTTTTAATTTATATATAAATTTGAAACTTATATTAAGACATCTACATTTCATATTTTAACTATTGGATTATTATTTATAAGACACATGACACTATGATTTTTTAAACTTTTTTATAATCGGTGCATTTGTTCCCATCTATGTGGGCATATGGACACCATTTTCACACAGAAAATGCCGATGCTGGAAACATCACACAAGACTGTGGAGTGGAAGTCGATTTCAATCACTCTATTCGATCTAGCCACCGTGATCAAAACCTAGTACAAGGGACATTAGGTTACATCGGAAAAATACAAGAGATCATTGAAGTGGATTTTTTTTCTTTCCAATGTGCTATTTTTAGGTGCAAGTGGTGGGACACCTTTGATCAGAATAATGTAAAGGAAGATCGCGATAGTAGACTGATATGTATCAACTCTAGAAATATGTGGGATGAAGCTAAGGAGCCCTATGTTTTCCCTAAACACTACAACCAGGTGTTTTTTTACCCAGATGTGTTGGATAGGGATTGGTGGTTCGTATTGACACATGACCCTAGATCAAAACATATTTCTGAGAACAATAGTGTTATCATGCCATGCGAGCTAGAAGATAATGAGGGTGATCATGAGAACCGATAGTGATATGGTACATGTGTTATTTCATCAATATTTATACTTTTTAAGATGGGTTTTTCAAAATATTAATATAATATGTATTTTGAATTAATTGGTAATTTGCATTGTGTTAATGTTAAAATCAATAATTCACTTAATAATTTGCAATTATGTTGATCTCAAAAACAATGGCATAGTGTATAAATTAATTCTTTTTTTTGTATCTAAGATCATAATAAAATAATGATAATTCTAAAGTACAGGAATTTATTTGCATTATTTTCTAAACTTTATTATGTTACAATAAATCATATTATTCTAGATTTATTATTTTACAATTATTTAAAATTTACAAATTTTAATAAATTCATTTCACATTAATACAATTAAAATTTTACAAATATTTGACATACAATTACAATTACAATTTTACAATTTCACGTACAATTACAATTTTAGAATTTTACATATATATACAATTACAATTTTACAAATTACAATTTCACGTACAATTACATTTTTAGAATTGTACATATATACATCTACAATTTTAGAATTTTAAATACAATTATAATTACAAATATTACAATTTTACAATTTCATGATCATTTAGTATTAAATTAATTAATAAACATCACGTTCATGATAACCATCATACAAACATCATGTTTGACTAAAAAACACATTCAAAATCGCTAACTGCATCATCGTGATCATGATCATCTAACAAAACACAATTAGCATTATATATTAACATCATCACAACACAAACATCAAATATAATCTCATGTCAAATAACTCATGCTATCACATACACATCTATCTGCAAGCTGCACATTAAATGAACGCATCTAACATGACCTAAAAACATACACATAAATCATCAACATGTAAATTAAGTACAACTGCAACATGAACATAAAATACATGGACCATATATATATATATATATATATATATATATATATATATATATATATATATATATATATATATATAATTGAATAATATTAAAAATATACAACTGTAATATAAATGTCATGGATCAGTTGCTAGCAATACAACATGATCAATATCAGTACTAGTGGAGGTCTGCTCATGAGTTAATGTTGCATGCTCATGATCATGAGTACTGATGGGTGCTACAGGCTGCTGACTGGACGTGGCCAATGGTCCAGCCTCATCTCCATGGTGACTGCTGCTAGATACTAGTGGAGGCTCATTCTCATCTCGCATGGCGCGAGGTGAACGATCATGAGATGATGGTACACTGCGCCTCGCAGAATGACCATCGCATGCTGCGACTCGATCGTAACATGCAACAATCCTCATGAATCGCGTAAAAGCTGTCGTAACTCCTACGACATGCCGCATCAGGTTGTACATGTCACGCGGCATGCCTCTCCACATCCGTAATATCCTATCATCGACCTCTATGTCTCTGTAATAAGCGGGCCTGATGCCCGCCTCAACAATCAATGCAATGAGTTGGTCGCCCAACTCCATCCTATATCTAACATCACTAATTCGACTGCGCACCGACACACCAGTAGGAGCAAGTCTCTTTGCACCAGCCTCTTGATGATCCTCGGCATCTAGCATGCCCTCATCATCATCAGGATCCACACTTGGATCAAGTGGTGGTGGCGACATATCCTCGCCATCAAAAGAGCCAATGTCTGCAAAATATATACAAGTACACAACAATAATTCGACAATTTCATTACACAATTTAATAAAAACAAGTTAAAGAACATGTTAGAATAAATTTAAATAAAACAGTAATATTACCTCTATCATCTGCTGGCTCATCAGCTATGAAGAGGATGTTGGTACACCCTCGCCAATCCAACCCCGCATAAGGACAGGGGACCATAATGAAGGGATGCTCATCAACATTGGCTAGCAACTCTAGTGCATCATCTGATATCCTCGCTGGAAACATAGTCTCCTCCCTCTTGGGCATCATCTGCCCCCACATGTGCATACATGCCTCAGTAATCGACCTATGAGGCTGCCGAATAAAACTAGGCCTCGTCTCTGGAAACCTCTCAAAAAATAAACAAAAAAGATCTGAAGCAAAAGGGAATTTGACCCTCCCTTGTGCATGAGCACGACATCTATCTAATGTTGTATAGAACTTCCGCAAAAAAAATGGCAGACCAGCTGACAAGTCATGGTTGTTGTAGTAAAGAATCAACATAATATAAAAGCGAGAAACTAATGTGTTGCCCATCACTGGTGTTGTGAGAAATGGTCGAAATGATAAGTGAGAGACACTGGACCTACTCATGACCAAACATACCAATACGTAACTGCCCTCCAGCGACCCGAAAATCTGTAGGAGATACTAAATTTTCTCCTATGTATCTCTGGGAGTAAACTAACTAACTCCCTGCTACAGAGCTAGCTGAAACCTCGGGGAACGAGGGAAAATCCACCCCTCTCCTCGATAGCCTTGTAATAAAGTATATATCCTCCTCAGTGGGTGTGTACCACTGTTTAATACCAAACCGGAAAGCCTATTGCTGGGCATTCCACCTTCGAATAAGATGTCTCAAAAACAAACTATGGGACTTTAGGGAAGTAGCCCCTCATAGAACTTGAGGAGGCCTACCTGCCTTAGGAGCCCCTATGTCGCTACTATAATAGGGCGAGGGTATGCATCTCTCTCTCTCTCTTTCCTCCCACAGGAGAACCATGTTATACTGTTCCGCCTGTTGTTGTTGTTGTTTCCCCTCTTCTCTCCTTTCACGTCTCTGAATGGTTGATATATTAAACACAATTTTTTTATTAAATGACACATGTATTTAGAAATATACGTATATAAATATTTTTTGAAAAATAAATAAAACAACAGTCGGTGCGCCAAAAACATCGTCATGCACCAGTCCCGGTGCGTCTTTCAACAAAGAGCACCAGGGACGGTGCACCTAATGATATTCAGCGCACCGGGGGCGGTGCTCCAAAAAATGTTTTTAGCGCACCGTTGACTGCGTGCAGTGTCAGGAGGGTGGTGCGCTAACTACACTATATGCCCCAAGGCGTATAGCTAAGTCAGCGCACCGCCCTCCTGCCACCGTACATAGTCGTCAGTGCGGTATTTTAAAAGGTCGCGCCATTGACACAGACAAATAAGGTAAGTTGTGCGCTGATAAAAATAGCCATCCCAGGGCAGTTATTTCAGTCAATGCACCGCATCACCACTATTTAAATAGGTCAACGGTGCGGCCAAGTAATAGACTGCACAACTCTTTTTAAAAAAATTTAAAATAACACGGTGCACCTTTGGTACCGCCCCGGTTCGGTGTGGATACCCTTAGCACTGGTTTACTAGGCCGAACCATTGACAATGTCAAATTGCGGTATGAGGTGCACTGACAAAATTACGCGCCCCGGGGTGGATAATTCTGTCAACGCATCGTGTTGTCGCGATACCACATTCTCAACAATGCGGCCTGGTAAACGACCGCACCACAGTTTCTAATTTTTTTTAAAATAACACGGTGTGCCTATCGGTACCACCCCGGAACTGGTGCGGATACCATTAGCACCGGTCGCGATGCAGCCTGTAAATTTACAGGCATCATTGAAACCGATGTGAGCCGAACGGCTCGAGCGCACCGTGCGATAATTTTTTTTTTTAATGGTTAATTTTAAGGTTTTTTGAAATTATAATCCGCTAAAAGGCTTAATTATGGAAAAATAAGAAAAATACATGTACATTTACCCATCGAGGAGGCATATTGGCTGTAGAATTTGCAAAAGAAAATTTTTCCACCGATTTACAAAATTCAAGCTGGAGATTAGTGGCAATGCACAGCAGCAGTGCGTGCAATGAGTGCAATGGGAGCACGGATATCATGGCGGCTCAAGAAAGGATAACTTGCACTGGTTCTTGAGAGCTCTGTAGCACTGACAAGAATGAAAAATGCAGTTTTTTGGCCGTAATTTTTTTTTTATTTAACCTTATTCTAGTGCGTGGGGTTTTTATTGGCGTACCAATGCGTTTGCTCTATGCCACCCCGGGCGGTTTCTGTTTTTGTGCGCTTTTATGAGGCACCAGTGCGGCGTAGTTATAACGCATTGGTACTCTACAGTAATATGATGCACCAAGCACAGTTTTCGGTGAGCCAATGTTTTGTGCAATTTTTTGGCCGTAATTTTTCTTTTATTTAACCCTGTTCTGGTGCACAGAGTTTATAGGTTGCCCGATGCGTTTCTGTCATTCCAGCCCGGGCGGTTTCGTTTTTCACGCGCTTTTCATGACGCACTGGTGCTGACGATTTGACATGCACCGGTGCGACTCCTTAAGATAAGGCACTGGGCAGGTGTGTACGAAGTGCACGGTTTCCAGTGTGCCAATATTTTGTGCGATTTTTTGGCTGTAATTTTTTTTTATTTAACCCTCTGTTGGTGTGTAGGGTTTATGGCCGCCCCGGTGCATTTGCTTTATTCCACACTGGACGGTTTCTGTTTTCGCGCACGTTTTCTGAAGCACCAGTGCGGAAGAGCTGTGAGGAACCGGTGCTCTACAGGGATATGACGTACCAGGCGGGTGTGTTAGGAGCGCACGGTGTCTGGTGTGCCTATGTTTTGTGTGGTTTTTTTGCCGTAATTTTTTATTTATTTAACCCTGTGCCAGTGCACGAGGATTTCAAGGCGACCCAGTGCGTTTAAGGGCGACCTGGGTGGTTTCGATTTTTGCGTGCTTTTTATGAGGCGCCGATGCGGAAGTTATGTAAAGTACCGGTTTGCTACAGAAATAAAATGCACTGGGCAGGTGTGTACGGAGCGCACAATGTCCGGTGTGCCAATGTTATGACTGCACCAGTGCTTTCTCGTGTTGAACGCACCGATGCGTTGTATGGTGATAGGAGCACCGGATGAAATACATCCGCAAAAACCTCCGCCCACCAACCTCCTCTAGGAACCTCCGCTAGAAATGGATGTCTAGGGTATTTTTATAAGGGGTTCCTCAAAAACATCTGCTAGAGGGTCTTTTCCTTGTAGTGTTAATATATATTTTTAAATATAAAATTATTAAATTTTAATTAAAAAATATATTAATACATAATTTACTGTTTTATATTTATATAATTGATGTTGGTTGTTTTGAATTTGGTCTACAAATTCTAAGATTTTTTTTTGCATAACTATATATATGTTTGGCAATGTGAAAGGGACTTTACCTCTTCCTTTAGCCAGATTGTATTAAGAGTTCATAATGAGTCTGGATCTACTTATATTCCTCGTCAATCTCCTCATCTTAAACATCCTTTTCATAGAGCATATGAACACAACGAAGTTTCTGGTTTTGCAACAAACCCTCTACTAGGTGCATTGTGGCAAGCGAGAAATTGAGGGCATTTCCTGCCAAAAGCGTTTTGGGGTCCAAAATATGACGTTAAATCTAGCAATATCAAAAACTATATCCAACATACACAGGATCATGCTATGATATGTAAATTTATTGGATTATGATCCTCTGAAAATATTTTGATTGGGTGGATTCGAAATAAATGGAACTCCATGTGTCAAATAGAATTGGGATTAGGAGCCAAGGGTTTTTTTATAGTCATTTTCTCTAACTTATAAGAAAAATCAGGGGTTTTTTTTAAGGATGGTCATATTTTTTAAATAATGGAGGGCTCTTTATGTGATTCTATAACGAGCAATATAATTCGAAGAAGGAGGATTTTGTTGCAGCCCTAGTGTGGGTCCTCTTTTCTCTCCCCAAGGAATACTCAAAGGAGGAAACCCTTGAATGAATTGGCAATGTCATTGAAAACTTTGTTAAAGTATTAGAGGTTACCAAGAGAGAGAAGTACACTTCATATGCATGGATCTATGTTTACATGAATATCTCTGAACCTCTTCCAACCTCCATAGATATTTACTATCAACATAGTGCATAGAAGCAATATCTCGATTATGAAAAAGCCCCTTTAGATGAAGACAATGTCATGCATATGGGCATCTTATTAGGGACTTCTCAATGAATATTGAAAGATTTGTTTAATAAAAAACTTCTCAAAAAGAGCCAATTGATTAAGGAAAAAAACCCTAAAGAAGTAGAATTTCGAGCCCCCGAGGTACCTCAAATCTTGACCAAATCCCTAAATTTGAGAATAGGTTCAAGTCTCTCTCCTCTCAGATCGAGTCTCTAGAGGAAGTCAACATTCAATCAATCATGTAATTAGTAAAAGGAAAATCCAATAATCCTATAGAGATCATGCAAAAGCCTCTTGAAGGGCACCAACATAATCCATTACCACAGGAAATGATTAGTTCCCCTTCGAAAAAGATGAAGCATAATTATTACTAGAAGATATGAATTTTGATGACCCACGACTAATTTCCCTTGCAGAATAATGGCATAGAAAATATATGAATGACATGCCAAGTCATGAGGCTAGGATTATATATAAGGCCTATCTTCAAAGCAAGAAGTTGATCTCGAGTTCCTCACAATCCAGTCTTGGGTTTCAAACAATGGATCTCACTGGTGGTCTCCAAGCAAGGCAAAGAAGCCAAAAAATGGGTTCCTAAGAGAAATAAGACATGAATCCAAGAAGAAAACTCAAGGAAATTCATGTAAATGTCAGAGGCATTCACCACTTTAAATCTTGAATCCTCAAGGATTATTTTTATGTTTGTTTTGATTATCATAGTCGTTTCTAATTGTTGTTCTTGGTAGGCATCTTTTTAGTTTCAAGTATCTCCTAGATTTTAGTCCTCTTTCGGAAATCCAAGTTATATGTAGCTATTAATGAAAGGATCCTTTCACCCCACCACACATAAACACACACACTTTATCGTTTTAATATAATAATTGGGTTTACTATGGTTTTATGTTAAGCTCATAAGCCTTGTTTCATCAATGATAAATGGTATAGAAACACTAGGTGGGGGTTGGGGAACTTTTGTGTGATTAAATTTGTGTAATCACTCCAATTATTCTTATAGATAAGTGCATTATCTATAGACACCACTATGAAATGTTTTCTCAAGGTCACACTTTTGTCTATTACCAATACCAAAGATATCATTAACCACTAGTATAAACCTGTTGACGAGAAAATTTGTCCGGCCAACAGTAGGGGATCTCCCCGGTAGAAAGTCCCAATTAGACCTTGAACCGTTTGGAGTAGGGATCCCGTCCGGGGTGTGGGTCCGGCTACCACTTAAGACGACTTCCCTTCGGTCTCAAAAGAACCTGTTTGAACATGCGGACATACACTTACTCACATGATACAGAATACAGGATTGATGTATTAAACACGAATCAAACACTATGCGTAGCAAGAGTATAGATAAAGCACGTACACCTCAAGAGATGTCATTAGCAACACATCTTTTGGGGGTAATGCTTATAAGGTAGTCTGATCACAAAAGAAATAGTTCTTAATGATAAGATACCCCTTTACTTCCTGAAAGATAAAACGAAATGCTAACAAAATAGTTTATTAACATTCATTTATAGAGCAGATGATAAAATGAACATCATTGATACAACACAGATAGCCATGACGCATAAATGATGACATGAAGAGTGCAGCTTCATTAATCATAGGATGTTCTGAAACTGTACAAGGAATACACACAGTGTTCGCACAACAAAACACATCATAACCATAGGGTGTTTTAACAAGAATCTATATTCATATGCTCAAGTGTATAATCTTTCAATACAATGCCTTGTAGCTCTTGAGTTTCCCTAAAAAGAAAATCCCTTTTACAAGCTCCCGTAGGAGTATTTATAATGCCAAAACTGCCCGTTGGACTTCCTTGACTGTTCACCTTCTTGACCGTTGGGTTGCCTTGCGACCCATTCCTTTTGCGACTTGCGACCTGAGCCGCTGTTGCGACCTGCGACCTGAGGTGTTGTTGCGATCTGCAACTTGACTGAGTCTCGGGGTCGCAGGTTGTAAGAGAATTGCCAAGATGCGACCTTGCGACCTTGCGACTAGGTCGCTAGGTCGCAGAGTCGCAAAAAGTGGAAAAACATAGATATGCGACCTTGCGACCCTGCGACTAGGTCGCTAGGTCGCTGGGTCGCAAAAGATGGAAAACCGACGAAATGCGACCTCGCGACCTTGCGATTAGGTCGTTGGGTCGCGGGGTCGCAAAAAGGAGGAAAACCAAGGAAATGCGACCTTGCGACCTTGCGACTAGGTCGCTGGGTCGTAAGGTCGCAAAAGGCGGAAAAACTGAAAAGGTGCGACCCTGCGACCTTGCGATTAGGTCGCTGGGTCGCGGGGTCGCAAAAGGCGAGAAGAACATAGAAGTGCGACCTGCGACCTCGCCAGATCTGCGAGTTATTTGGAGTTTCGCCAGCATCTGCTTGTTCTGAAAATGTCTCCTTGTGTGCTGGGGAAAACCTTGGCTCTTATGTGTAACAGAGTGGTTCTTCCTGCAATAAAATAACAGAGGTCACAGATTGAATAATACTAATGCTAAGGGCACTTTAATTAATTTGCAAAAGAGAAAACAATGAATTTAGACCCCTGTGTGGTCAAGACTTTATCAGAGATAATAGCATGTGTAGGCTTTCTCCATGCCCTTTTTCTGTCAGGATCATCATCTTCCGCACGCACGAGGTTCTCTTCACTCACGTTCTCAGTTTTCGCTATAGGTCTTCACTAAGCTCTGAGTGTTTGAAGAAACTATTGGATAAGATCAAATATTTTCTGTTCGTGCCATCTCCTGCTGAATGCTATCCTAGTAGGTTAGGAAAATGGCAATAGCCTGCAATGCATTTTCAGAGCCACTACAACCAGATTTATATTTGTTCATTGCCATACGCTTATAATATGCTCATACAACCGTTTTCCTGCAGTTCAAGTGATCAGTCGATTTGTTGGTGTCTAATCTTGTGACTTAGCAACCACAGGATAGCATAAGCGCAGAGTGACTTATTGCTGCACAAAGTTTCATGCAACAGCGACATGGCCTATGTGTAAAGGTTATGGCGCTCACGCGCATTTTAACATATGTTCCTTCTGTTGTCTACATCTTCAATCATTGCTCCTGGATAGGTTTGAGAGCTTTAACACTGGTTAGTTCACTATCCTGTTCTACTCGGTAATGGTCCATGAGTCCTATGATCAAATTTTGTTGGACAGAATATGCTTGCATCTTCGTTTAGCTTTCAGGTCAAGAAACAATCTTTGGCGCAACTTCCTTCCTTGACCTTCTGTGTATCATGCACGAAACTCATCCATAATTCCGACAGAGCGCAACTTCCTTCCTTGAACTTTTCCGTGTATCATGCACGAAACTCATCCATAATCAGCAAGCAGGTTCATTCTTCCTTCAATCAAAAGAAACAACAACAGCCCCGGCGTTTTTCCCTGGTGCATCCCACGGTAATGGCAGAGCCGATACGGCTTAATCCAAGCATCCATTCAGGACGGGATGATGTTGCCATTTCCCACGCTATCTCAGCTGAATTCACGTGCATGCACCTGGAATGGAATCGCATGCCACTTTCCACGCTGTTACATCTGATTCAACGCTGTATAATACCAACACACTGTCGCCTTCAGCGAAATAATGATATATGGGCGGTTACTGAACGCAGTGCTGTTCATGGGAAACTTCCTTTATCAACGAGCTATTCTTGCCGGAAATAGCTTGGTAACAGTGTAATTGGTGCCGATAGAGACGTTGAACCCATTTCCTCGTTGTAAACTCTGAACGTTACTATATCTGCTCCAACGTTCACCCTGATTCAAAACTCCACCTTTGTCGTGCTTGCATGCTGTTATAGTTTCATTCCGATGTTTGGCTCCAGGTTTCAAACACGAAATTTGGCCGTTATATTTATCTACGCTCCATACTTATAACTCCATGTAGAAGCGCTTGTACCAATTGGCCATGCCGCAAATATAACTCCAGTCATCATATATAAATGTTCCATCTTTAAGCTCCAGCCATTGTATATATAAAAATTTACGTTTGGCTCCATGCATGACTTTGGACGTTAAATATACATAAATATATCTCCTCTACAAAGTCAAACTCCGGCCCATGCTTCGAATATAGGTTTCGATATGTATGTTCCCCATGCGTTTATCCGTAGGTTTAAAACCGCGTTGATGCCTTTATATAATTCGACATTTCCTTTGATGATATCCGCGCAATAATGGTTATATCATCGTCGTTGTTGTTTTCGTGTAGGGTTCTGGTTTCACGTCCACACATAATATCCGGTCGTTAATATATATACGCCCCACGTCGAATCACAATATATCCGGTCATTAATAAATACATGCTCCACGTCAAAACACAATATTTGACCACTTATATATATGTTGCAATCGTTTACTTCGAATGGAAACTTCAGTAATGAAACTTTTGAGCCGACTGAAATAGTACGTCCCATGCAAACGTGCCCATGGGTTTATGCGCCACGTTTCCACATCCAGTTGACCGTTAGTTAATGTAAACTACTCCACACATTTTCACCAGTTTGAAAACAGCCGTTGGACCTTTGCAGCCGCTCCACGTCTTTTTTAAAAACAATAAAACCATCGAGTGTTGGATTCCGATGCCACTTGTCCAAGCCCATCTGTGCCATGCAACGTTGGGTGCCATGCATTTCTCGCGCCGCGTTTCCACGTGTTTCATTTCTTTACCTGCTTTGCGCCTTAGTTCAACCATATAACGTGGATAATTGGCTTTTCCTCATATCATTAGTGCAAATAAATACACATATTCACGCGACAGAAACTCATGATACGTAGAATGTTTTCTTTATAGAGATTCTGAGACGGAGACTGCTGTTCTCAAAGAACCAGTGACAGGGGTACGAAACAATTGGAGATGTGAGGTCGATGAGAAGTCTCCAAGTCTTACTTTAGAGTGAAAGCATATCCTCCTCGAGAAATTTCTTTTAAAACAAAGCAGCTTCATATGGTAGAATAGTCATTTATTTAAGCCACATTCATGGCCCTTTTCATATTGACCTCTTCTACCTGGCTATCAAAAGGCGTATGCATTTCAACATGACCTTTTTGGTTCAATTTGAAATTACCCGTTTCTTATGGTCTCACATAGACAACTTTCAAGAGCAAAAAGACTAGGGTTTTAAGGCCTTTTTCATTCCTCCAAATTATACTCCTTATAGCACAAATAACTCCACACTATGTGGCTCAGGATTAACAAATGTTTCTTTTCAAAGGAGCGTTCACATATTTGAAACTCTGTCGTTGGCTTGCCGCACCACCCTGTGTGTTTCCGGTCTGCTGCCCGGCGCGAGAATGCCTCGAATGAGATTGTCATTGTCTAGAGAAATATTCTGAGTTCGCTTTGTTCACCGGGCAATACTTCAAGCTAGATTCATTGAAGTGGAGAAATATGTTCCTTTGCGTGCACCCCTCGATATTCAGATGATATGTGGTAGGATCTAGACATTCCCAAACGAAGCGCTTTAAGCATCTGGTGCGCACTAGTGAAGGAGGCCTTTGCATCAGTGACGTAAAGGTTCTTTTCTGATCAATGTGCATCACACCATCCTCCTTTTAACAGTACTGATCACTTTCTCCTGATCCTCCCCTGTTCCGCCACTTTGGCCTCGTCATTGAGCCCAATTTTATTACCCTTGATGTCCTGATACGACTGAGGAGTTTGTCACCTATGGGGTCGACCTGTGCGGAACATAACGACATCATAATTATTCTTGATAATGGTGACGACAGATAAAACATATGAAACCAACAAGCTTGAGAGAAATATTCAAACAAAAGCTTAATAACCTACAGTGAGAAGGCTTTTATTCATCAACACACAAAAGGTTTCCATTCAAACGTATGCATGGCAATCTCATTACACATGGCGCGACTGCGACAAGAGTGTTCGGGCGTAAGATGGATGATCCTTCCCACATATGGCGTGATTGCAACAGCGACATTTGATCATGATGGCAAGACAACCCACGAGGGGTTGGGGATAGGTTGCTAGGATGAAGTTGATTTGTGGGTCGGGTGGAAGACTTTAACGCCTAAGCGAGCAGAGGGAGAACCCGAAATTTTAAATATACCCAAAATTTTGGGTGGTGTTGTAGCGGCTACAACAAATGGCGAACCATTGGTAGAATCCAGCATCTCTGTCCATATCATAACAAAGGTCTGAGCCAAGATAGTGATGCAAGGGAATATTGAACCAGCTGCATGGGTACCCTTTGTATTACTTTGGCCTTTTACGAATATGCCTAATCCTTGTGCCTCACTAAGTCCCGCTAATCAGAAACACATCAAAGAGAAAGCTCACAGACGCCGGTAGCTTATTGATGATGTGACGGGCAAGGCAGTGGGCTTATTATTTTCAGGATTTTTAAAGTAAGTTTCTGGTGTTGCTCCGCTGCCAGCAGGCCTGGACAGTACCCCGACGGAGTGACTTCAAGAAATCACAAACGTTGCTCCACTGCCAGCGAGCCTGGTCAGTACCCCGGCGGAGTCGTTGCATTACCTCTCTACGCAGGAAGCCTTTCTCGATCCTTTACCCTTATTTGTTTCATGTACTTACAGCACTTATTTTAATGTGCTCGTGGCACTTATTTTCATGTGCTCATTGTACTTATTTTTCATGGGCGGATGAGGGATCCCGACTTATTTTACGAGCAAGAGAGGTTGTTTCTTGTGTTACAGAAACTGAAAGATATCCTGATTTGGGTTTTCCCTTGTGCCAAACCTTCACATACCATTCACCACAATAGGCGCAGCGTGCAGATCAACACATTAAAACGTCCAAGACTATGCTGGGCACAAGGCTTAGGCTACGGGTAGGGGTCATTTCAGCTCATCAGGTCTCCCACAAACAACCGGCTCGTATCTCCCCAGATAATAAGTTTAGACTCATAGGCATCTTGTTGATAATGTGACTTCGATGACTGGTCCTAAGAGAAAGTTGCCTCTTGAGATAGCCACCACAACCTCACGCAAAGTAATGGGGTTACTGTTTCAGCAATCGGGGCAAAACAAGCCTGCAAGGTGATAGGGTTGCAATGAGGGCTCATGAAGTGGCAGGCGATATGACAAAAAAAAATGATGTGAGAAAGAGAGTGTATGATGCAACGTAATAAGCAAGGCTCAAGATGCAATGCAACGCCATGTGCGAGAGCGATCAAACAGTTGTAAGTGCAAATACAAGCAATGATTATTTATGCAACAATAAGCAGCTAAAAAGGAATGGAAAGGAAAATACTTTTAACATGATGATGTCTAAAATATTAAGTGTAAATAAAAACAACAAACACACCTTTAAAATATGAAGTAAAAATTTTGCAAGTAAACCTAATTAACGCTGAACTAAAATTTTTATTGCAGGTCCTAGCTAGCCTACACCTAAACCCTAGTTTAACCAATGATGCGGTCGGGTTAGGTAAAATCAGTTTTCCAGTGTAGCCACCGCATTAATTTTCATCCTGCGACGAAAAAAATGATCAGGATCAGAGCCAGTATCCAAAAAAGTGCAGTAACAACAAAACTTACCTGAGGAGCATGTGCAACGGCAAGAAGATCATGGATATATACCAAAGAACATGCCAGAACAGATGGTGCAGGCTGAATCCGACTCTCGTCTTGATACACAACAATATGTTCTTGAAACTCAACATTATTAAACGACCCATAATCATTCATGCACAATCCTAGGTCTGACGGGAGGGGTTTAAGATGTTTCCTGTTTGTAGGCGCATCAACCGAATAGGTTTGGTCGAGCTGACCGGCAATCTCATCATGGTGTTGAGGACCATCAGCTTTATGGAATGGAAACAATAAGCAAGTGCCAGGCAAATTATAGATGCATGCGCATCCGAGTGTAGAAGGCCTAGTTTTGAAAATCCTAGTCCGGGGTTGCTCCTGGGTTTGGTCGAGGGTATGGGGATCTAAATCCACATTAAGTGGAGCCTGAAAATTTTCACCGCCTTGAACAAACTCCGGACCTTTGATCGGAGCGCTTCCCAACTTTGATGGTTGGGCGAGGTTAACAGGCGAATGGATGGCATCATGCATTATGGTGAGTTGCAAAATGTCAGTGGGCTTTGTATCAATTTGGTCCAATGTTTGCGCACTGACTGATTGATAGATCGATATATCATATTCTTTAGATTCGCCAAGGTAGGGTGGATTTACCGCGGTTATACTGGGAGGAGCGTGGTATTTGGGGATCATCATTTCAGAAACGATTGGCAGAAGCTGAAGCGCTTCGACTTTCTGATGGGTACTTGAATCTTCCCAAAGCGGATCATCGAATTCAGGTGTCTTCGTATGGTCAGCAAAGAGATTTGAGTGACGGTCGTCAGCGGTATGATTGAATATGTTTTCAGATAAGGAGTGATCGCTGCAACCATCGGTTTGGTCAAGTTCGGTACCTAGCAAGTTAGGCTCCCTGGGATTTACCAACTGGGATGGATCGATAACGGGGACATCTTGAAGTTGTTCAGACGGGGAATCGCTCCTATGGCTGTCTAAAGATCCCAAGTGAGAAAAATCAGATTTAAAAGAATCATCGACTTGGGATTGTGATTGTGAAACACCATCTGCGTGCTTATGATTGTTGCAAATACCAGTATAAGGCAATTTTGAATGTCCCGAAGAAATTACTGGTGTGGCGGGATCGAGAAACAAACTAGGAAATAATGAACGAAAAGATTGAATCGCAGGGGTGTTAACCACACGAGGCTTTTCAACATGCACATCCGTGTCGTTCAGAGGACACAATGATTTGACAGGCCTTGTAAGGGAATAAACTTTATGCAGGGTAGGAGTCGATTCATAATACGTATGTGAACCAGATTCATAATCCGAATCTGAACCAGATTCATAATCTGAATGTGAACCAGATTCATCATCCGAATATGAACTAGATTCATCATCTGAATCTGAACCAGATTCATAATCCAAATATGAACCAGATTCATAATCCGAATGTGAACCAGATTCATAGTCTGAATATGAACCAGTTTCATAATCCGACTGTGAACCATATTCATGATCCGAATGTGAACCAGATTTAGGACTAAGTCCAGGGAGACATTGAGTGGGCTTGGGATAGGTTTGATGAGCCAAAAGAGATAATGAGCCACTGAGATGTTCAGATTCGACATGGTACGTGAAAGACTCAAGGTCAGAACAACCATTGACTTGCGGGTTGTCATAGGGAACACTAGGCTCAGGTCGAGTTGCTAACTGAAATGGTTCAAGGGAAACGAGAATTGCATACGCGAACTGTTCTCTTAACAACCTCCAATCGACATCCTTTTCAGGGAACTCAAAACAATAATGAACGAATCTGATAGAGAACTCATCTAAAGATTCCTGAGGTTCCATTCTGATGTCATTTATCTTTAGTAAAACGTTATGAAAATCATACATGTGAAAAGCTTGTTGTAATTCACTGGCGAGTTGTTCAAATGAATGGATGGAAGATTCCGGCAAAGTGCAGCACCATTGCTTAGCGCGACCTTCGAGAGTGAGGAAGAGAAGCAAACAAATGAAACCTTCATTTTCAATTTCCTAACACTCACCAAAGTCACAAAAATCTGAATAGTGTTGGGTTATGGACACCCCATTTTCACCATCAAATTTTAACTGGGACAAGTGATACATAAGTTTATTGGGGATGAAGTATCCAGGTTCATAAAACTCCGAAAAACATCTCGGGAGAATGATTCGGGAACGAACCATTACAGATATGAGATTAACTGTAGGCTCTAAGGGGCTCAGCTTGTCATCTGCCCCCCCCCTTTTCATTAAACATCTGGTCGGAGGTTCAAGCCCTCCTTCTAGCGCCAAATCTGTTGACGGGAAAATTTGTCCGGCCAACAGTAGGGGATCTCCCCAGTAGAAAGTCCCAATTAGACCTTGAACCATTTGGAGTAGGGATCCCGTCCGGGGTGTGGGTCCGGCTACCACTTAAGACGACTTCCCTTCGGTCTCAAAAGAACCTGTTTAAACCTGCGGACATACACTTACTCACATGATACAGAATACATGATTGATGTATTAAACACGAATCAAACACTATGCGTAGCAAGATTATAGATAAAGCACGTACACCTCAAGAGATGTCATTAGCAACACATCTTTTGGGGGTAATGCTTATAAGGTAGTCTGATCACCAAAGAAATAGTTCTTAATGATAAGATACCCCTTTACTTCCTGAAAGATAAAACGAAATGCTAACAAAATAGTTCATTAACATTCATTAATAGAACAGATGACAAATGAACATCATTGATACAACACAGAGAGCCATGACGCATAAATGATGACATGAAGAGTGCAGCTTCATTAATCATAGGATGTTCTAAAACTGTACAAGGAATACACACAGTGTTCGCACAACAAAACACATCATAACCATAGGGTGTTTTAACAAGAATCTATATTCATATGCTCAAGTGTATAATCTTTCAATACAATGCCTTGTAGCTCTTGAGTTTCCCTAAAAAGAAAATCCCTTTTACAAGCTCCCGTAGGAGTATTTATAATGCCAAAACTGCCCGTTGGGCTTCCTTGACTGTTCACCTTCTTGACCGTTGGGTTGCCTTGCGACCCATTCCTTTTGCGACCTGCGACCTGAGCCGCTGTTGCGACCTGCGACCTGAGGTGTTGTTGCGATCTGCGACTTGACTGAGTCTCGGGGTCGCAGGTTGTAAGAGAATTGCCAAGATGCGACCTTGCGACTAGGTCGCTGGGTCGCAGAGTCGCAAAAAGTGGAAAAACATAGATATGCGACCCTGCGACCCTGCGACTAGGTCGCTAGGTCGCTGGGTCGCAAAAGATGGAAAACCGACGAAATGCGACCTCGCGACCTTGCGACTAGGTCGCTGGGTCGCGGGGTCGCAAAAAGGAGGAAAACCAAGGAAATGCGATCTTGCGACCTTGCGACTAGGTCGCTGGGTCGCGAGGTCACAAAAGGCGGAAAAACTGAAAAGGTGCGACCCTGCGACCTTGCGACTAGGTCGCTGGGTCGCGGGGTCGCAAAAGGCGAGAAGAACATAGACGTGCGACCTGCGACCTCGCCAGATCTGCGAGTTATTTGGAGTTTCGCCAGCATCTGCTTGTTCTAAAAATGTCTCCTTGTGTGCTGGGGAAAACCTTGGCTCTTATGTGTAACAGAGTGGTTCTTCCTGCAATAAAATAACAGAGGTCACAGATTGAATAATACTAATGCTAAGGGCACTTTAATTAATTTGCAAAAGAGAAAACAATGAATTTAGACCCCTGTGTGGTCAAGACTTTATCAGAGATAATGGCATGTGTAGGCTTTCTCCATGCCCTTTTTCTGTCAGGATCATCATCTTCCGCACGCACGAGGTTCTCTTCATTCACGTTCTCAGTTTTCGCTATAGGTCTTCACTAAGCTCTGAGTGTTTGTAGAAGAAACTATTGATAGGATCGAATATTTTCTGTTCGTGCCATCTCCTGCTGAATGCTATCCTAGCAGGTCAGGAAAATGGCAATAGCCTGCAATGCATTTTCAGAGCCACTACAACCAGATTGATATTTGTTCATTTCCATACGCTTATAATATGCTCATACAACCGTCACAGTCATGATTAGCGATTTGCCTAAAATTACCTTGTGACTTAGCATCCACAGGATAAAGATAAGCGTACAGAAAGTGACTTATTGCCGCACAAAGTTTCATGCAACAAGCCGACATGGCCTATGTAGCAGCAGATGGCCGCGCGCATTTTAACATATGTTCCTTTTGTTGTCTACATCTTCAATCGTTGCTCCTGGATAGGTTTGAGAGCTTTAACACTAGTTAGTTCACTATCCTGTTCTGCTCGGTAATGGTCCATGAGTCCTATGATCAAATTTTGTTGGACAGAATATGCTTGCATCTTCGTTTAGCTTTCAGGTCAAGAAACAATCTTTGGCGCAACTTCCTTCCTTGACCTTTTGTGTATCATGCACGAAACTCATCCATAATTCAGCAGAGTGCAACTTCCTTCCTTGAATCCTTCTGTGTATCATGCACGAAACTCATCCATAATTTAGCAGAGTGGCGTCCAGTCCTTTCTTCTGCCGAATCAAAAGAAACAAATGGTTGTTTCCCAAGCGTTTCTCTTTTCCCTAGTGCATCCCACGGTAATGGCAGAGCCGATACGGCTTAATCCAAGCATCCATTCAGGATGGGATGATGTTGCCATTTCCGATGCTATCTCAGCTGAATTCACGTGCATGCACCCGGAATGGAATCGCATGCCACTTTCCACGCTGTTACATCTGATTCAACGCCGTATAATACCAACACACTATCGCCTTCAGCGAAATAATGAGAGATGGGCGGTTACTGAACGCAGTGCTTTGCATGGAAAACTTCCTTTATCAACGAGATATTCTTGCCGGAAACAGCTTGGTAACAGCGTAATTGGTGCCGATAAAGACGTTGAACCCATTTCCTCGTTGTAAACTCTGAACGTTACTATATCCGCTCCAACGTTCACCTTGATTCAAAACTCCACCTTTGCCGTGCTTGCATGCTGTTATAGTTTCATTCCGATGTTTGGCTCCAGGTTTCAAACACGAAATTTGGCCGTTATATTTATCTACGCTCCATACTTATAACTCCATGTAGAAGCGCTCGTACCAATTGGCCATGCCGCAAATATAACTCCAGTCATCATATATAAATGTTCCATCTTTAAGCTCCAGCCATTGTATATATAAAAATTTACGTTTGGCTCCATGCATGACTTTGGACGTTAAATATACATAAATATATCTCCTCTACAAAGTCAAACTCCGGCCCATGCTTCGAATATAGGTTTCGATATGTATGTTCCCCATGCGTTTATTCGTAGGTTTAAAACCGCACTGATGCCTTTATATAATTCGACATTTCCTTTGATCATATCCGCGCAATAATGGTTATATCATCGCCGTTGTTGTTTTCGTGTAGGGTTCTGGTTTCACGTCCACACATAATATCCGGTCGTTAATATATATACGCCCCACGTCGAATCACAATATATCCGGTCATTAATAAATACATGCTCCACGTCAAAACACAATGTTTGACCACTTATATATATGTTGCAATCGTTTACTTCGGATGGAAACTTCAGTAATGAAACTTTTGAGCCGACTAAAATAGTACGTCCCATGCAAACGTGCCCATGGGTTTATGCACCACGTTTCCACATCCAGTTGACCGTTAGTTAATGTAAACTACTCCACACATTTTCACCAGTTTGAAAACAGCCGTTGGACCTTTGCAGCCGCTCCACGTCTTTTTTAAAAACAATAAAACCATCGAGTGTTGGATTCCGATGCCACTTGTCCAAGCCTATCTGTGCCATGCAACGTTGGGTGCCATGCATTTCTCGCGCCGCGTTTCCACGTGTTTCATGCTATGTGTATTGCCCCAGATTGTTAAACCTTTGCGCTCATGTGAGGTTTGACCGCCATAATGATATACGTTGGCTCAAAGTATTTATCATAGACGGAATACTTGCCATCGCACGTGGTTTGAAAACATACTTCTTTACCTGCTTTGCGCCTTAGTTCAACCATATAACATGGATAATTGGCTTTTCCTCATATCATTAGTGCAAATAAATACACATATTCACGCCAAGGTCATAACCTCATGATATGAATGCTTCTTTCCTTGAGAGATCGAGATTAGACATCGGTTACTCAGCAACCGAGCATGGGGTGTCTTGTGAAAACAATTGGAGATGTGAGGTTGATGAGAAGTCTCCAAGTCTTACTTTAGAGTGAGAGCATATCCTTCTCGAGGAATTTCTTTTAAAGCAATGCAGCTTCATAGGGTAGATTAGTCACTTGTTCAACCACATTGATGGCCCTTTTCATATTGACCTCTTCTACCTGGCTATCGAAAGGCGTATGCATTTCAACATGACCTTCTAGGTTCAATTTGAAATTCCCCATTTCTTATGGTCTCGTTTAGACAACTTTCAAGAGAAAAGAAGGCTAGGGTTTTAATGCCTTATCATTCCTCCACATTACTCCTTGCATCACAGATAAATCCACACTATGTGGCTCAGGATTAATAAATGTTGCTTTTGAAAGGAGCGTTCACATGTTTGAAATTCTGTCGTTGGCTTGCCGCACCACCCTGTGTGTTTCCGGTTTGCTGCCCGGCGCGAGAATGCCTCGAATGAGATTGTCATTGTCTAGAGAAATCTTCTGAGTTCGCTTTGTTCACTGGGCAATACTTCAAGCTAGATTCATCGAAGTGGAGAAATATGTTCCTTTGCGTGCACCCCTCGATATTCAGATGATATGTGGTAGGATCTAGACATTCCCAAACGAAGCACTTTAAGCATCTGGTGCGCACTAGTGAAGGAGGCCTTTGCATCAGTGACGTAAAGGTTCTTTTCTGATCAATGTGCATCACACCATCCTCCTTTTAACAGTACTGATCACTTGCTCCTGATCCTCCCCTGTTCCGCCACCTTGGCCTCGTCATTGAGCCCAATTTTATTACCCTTGATGTCCTGATACGACTGAGGAGTTTGTCACCTGTGGGGTCGACCTATGCGGAACATAACGACATCATAATTATTCTTGATAATGGTGACGACAGATAAAACATATGAAACCAACAAGCCTGAGAGAAGTATTCAAACAAAAGCTTAATAACCTACAGTGAGAAGGCTTTTATTCATCAACACACAAAAGGTTTCCATTCAAACGTATGCATGGCAATCTCATTACACATGGCGCGACTGCGACAAGAGTGTTCGGGCGTAAGATGGATGATCCTTCCCACATATGGCGTGATTGCAACATCGACATTTGATCATGATGGCAAGACAACCCACGAGGGGTTGGGGATAGGTTGCTAGGATGAAGTTGATTTGTGGGTCGGGTGGAAGACTTTAACGCCTAAGCGAGCAGAGGGGGAACCCGAAATTTTAAATATACCCAAAATTTTGGGTGGTGTTGTAGCGACTACAACAAAACCTTATTTAACTTTAAAATTGCCTTTTAGTCATCTTATAAATTATCTGGAATTTGAAGCTACTTGGAATTTATATTTACCTAGTTAAAATAGCGTCTCTCAAGTTTTCTAAGAGACTGTCCACATGAGGAATTAGGTAATGGTGCTTAATAATGATATTGTCACCTATGTGAAAATCAATGCACACATGCCATATTTATTTTTTGGTTAGATAAATCATAATCATACTTCTATGGGAGTAATTACTAATTTACTCAATATGCCCTTTTATTTACCTCTCTTATCAACTTTCATAATTGATCTTCTCCCTAACATATCTATGGTGACAAGGTTCTTTAGGGTGAGGGTGTGTCCAAAAATAGAATATTGTAAATGTTAGAACCCAATATACGTGTGAATGTACTTTTATTGGAAATTTATTTTAATGTTTAGAAACCTTGACGAATCTTACTAGTCCCTAATGTGCTAAGTTTAAAATGTTTGGAGATATTTTTGTAAAAATATTCAAATTTATAATGATTTAATATTAGTATCTATACAATTTTAGTGATTTTTAAGGTAAAATAATGTTATGCTATCAAATTTAGGCGAATCACTTTTAGAGAAAATGGAAATTTGGTGAATCTTTTTTTTGGAAAAAGCATGAAAAATTAGCCCACCTGCGAATATTAGCCCCTAAAATTTTCCACCAAGAAGCTTATCAAACTACTTCTATTGTATAATTGTGCAGTGGAGGATAGTTCAATTTATATCATAGTATGGAATTCATTTTATGGTCGAATAATTAGAAATGTTACTTTTTAGCTATGGTTAAGAAGCTCATGACATTACTTGACTAAGGTGAGGGAGAATTCCCAAGTGAAAATGGTCTCATACTTGATAATGTTTTTATCTAATGTAAAGAAACACAAGTTGAAATCATTCTTAGTGGAAACTATGACACTCCCACATAATTGGTTTTCCCTGCAAAACAATAGACATGTCAAGACAAATCACAACACATAGAATCTCATATTTAAAAGGTTTAATGATAAAGTATTGAGACCTACATTGCTATGTGATGCACAATTTCTTATTATAATTCAACCCACTAATCACGGTTATAGATGTGGTGAAGTAGTTAAACCGCATATCTAAACTATTATCAAATTCTTTGAACTCTAGCTACTCATTATAAATGAATCAATGGTTTACTCACAATTAGGAGTTTCAAACCAATTATTTTCCTTTTTTCTAGAGATTGGATTAATAGGTGAGGGATTTCCATGCATCTTGATAACTAAAGAGGTAAAGAATTTGAATTGAGTGTGGACATAGGAAAATTTCTCTTGCTTTCTTGTTGCAACATGAACTCATGCGTGAGATATCCATGCACTTTTATCAAAACAACGACAATGAAAAAAGGCATAGTATTTGAAAAATATGAGATTGTGTCTATTAAAAATGGTTTTTAGAAATAAGAAAATCAAACATGATGATATAAACATTGTTCTAAAAATAATAGTATTTCATTGTAAATAATCTCACATAAAAACACTTAGCTTTGTTATCCACCTAAATGGAACTCCAATGGTATTACTCCATTCAGTAAGAAAACATGAAGGAGCATCACTTGGATGTCTCTATTGTGACTATAATTTTAAATTAGCATATCTAAAATGAGTGGAAATATTTGTAGAGATATATTATTATCTAATATTTATGGAGCAACGACACCATCTATCAATTATTGTGCATTTCTCATGCTCTTTGATGGTAACATTTTAGGGAACAATATTAAGAAAACAATCTACTTACTTAGTTCATTCAATGAATATAATATTCAAGGGAGTATTAGTTTTGAAGAAAATTCTATGTCAAATAACATCTACCTCTATTTGAAAATTGAATCCCAATCCGCTTGGTGCATGCACATGACAATACTAGAAAATCATATCCTTTGTTGGTGTAAAAAAAAAAAAAAATGGAATCACTTACCATTAAAAAAAAAATTTGATTTGAAAGGTATAAAAATACTTAAGGTCGCCATCCTGAAGTTATGAAACTGAATGGATTGAGATGGTGCACCTCAACATGTATTATACCTATTGGTGCTAAATCGATTGAGGATATGAATTGTTGCAAGTTTTATGTTTCTTATGGTTTATTCATAAAAGGAAAGTCTGAATCATTCTTAGACACTTGAGGAACTAGATTTTATAATGATAGATTGGTTGTTTATATGTTCTAATTGTTCCTTCCATCATTAGTTGGCCGCCTACACTCACAAATATTATATTTTGACTTGTTATTGCTAAATTATTTAGCATTAAAGATAGCAAAAAGGTTCACATACAAAAAATATACTTGGGATAAAATCTTAACAAGGTCCTTTCAAATAGTCATAACTATTAATTGGAAAAGGAACACATAATAGAAATATGTTCACTATTTTTTAGCTACAAAGGACACAAAAGAAAAGAAAGAAATACATAGGAAGATGCATATAAATCTTCAAAAATTGAAACAATCCCATCTCCAGTTCTTTTAAGAACCACCTTGCTTTCAATTAGCTTGATGAGGAACAATAAGGGACTTTGGCTTGGAGATTCTAGGGCGAGATCTAGGGTTTTCGGTGATGGATTCACGACTGTCTGCTTCTCTGCCCTATGACGCTGACCGGATGCTTCAGCTCTCATCCCGCCTTGCGGTGAGTTTCAACCCTGCGGCGACTTTCACAACGGGACCCTTGCCCCCACGGAAGCTCTCGTTGCAGTCCCATTACTAGTTTAATGGCGTTCGATCAGATTCACAAGGAACTGCCAAATCGTCAACCCCCCTGGCCGCGGACTCGCAAGCTCTGCGTAAGTTACTGCAACATGGGGTTCTTCAGATCACGGAGTCATTACTTCTGTTATGTGGCGCGGCGGCCCGGATGAGCGACCTGGCCGCCTATACACTTGACCGCCGGCACTATGCCCTCCATAGTCTTTATTGCCAGTTTCCTCCTGATGATGGCCCTCGCCGCGGCGTCCAAGGGCAGGGGTTCTGCGACTCAGCTCAAGGGTCGGTTGTCCAGCCTTGCAGATCTCTTGGAACAGATCCAGCCTTCTCCGCCTCCATCAACAGCGTGGATCCTCTTCAAATTCATTCTGAATTTTTTCAAATACAGGTCTCTCTCCCAACGGGCAAAACCTTGCTCCTTTGGGTACAATCTTCTTTCACGGGGCTTCTCCTCTCTACAGCCATCGAACAGAAATTGAGGATCTCGTCCTCTTGGTTCAGGCTCCTTTTTGCTGGTAAGCAGCTCGCTGATCATTTACCTCTGTCCTTTTACAATATAGAGCGAAATGCCACAGTGGTTCTGTCTTATCGACTAAGGGGAGGCGCAGCAGGGCAGTCCTCTGCTCCCAAGGGTTTTTCCTACAAGGAGGCTGTCAAAACTTCCTCTTCTTCGCCCTCAGCCTCAACCCCAGAGGCTCCCAAGCCTTTTTTGGTAGATAAATTGGAAGAAGTTTCTTCAGCAGAGATAACCCACCCAGATCTGGCTGGGGTGCGCCAACTCTATGAGGAAAAGGCCCTCATTTGCAGATTTAATGGTCTATGGCCGCGATCAGAAGATCCTTACAGCTGGGTTCACTCCACCTGGACCAAGAACTGCAAGATCATTTTGTGCTCCAAAGGTTTTTTCATTGTCATTCTAGCTGACAGCAAGGATTATCAAACTGCCCTCACCGGTGGTCCCTGGTTCTGGGGCAAGGCTGGGCTTTTCTTAACCCCTTGGTTTCCAGACTTCGATCCCTCCACGGCAGTTATCACCAAACTCCCGATCTGGGTTCGGCTTCCCAACCTGCCTGCTCACCTTTGGCATTGTGCAGTTTTCGAAGCCATTGGGAACACTCTTGGGCGTTTCCTTGCCACAGATCCGTCAAGAGGCTTAAAGGGTATCTACACCTACGGCAGAATCTGTGCAGAAATTGATATCAGCGAAGGGCTTCCGGACCACATCATTCTCAAAGTTGGGGATTTCTCCTGGCCGCAGCCTCTTGACTATGAGAACACAACTTTCCGTTGTCGGCACTGTCATCAGACCGGGCATCTTCAGAACTCTTGTGCTCAGTTTCTAGCCAGTCAGAAATCTGGTAAACGCAAACCAAGAAATAAAAGCTGGAAACCTTTTGAAGCCCCCTTGGAGGACCCTGATTCCAGCAGCTCTGAAGAAGAAGAAGAAAGTGATTCGGATGAGAAGATTGCAACTCAACAGCAGCGTTCTCCCTCTGATGTTCCCGAGAGGCCCCCTGTCTCCTCGGTTGTTCAGAAACGCCCGCACATCTCCAGTTCCTCCGATTCGGACAAAGACGCTCCTCCTAGGAGCCGTACTGATCTGCAAGTGATCGCCGCAACCCCAGGCCCTGATGGTTGGGTCAGAGTGGTCAACAAGAAAGGGAAGAAATCTCGCATTATGCACTCAACCCCTTCTGGTTGAGTTTTCAGTCTTTTCTAATGATTGATCTTGTCTGTCCTTCTGCTTCGTGTAGCCTGTTCTGCTTTCGCTGCTAGCCCATGGGCAGATAGCATGTCTCCGTCTGTCTATGTTAGCTGTCTGCCTTCAGCTATCAGCAGCTCTTCTTGCTGTATAGCTCGGCTCTATCTTGGCTAGTCTGTCTAGGTTGGTAACTCTTGTTATGTCTGGGGATCACGGTTCTATGATGGTCTTCTACCAGCATAACCCTTTGTAATTCATGTACTTTTGATGCTTTTAATACAATTACTTACTTACAAAAAAAAAAAAATTAGCTTGATGACCATGACCTTTTTTAATAATCTGCCAACTTCCACATTTTTTTCTGGCTATACACATGAAAGAAAGCAATTGCTTCAAATTTCCTTGCCACTTTCTTAACTTGATCACAAAATATTTTGAGATGAATATTGAAGAGTTTCCCATAACCATTCATCTACTTAATAACGAATCATCAAAAATTTGAATAGATTTTACATTATTTTCGAAAGTAGTTTTGAGAAATAATCATAATGCCACAAATTTTGTTAAATTAAATATATATTCCTCAAAAATGTATTTACGTTTAGTGAATCACAATCAAATAAAAATGTAGAAAACCATACTCTTTCCTACTTTACATTATTTTCTGAAGTAGTTTTGAGAAATAGTCATAATGCTACAAATTTTATCAAATTAAATATATATTCTTCCAAGATGTATTTATTTTAGTGAACCATAAAATAAAATAAAAAAACATAAATTTATTTTTTTATAATTAAATTTATTAGTTAACTTGTTTTTTAAATATACATTGCAAATTTAAACAAGTTCTTGAAAAAAACATGAAGTTAGAATTTTATTTATTTATTTATTTATTTTGGTTACCTTATACGTTTATTGAAATGCACATCGCAAATTTTAAAGCGTTCATGAAAAGATTTTAATGTTTTTTTACCATGCTGCAATGATATTCCTTAAACAAACCGCGGCCATTATGTGACTTTCTCCAATTACCTTTGCCACCACTTCGTGAGACAACGCTGCCACCAATTGCTTATTGCCGCGTGGCCTATCACTTACTTGAATGTGCAAATGGGTGGAATATTCTCTGACATATATCTACTTGGCATTTGAGTTAGCCGTTGATTTGCATAGTGGAACGGTACATAGGTGGAATATTCTCTGACAATATCTGACATACATCTACCTGGCATTTGATATAGCCGTTGATTTGCATAGTGGGAACGGGAGTCGGTAGAATAATCTCTCACACACATCTACGTGGCAGTTGATATAAGCGTTGATTTGCGGAGTGGGAGTGGGAGTGGGAGTGGGAGCGGGAGCGGGAGGTGGCTTTTGAGCTGCTGTTGTTTAAAAAGGCATCCCGCCGGATGGCTTTATAACGTTGACCTCCTTTACCGTGTGCCTCAAACATCTATTCTCTGCCCTGTAAACGTTGGTTGCTCTGGTCTTTCATTGGTTTTCCTGACATGCTTTGGTTTACGTTTCTGCTCTATAAGTGTGATAGTTTTGGTTTTCAACTGCTTTTCTTCGGTATTATATATTTTGGATATTTTCCCTTGCGTCTCTTTTTTCTATTTTCTTTTCTGTAATCGTTTGTTTGCTCTGATCTTTCGCCATTCTTTTCTGTTCTGTTTTATGGCCGGCCAATGGATATTTTTTGTTATCTCTGTTTGTGTTCCGTTGTTTTTTTTTGTTGAGAAGAGAAGAAGCAATGTTTACTGACAGATGTTCGGATGGATATGGATGCTACTGCTTAATGGGGGAATTTCTGCTTTCACCGCTTTTGGACTTTCAGGTATTCTTAAAACTTGTTTTCTGCTTAAGATAATGGATCAAGACTATATAATTTGAAATTTTGTTTTCTGAAATAATTGTATTATTATTATTATTTACTTCTGCATTCTCTGGAGTAGCTTAGTCCATAGAACAGAGCTGGTTTAAATCCACTTAAGTCATAAATATCGCAAAAGAAATTGTAATATCATTATTTACTTGTGGATCCTGTCCAATAGATTAGTCCATAGAACAGAAACGGAAACGTTTGCAGATAAAGAATTAGACAGAAAGTTTTCATGAGACTTGGAACTTAATCTGGAATTTGTGTTTAAAATCTTCCACGCACGAATTGTAAAAGAGTCAAAACTACCTGTATCTCCGCACAAATTGTGAAAAGGTCAAAACCACTTGTATCTCTGTCCAAATCTTTGTTTAAATACAGCAGTTCTATATTGAACAGAATTCAAGAGCTTATAATCTTCAGAAGTCAAAACTATATGTATCTGTCCAAATCTTAATTTAAATAGAACAGTTCCATATTGAATAGAATTCAAGAACTTATAGCCTTCTTCTTGAAGATTGTCAGATCCTTTATAGTTACATTAAGAACAAATAACAAATAGTTACATTAAGAACAAATAACAAATATTTTTTCTAAAGAATTAGAAAAAATAACCTTTTCCTCAGATCCAGAACTTCGTTTAGGAAAATATTATTGCGATTCGTGGTTGAAATCTTCCACGTGGGAATTGTCGATGTCCCTCTTTACAAGGCTGATCCAATTCTAATCTGTAATTCGAATTTAAAAAGAGCAGTTCGATGTTGAGAAGAATTGAAAAGCTTATAAACGTTTCGTTGAAGATTTTTAAATTTGGTATAGCTGGATTATTAAGAACATATCGGAAATCGTGTTCCCAATCTTTTCGCTCTTGCCTTGCTTATCAGAGATGATTCCAGAGGAAGAGGTTACTTATCAGAGATAATTCCATTTCGATCTGGAAGAGGTTAAAAACTAATTGTGCATTTTTGTATAAATTTTAGTTTTACAAAAAGTAGTTTCAAAATAAATATAATTCAAAAATAATGAAGAAAATTATGATTGTGTTAAGAATTTTTAATTTCTCAATAGTAGAGATGGTTCAATCACTGGAACTCTATCAATTGAGCTAATTCTTGAGACTAGTGTGTTAAAATGTTATATTAATATAAATTGTGATATTTGTAATTATAGTAAATTTGAAGTATAATTTATGGTGTTGGAACACTGATTTCAGAGATGAAATCTAAACAAATTTGTTTGGTCATCACATTACTTCCATGAAAAAAATGCACAATCAGAATTTTAATAATCAATAAAATGGGCATACTATGAGTCTATGACTTTTTAGGAAAAAATTTGATATTTTAATATTTGTTGACTACTTAACATTCAAACTTGTTATTGTTGTTATCTTTTAATAATGATAGCAAGAAGGTTTACATACAAAATATATACCTAGGATAAAATTTTAACAAGGTCATTTCAAATAGCCATAACTATTAATTGAAAAAGAAACATATAATAGAAATATATTTACTCTTTTAAGACTATAAAGGATATTAGAAACAAGAAAGAAATCCATAGGGACATGCATATAAACCTTAAAAAATGGAAACATTTCTATCTCTAATTTCTTTAAAGATCACCTTGAACTTACCAGCGCCCACATTTTTCTTTGGCTATACTCACGGAAGAAAGTGATTGCTTCAAATTTCCTTGCCACTTTCTTAACTTGATCAAGAATTTGAAACATATATTTAAAAGTTTCAAACAACCATACATCTTTTTAATAAAAAGTTTTTAATTGTCAAAAATCTTAATAGACTTTACATTATTCTCTAGAGTAATTTTGAGGAGTAATCTTAATGCCACAAATTTTGTTAAATTAGGAGATATTCTTCCAAGATATTTTTATTTTTAGTGAATGGGAATCAAATAAGAATATAGGGATAACCCTTTTTTCTGTGGCACTTTGGCAAAGTTAACTAATCAAATATATTAGTTACTTTATCTTATAAGTTTGTCTATATTGCACAATTTGTATCCAAATATAATTGCTCAAATTTAATAAATCATTTAAAATTTCTTTGTACTTGAACAACAATTAAATTATTCCTGAGTAATTATAATCTTTGATAAGCTAAAATGCCCAACACTTACGCATAGTCTTTAAGTAATGTTTCGACTTTTTCTGAAAAAAAAACATGAAATTTTATATAAACAATATGGGTTTTTCACAAAAATTTGGTTATACAATTTCAATTAAAAATATAATTGTTTGTTGTTTAAAACATATTTTTGTATGTATAAATAGAATCGGCATTCTATAAAGTAAACGACACCTTTTATAATTTAAACTACAATTTTGATGTTTTTAAAAAGGCTGCCGCAATGTTCCCTTAAACAAACTACCGCCATTATGTGACTTCTCCAATTACTTTTGTCACCACTCACCACGTCGTTGAGTATCAACGCTACCACACCAATCAAATACTGTCGCGTGGCTTATCACTTGGTTGAATGCGGAACTGGGTGGAATATTCTGACATCTACGTGGCATCTAATATGGCCTTCGATTGGGACGTGGCTGGAATATTCTCTTACATACATATACGTGGCATTTGATATAACCATTGATTTTCATAGTGGGAGCGGGACGCGGGTGAAATATTCTCTGACATACATCTACGTGGCATTTGATACAACTCATGATTTTCATTTTGGGAGCATGACCTGGCTTTTGACCCGCTGTTGTTTAGAAAAACATCCCGCAGCATGGCTTTATAATGCTTTGCCTTTGCTCAAAATATTGTCTTTAGTGCGATTTTTTGAAGTTTCAGGTGCTGAAATCCGGTGAAAAATTTTGAGGTAAAATTTTGGTTTTTATTATTCAAACTGGTTTTTTGACTCTATATATGGATTCAGCACCCTCAAAAACCTCTAGGGCACTTCGATTGTGCAAAGTTAGCAATCAAACTTCTCTTTTCAAAAAATTCCTGCCGGAATTTAGAGAAATTACACCGTAAAAAGTCACCGTAAAAGCCTTCAAAAAGTCGCACTAAAGACTACTCGCAAAATATTTCTCTTCTCTGGTTGTTCGAGTTTTGTCATTGATTTCATGAGATGTAGAACTTAATCCGAGATCTTTTTTCCTCAGAATTCGAGATTTAAATCTCCCACGCACGAAGTGTCAGTGTCGTGTTTAACATGGCTCATCTATTTCCATTCTGGAAGAGGTCAAGACTCAAAATTACCTCTATCTCTGTCAAAATCTTCGTTTAGATAGAGCAGTTTCAACTTAGTTTAAATAGAGCAGTTTCATATTGAATAGAATTCTAGAGCTTATCACCTTCTTCTTGAAGACTGTTAGCTTCTTTATAGCTGCATTAAAAATAGGTAGCACCATGTCTTGAAAATTGTGCCTCAAATATTCAGTGCTAATTGTCAACGTCTTGCTTAACATGGCTGATTCCATTTCATTCTGACCTGTGTGTTTTTGTAAAATTTTGCTTTAAGAAAAGTAATTTAAAATTGAATAGGATTCAAAAACTTGTAACCTTCTAGTAGATTTTTTTAATAATTATATTAACAACAGATACTAATAGGTCTGCAGTAAGAAAATATATTTTCTATCTTGTTTTTCTATCGCGAGATGTTGCGATGGATATGGATGTTGTTGCTCAGATTCACTGTCTCGTATTTCTAAAACTTGTTTCCTGATCAAGATAATAGATCATCGATACTATTTTTCCTTTCAAGATAATGGACAGTCTTTAATATCTTTATGTTCTGGTTGGTATCTATCAGTGTTTTATGATAAATCTTATATTTATTTGTATGTATTCATCGTAGGAACGAGATTAAAGCAATTTCTCATTTTCAAGGATATAGAGAAAAATAAATTGTAATTGAGTCATTTATTACTCAAGTTTATTTATATGTATTTCTTGTAGTAATGTATGAGTATGAGCTTAAATCCTCCTAATTTTCATTGATGTAGTAAAAGGAAATTTGTATTATTGCCAATAGCTTAGTTAGAGAACAGAAACGGAAATGTTTGGATAGAGGGGAAGTATTAATGTGGAACGAAATTCACAAACGGGACTGTTTTATTATTGAGGACTGTAGTAATGGACTGAAGCATCACAAAGGGAACCGAGGCACGGGGGACAAACACCACAATCACGACACCGACACCAGATGTTAGTAGGAGACCGGGAGCAAACCTCCACCATGTGACCAAGCGTCACAAAGGGAACCGAGGAAATGTTTGGATAGAGGGGGAAGTATTAATGTGGAACGAAAGTCACAAACGGGACTGTTTTATTATTGAAGATTGTAGTAATGGATTGAAGCATCACAAAGGGAACCGAGGCACGGGGGACAAACACCACAATCACGACACTGACACCAGATGTTAGTAGGAGACTAGGAGCAAACCTTCACCATGTGACCAAGCATCACAAAGGGAACCGAGGCACGAAGGACAAGCACCACAATCACGACACCGACACTAGATGTTAGTAGGAAACCGGAGCAAACCTCCACCATGTGACCCCAAGGGCTGCCTTACTACAACTATGGAGAGGGAAGTATTAATGTGAAACGAAATTCACACAAACGGGAATATACCACTGTTTTATTGAGGACTGCAGTAATGGACTGAAGCATCACAAAGGGAACCAAGGCACGGGGGACAAACACCAGAATCACGACACCGACACCAGATGTTAGTAGGAGGGACAAACACCACAACCACGACACCGACACTAGATGTTAGTAGGAGACCGGGAGCAAACCTCCACCATGTGACCCCAAGGGCTGCCTCCGTTGGCAAATGGTTTGGTGGGTGAAGGGCTTAATGAACCACCCAATTCTCAAGGGTGCAACTATGGAGAGGGAAGTATTAATGTGGAACGAAGGACTGCAGTAATGGACTGAAGCATCACAAAGGGAACCGAGGCACGGGGGACAAACACCACAATCACGACACCGACACCAGATGTTAGTAGGAGACCGGGAGAAAACCTCCACCATGTGACCCCAAGGGCTGCCTCCGTTGGCAAATGGTTTGGTGGGTGAAGAGCTTAATGAACCACCCAATTCTCAAGGGTGCAAACGAAAACGAAAAGATGAAAACGAAAAGTGGTCCAAATCTTAATTTTAAAAGAGTAGTTCCATATCCATATTGAATAGAATTCAAAAGCTTATAAACTTTTCGTTGAAGATTGTTAAATTTTGTATTGCCTGATTATTAAGAACAGATAATAGCAAATAGCATGTCTTGGAAATGGTGTCTCAAATCTTTTGTGCAAGAATGGTCAATGTTTTGCTTAACAGGGCTCTTCCCATTCCGCTCTGGAAGAAGTCCAAAACTAATTGTCTATCTTCCTAAAAATTTTAAATTTTAGTTTGACAAAAAAAATAGTTTCAAACTGAATACAATTCAAAAACTTATAACCTTCTTATTAAATATTTAAAAAAAAATTATGATTGTATTAAGAATGGATATTAACAGTTTTCTATCGTGTTTTTGTTTTTCTTGTCTCTCTTTTGTTATGAGAAGAGAAAAAGAAAGGCTCACGGATAGATGCCCGGATGGATACAGATGATGCTCCTCAGTGAGAAAAATAACTGCTTTCATGGATGCACAACTTCATTCGCCCCATTTGAACTTGCAAGTATTTTTAAAACTTATTCTTTTATCAAGATAATGGATAAGATTATATACATTTGATTATTTTTTTGTGTTCAGGAATATATATATATATATATTTTGTTTTTTGTTCAAGATAATTGATATGCTATGATATTTTATAAATGTTCTAGTTAATATTTTCTTACAAATATTTATTTTATTTATGTCTTTATATAATGAGTTTAAAGTGTTGGCATGTGTTGTCCTTGATGGCAACCTACTTGATGAAATGAGATTGTTGGCTATATGATGCAGAATGTTGTCCTTGATGGCAACCTACTTGATAACGTCAATGACAACCTACTTGATGAGTTAAGGGGAGATTGTTGGCAATGTGATACAATGTGTTGACTTTGATAGAAACCTGCTTGATGAGTTGCCTATGATAAGCAACCTATGTGTTAAATAAGAAAGGATGATGTATCTACAGATCAGCTCAGAAGTAACAGAAGAAAGGAATTTCAGTAAGTGCCAGAAAAATGATAAACAAGGTATGTCACAAGGCATACGCGGGTTTGTTAAGGTGAAGTAGCGTATGCACGTGGAAAAGTACGTGCCAAGTCGCATATGCCCTTTTGCGCTCCAAATTTAGAATACCAAGGGGTGTTACCATGGTATTGACCCATTGTATTGAGCGCTGGAATATCTATTTGATCCCGTCCAGGAATACCATTAGTAGTTGAGTGGTTTTGACTCATGGTATTGACAAAGGCTAAATCTATATAAGGAGAAGAAGATCATGGTGCAAGGGCGTGCATGAGTAAGGGTTGTGAATGAATAAATCTCTCTAAGGAATATCTGCATGGATGAACTCTGTTCTTGATTGATAGATCTGAATCTATGATGCACCTATGAAGAAAATGATGAAGAGAGATCTCTAGATCTGAAATGTATATGTATTTTCTAGATCTGTTTATGGAATGTTTAGATCTGAGATGAGGCGAAATACTTTCTGAAGTAAAGGATGAAATCTGAGTTGTTTATCTGATCTGAAGAGCTGCACAGTCCTGAAAAGTTACAGATGTATACGCAGGTTAGCTTTAGTAAAAGCGCGTGTATACGCGGGTCTGCTTAAGGAAAAGCGCGTATGAGCAGATAGGGTTTTCTGAACAATGCATAGAAGTATACGCGGGTTGGTCTGCATGAAAGCACGTACATACGCAGGTTCGGTGAAGTAAAAGCGCGTATGGAATCTAGGGTTTGCTGAAGTAATTGGAATAAAATGCCTGATCTGTTTTGTTGTTCTACTGTTATCTGTCAATGATGTATTCATACAGAACTGAGTTGTTTGAATGATGAATATGCTGCTGATTATATTAATTGAAGATCAAGTCGTTGGTTGATTGGTTGATGATTCAATGAATGAATTGATGGGGTTATAAGTTTCAGTTTGATGAATTTTGAGCTTAAATGTGTGGAGCGGGTCCAGTCTGAAAATATGATGAAAAGTGGCCTACAAGTTGTGTTGTATGGAAGCTGTTGGATCCAGTATGAAAATTGATGAAACGTGGTCCATGGTGGTGCTGAGGGTCGAAGCCTTCAGTGAGGGGGTTGTAGCTCCCTTCCAGTGGTAGCTGGTAAACGAGTGCAGGGGGTAGTGGCTCCCTTCCAGGAGAGGCTGGTAAACGAGAGCAGGGGGTAGTGGCTCCCTTCCAGGAGAGGCTGGTAAACGAGAGCAGGGGGTTGTAGCTCCCTTCCAGGAGAGGCTGGTAAACGAGAGAAGGTTGTAGCCTTCTGCAGGTGGGTGCCTGCGTGCTGGTATGAGTCTGCGCCAGTACATGGTTGTACGATGTTTTATTTATAATAAAATATTGAAGACTGAGACGACGGCAGCGGTGGTTTTCTCCCGAATTGGGTTTCCACCTTAAATCCTGGTGTTCATGTGTGTTGCTTATGTGTGATGATTTATTATATTCTTACTGCACATGTTTACTGCTTACTAAACATATAATGAATGAATGATGCAATGATCTAAGCTAAGAATTATCAGCATAATGAGATCTTTGTTAATACGCAAGTTTTATTAAGGATATCCGCATGTATACGCGAGTTGGCTTCATTAAAGTAGCGTATGGGTTTTAGAGAAAGAAAAAATTAAAAAAAATTAGTCTGCACTAAATACTGATTCACCCCCCCCCCCCCTCTCAGTATTTTTCCCAACAATTGGTATCAGAGCAGGTCCTTCTGCAGAAGCTTGATCGCTTGAAGGAGATCCGTCACAATGGGAAGGAAGCAAAAGAAGAAGGCTACTCAAAAGGAGATATCTCAGAAAACATGTGCAACAGAAAATGAAGAAGATAAAACAGGTACTGATTGTTGTTCTTGTGATTCACCTTCTTGTGCATGCAATGGTGAAGATAGTGAAAGTAATGTTATGGATCTAGAAGAAGCTCTCAAGATTAAAGTTGAAGAACAACAAAGATCATCTAATAAGCAAGAATCTATCTACAAAGAAATGATCTCTAGAATGAAAGAACAGATAGATATGATGAATGGTCAGATAGAAATGTATCAAAGACAGCAAGATAAAGTAACCAATCGAAGTGAAAGACTTGAAGCAGAAACCATCTCCCTCAAAGAAGATCTAGAAAAATCAAATAAGAAGAATGAAGAACTTTTACAAACTTTTGAAGAACAAGAAAATGAGTTGAAAGAAGAGATTTTAAAATTGAATGATCAAGTAGAAGAAGGAAGAAGGAAGAAAGCATGAAGAAGCAATGCCAATCTTTGGAGGTTGAGGTAAGTATTTTGAAAGGTAAATTAGAAGAAAAAGATAAACTATTGAGGTTTCAAGATAGTACTAAGATTCTGGACAATATTCTTAGTAGTCAAAGGCCTCCCTCTGTTAAATTTGGTCTTGGTTTTCATGAAACTGTTAAAGGAGAATCTAGTTCACAAGGAAGTGCTAAATATTCAAAGGATATCAATGCAAAACCTAAAGTGTTGGAAGAAACAAAAGGTCAACTAACAAGCATGAACTCTCAAAAGAAATCATTCTCTCCTAACTATAGAAGCATCAATAATGTTGAATGCTTTAAATGTCATAATTATGGGCATATTGTAGCTAATTGCAGAAGCAGAATGTTTCAGTCACATACAAACAGATTCTACACAGAAAGGTACTATGGTTTCTTCAAGGGATATTGTTTTTCATGTAGCAAGTATGGTCATAAAGCAGCTGATTGCAATAGAAGAAAGAATAGAAGAACACATTATGATCCTTATGCTTACTTTTTTTGTCATGCAAGATGTTATGCCTATAACAAGTATGGACATGTAGAAAAAGAATGCAGGATGAATGGATCTGAGAAATTGGATAATTTCCAGCACACAATAAGAAGTTTCAAGCAAAGCTGGAAAAGGAAGGAGGATCAGTAAAAAACGTAGGAGATAATAATCCTACTGCAGTCATCCGCTTCTAAAGCCTACTCCTCATAATGGCTGCAGAGTTATGTGAGATACATTATAGAATGTATCATCACAAGGGGAGCAATGTATGGTGATTCTCATGGTTGGCTTGGTAATTCTGGTTATGTTTATTTCTGACAGTGCATCTGATGTGAAGAAGACAGGTACAAGTGGTACAAATTCAGGGGGAGATGAAGTTGTGGAAATTTTCAGTGTTTCACTTTCCATACGTGGATTTAGTGAACTAAAGCCGCGTATACACTCGAGTTCTGCTGGAGACAGTCGCGTATGCTTTTCTGATAAGAAAAACAGTAAGATAGCTAAAGATCAGGAACACAAGTTCAGGGGGAGCATCAATCTAACAACTAATGATTGCATTGTTGGCATTGTATCTGATTATTCCTTAGTTCTTGCTCAAATGATGATGACCGGATATATGGTTTTTTATGATGAGATTATGGATGAGCCCTGTTTTCTTTTTGCTGAAGAATATCTTTTGTTTTCACACATGGATGAGTTGGAAGTCTTATGATTCAGAGATAAGGTTAGATCATGCAGAGTTTGTTGCTGATGACTTTTATCACGGTTGAGACCTTTTAAACATAATTCCTACACATGTTACATCATGATTATGAATCATGAAGATCTTGGTGATATCAGATCACATTGATAATTGCTTGAAGTTGTTCTGGTATGATAATTCCTCTTGGGAAGAATATTTTGATGCTGCAAAGAATCTGAAGGTTTGGTTACTGAAGTGCTTATGCTACAACTGTTGGATGACACTTGAAAACATAGCTACATTGTCCCATATTTCTTCTCTCATATATTCTAGGAAAGCATTCGGATATCTCAAACAGAAGCTGAGTGTGGTCTCTGCCATACAGAAGATCAGATCTACTTAAATTCAGAAGATTAAATGGGATACGCGGATTTCCTGAAGGATTAAGTATGATAATTTTTATGTTTCTTATGGTTTATTTGTAAAAGGAAAGTTTGAATCATTCTTAGACACTTGAAGAACTAGATTTTATAATGATTGATTGGTTGTTTATATGTTCTCATTGTTCCTTCCATCATTAATTTAAATTATTTAGCATTAAAGATAGCAAAAAGATTCACATACAAAAAAATATACTTGGGATAAAATCTTAACAGAAACGGAAATGCTTGGATAGATAAAGAATTAGAAAAAATAACCTTTTCCTCAGATCCAGAACTTCGTTTAGAAAAAAATTATTGGGATTCGTGGTTGAAATCTTCCACGTGGGAATTGTCGATGTCCCTCTTTACAAGGCTAATCCAATTCTAATCTGTAATTCGAATTTAAAAAGAGCAGTTCGATGTTGAGAAGAATTGAAAAGCTTATAAACGTTTCGTTGAAGATTTTTAAATTTGGTAGAGTTGGATTATTAAGAACATATAGGAAATCGTGTTCCCAATCTTTTCGCTCTTGCCTTGCTTATCAGAGATGATTCCATTTCGCTCTGGAAGAGGTTACTTATCAGAGATGATTCCATTTCGCTCTGGAAGAGGTTAAAAACTAATTGTGCATTTTTGTATAAATTTTAGTTTTACAAAAAGTAGTTTCAAAATAAATATAATTCCAAAATATTGAAGAAAATTATGATTGTATTAAGAATTTTTAATTTCTCAATAGTAGAGATGTTTTAAGTATTGAAACTCTACCAATTGAGCTAATTCTTGAGACTAGTGTGGTAAAATGTTATATTAATATAAGTTGTGATATTTGTAATTATATTAAATTTAAAGTATAATTTATGGTGTGGGAACACTGATTTCAAGGATGAAATCTAAACAAATTTGTTTGGTCATCACATTACTTCCATGAAAAAAATGCACACTCGGAATTTTAATAATCAATAAAATGGGCATACTATGAGTCTATGCCTTTTTAGGAAAAAAATTGATATTTTAATATTTGTTGGCTACTTAACATTCAAACTTGTTATTGTTGTTATCTTTTAATAATGATAGCAAGAAGGTTTATATACAAAATATATACCTAGGATAAAATTTTAACAAGGTCTTTTCAAATAGCCATAACTATTAATTGGAAAAGGATATATAATAGAAATATATTTACTCATTTAAGACTATAAGAGATATTAGAAACAAGAAAGAAATTCATAAGGACATGCATATAAACCTTAAAAAATGGAAACATTTCTATCTCTAATTTCTTTAAAGATCACCTTGAACTTACCAGCGCCCACATTTTTCTATGGCTATACTCATGGAAGAAAGTGATTGCTTCAAATTTCCTTGCCAACTTCTTAACTTGATCAAGAATTTGAAACATATATTTAAAAGTTTCAAACAACCATACATCTTTTTAATAAAAAGTTTTAAATTGTCAAAAATCTTAATAGACTTTACATTATTCTCTAGAGTAATTTTGAGGAGTAATCTTAATGCCACAAATTTTGTTAAATTAGGAGATATTCCTCCAAGATACTTTTATTTTTAGTGAATGGGAATCAAATAAGAATATAGGAATGACCCTTTTTCCTGTGGCACTTTGGCAAAGTTAACTAATCAAATATATTAATTACTTTATCTTATAAGTTTGTCTATATTGAACAATTTGTATCCAAATATAATAGCTCAAATTTAATAAACCCTCTAAAATTCCTTTCTACTTGAACAACAGTTATTCCTTACTAATCATAATCTTTGATAAGCTAAAATGCCCGCCTTTGAGTAATGTTTCAACTTTATCTGAAAAAAATACATAAAGTTTTATATAAACAATATGGTTTTTTCACAAAAAATTGTTTATACAATTTCAAGTAAAAATATAATTGTTTGTTGTTTAACAGATATTTTTGTATGTATAAATAGAATCGGCATTCTAAACACATTTCATTTATAAATTAAACAACTCCTTTTATAATTTAAACTACAATTTTGATGTTTTAAAAAAAAGCTGCCGCAATGTTCCCTTAAACAAACTACCGCCATTATGTGACTTCTCCAATTACTTTTGTCACCACTCACCACGTCGTTGAGTATCAACGCTACCACACCAATCAAATACTGTCGCGTGGCTTATCACTTGGTTGAATGCGGAACTGGGTGGAATATTCTGACATCTACGTGGCATCTAATATAGCCTTCGATTGGGACGTGGCTGGAATATTCTCTTACATACATATACGTGGCATTTGATATAACCATTGATTTTCATAGTGGGAGCGGGACGCGGGTGAAATATTCTCTGACATACATCTACGTGGCATTTGATACAACTCATGATTTTCATTTTGGGAGCGTGACCTGGCTTTTGATCTGCTGTTCTTTAGAAAAGCATCCCGCGGCATGGCTTTATAATGCTTTGCCTTCGCCCAAAAGAAAGAAAGAATTTTTAATGTCCACGAGGCTAAAAATAGCCTATGGGACAGATTGCTTCTCTATCTGACTCTTGTATTCGGCCCTTTTTCTGTGAAGTTTTACAATGAGCACTCCCAGCTTATCGACAAACTCTTCGCTGAATAGATTATCCCAAGAATTAGCTGCCAAAATGCTTGCATAGTTTTCTCTGGTGTCCTTGAAGGCCTCACATTCTAGAATGAAATGTTTTTCTGTTTCCACTTTTCCAGAGGAGCAAAAAATACATACTCTTTCTTCCCACATTTCTTTTGGCCTTTTCCAGCGCCCTGTTTCACAACGGAGTTGATGAGAATTAGTCTTTAATTGAGCAATAAGAATTTTAGATCTCCAAGAAATATCAGCCCCTATGTATGCCTTTTGTTGATGGTTATATGTGGGGTTAAACTCTTCTATGTAGTACTTCTTCTTTCTCTCTAGCTCTTTCTTCCAAGTATGTTTATGGAATTTATCCATAACAAAAGTTTTTATCTCTTTACCGTTTGTAGGACACATGCTCAAGCAAATACCCCATTTACTAAACCATTTGTTATTTTGCCGCATCCAAGTCTTCTGTCTTTTACACAATCTGTCACTAAACACCACCTTAGGCCATCTATCCTCTTCCATTTGCTCAATTTTTTTCAGATACCTTATGACTCGCACCATAGCGATTGCTTCAATAGGAGCAGCCCCTGTTTCACTTAACAGAATAGCATAAGGAACTGCGCTTTTAATTTTGAATTTGTTTGTAATCAAACGTTTCTGAATTTTCTCAATTTGTTTCCACTGCATCTTGGTTGTGCTGCTAGCCCATAGTTCACAACCGTAAAGAATCACCGGAATCACTAGAAGCCCAAAAAGAGTTAGGGTGGTTTTCCAGTCCCACAGCTCTGCCTCTCTAGACCTGTTTTTAAGAGCATAAAATGCTTTCCAACCCCCTAAAGTTCTTTTCTTTCTACAACCATCCCAACTTAAATTTCTGTTGAAGTCAATTCCGAGGTATTTGTAATCTGCAACTTCTTCCAAAATGTTGCCTCCAAAATAGAACTTATGTTGGTTATGCTTTCTTTTGTTAGAGAAAACCACTACTTTCGTTTTGCTAATATTGACTTGCATCCCAACCCTTTTACCAAAATGCTCAAGGGAATGTAAATGCTCTTGCAAACCAAGAGCCGAATTAGCAATCAATATAAGGTCATCTGCGTACAAAAGAAGCCTGATAACGAACTTGCCCAAATGGATACCGTCACCCCCTTGCGAATTTAGCCACTCTTCAAGCTTGTCAATATATAACCCAAAAGGGGTAGGAGACAATGGGCAACCTTGCTTGACCCCGATATCGCTTCTAAAACTTTCAGAAATGCCAGCTGAAGTTCTGATTTTGACTTTCACCTCTTCATACGACCTATGCACAGTTGCTCTCAAATGCTTGGGAACCCCGAGTTCCTCCATTCTGCCCCAAAGCTTATCCCTAGGAACCGTGTCAAAGGCTTTTCTGAAATCAACAAAGCAACAAAAAACTTCTTCCTTATTTTCCCAACCTTTTTCAATGATGTGCCTTAAAGTTATACAATGATCAACCGTGGAATGTTTAGGTCTAAAACCTGCTTGCCCTTTAGCACGTTTATTTCTTTCTTCTGCCCACTTGCTAATTTTCTTTTCCAACATGCTTCCAAATAACTTTGCAAACAAGGGGTTTATCATTATGGTTCTATAATTGGAAGGATTATTGACGTCACCACTCTTGAAAAGAGGTATTGCCATACTAGTTGTCCAATCCGTGGGGAACCCCTGCTGTAAGATGTTTTTGAAAATTTTTGTGATGTGAGGTGAAAGAAATTTTAAGCCCCACTTTAGATACTCTGCTTGGAGTTCATCTAAGTCTTTTGCTTTTCCAGCGCCCAACTTCTTGATACCCATCTCTACCTCTTGCACCGTGAAGAGTTTTGTGTCTGTGTTGACCAAGGGAGTAGGGTCAACCTTGGGATCCTGCTCATAAAGTTGTCTTGCATAGTCAAACCATTTAGAAGCTGTAATGTTGTTTTCAGTTTGCACCTTTTTCGATTGGAGCTCCTTCCAAAGTAATTTGGGGTTATTTTTCCCGAGGAAGATTAGTTCTTCTCTCCTTGAAACCATAAAATCGGCTTTTTTCTTTTTTACTAACTGCTTGTAAGTTTTGAGCTTTATGTTATCCGTGTTTGATTCCTTCCACCTTCTCCTTGCCTTTTTGCATTCCTCGTCAAACCAAGCATTAACCGGAAAGCAATTTTTTTCGGACTTCTTAATTTTTGCTCTTTTGCACTCAGCAAGTGCGCTTTGAATTAAATGTGTTAATCTGTGACTATGAAGGCCATGAGATGGGATTTCCTCCTTCTTGAAGAGCCTCTCTAGCATTATTTTGAAGGTATTACAATTCTATGGATTCAAAAGAATTCTGCCCTTTGGGGGATTTTGTTGAACACATTGATTTTTCGACCCTAATTGCTTTTTTCCGGTCCAAGAGAAACTTAAATAGATTGGTTTGTGATCCGATTTTAAGTCCCAAATTTGATCTCCAATCAACACTTCCTCCATTTTCTCACACAAACTATGCGAGAAAATTACATAATCTACTACACTTGCTCCATTGTAAGTATTGCAAGTGAAATTACCGGACTTTTCCCATTTAGTCAACCCATTACAAATGACTAAATCGAAAGCCCCACATAGCATAAGAAGTTGTTCTCCAAAGATATTGCAGCCTTTATCCTCTGAAATTCGTTTCCACTGATGATTACTCTCTTCTGTAAGCCAGATAGGGTCACTGTCTTCTTTACAACAAATAATGCTAGCTTGTTCACTTGCAGTTCTAGCATTGAAATCCCCCACTATAAGGACTTCACCTAGTTGAGAATATATTGCAATATCCGTTTTTAGGGCTGCAAAGGGATCTTTGTGGTCAAGCCCTCTACTTTTGTAGATTTTTGAAACTTGCGGTGCAAAATAGCAAGCTGCAATTCTAATGAGATTCCCATTTTCTGATATTTTAAGCCAAACAAATTGTTTATTTGGGTCTTCTTTTTCTAGCTGAATGAAACGACCTTCTTTTTCTCTTACTACTACCATGATACCCCCGTGCCCTTTGCCATTCCCTGCTGCCTTGTTCCACACTGCTATCTTCCAATACCCTTCAAACAAAGGTGTCTTACACCCTTCATGCTCATGCGTTTCTATGAGGCAAATTATGTCTCTACCTTCCGCAATAGGCCCTAACCCAGGTCCTCGTCTCCATGGGTAACCCCTGCAGTTCCAACAAACTAATCTTAAGGAAACCTGGGTAAGACTTGATTGCTATTTGTTTTGACATGCAAGACTCATAGTTGAGTCTTTGTCCCTGCTTGCCCATAATGACCTTTCTTCCTCATTTCTTGCTAAAGAGTTTGCTGCCTCTTCTTTGTTATCATTTTGTTGCATTGTTTTGGAAGGAGGTCCAAATTGCGCAATCACGGCTTTACCTTTATAGATCCATGCTCTTTTTCCCTCATCTCTTGCTGCCCTAACTTTTGTTATTTCATCCCTCCTTTCCTCTTGCTGTCTTACAGTTAAATCTTCTTCTGTAAAAAACCGAGAACCCCTTAAGAGTTGCTTCTTTCTCAGAATGATATCTTTATCATGCAAGTTGGCCAATATGACTTTTATGGGCCTGGCTCTCTCACCGTTGAGCTTACCTAGTCTCCATGCTTGACATACTTGTCCTTGCCATTGGAGTTTGTCTTTCAAGAAGTCTCTTGCAAGGTCAAGAGTACATTCATTTTTACCATACTCTTTCACCCCTTTAATAATTATGTTTGTTGCTCTATCCAGTCTTTCCTTGCTTTCTCTATCTTGCATGTTGTTAACCTGGATGTTTGTTTCTCCTTCCTTCTTAGCAGAATTGCCAACAACTTGAGCCCAAGTTTTGGAAAGTTTTGTGGGATCTTCTTTCCTCCCTTCTCTTGATGTTTCTTCATTGTTGTCTATTTGAGCAACTGCTTTCCCATTATCCCGGGGTGGCTTCGCATTCATCACCTCTGTGTTTTCCACTGCAAATTTCTTCATGTTTTGCACCTCCGCTTTCATGCGTTGCCATTCTGTTTTCCCTATTCGGAGAGCTTCCTGCAGTAATGACACTTGCTCCTTCAGAACTTTGTTGCTTTCTGCTAAAGCCTGATTTTCAGCTGGTATTATATGGATTGTACAATCTCTTTCCAGCGCTTTAGCTTCTACTACTTCCAACCTTTCTTTTACATTTAAGAGTTCTCTCACATAAAGGTCAGATGACCAAGTGAGAGGTGTGGATGTAGGACTATATAAAGCATACTCATCACTAACTTTTCATTTTCCTTTGGACTTGTTGCCACATGCTTGCGAAGAAAACTTGTTTGAATGTTGTTTCTTGCGAACAATACTCTCCCTTTGAGACTTTTTCTTCTTTGTCTGCTCCCATTTTAGACGAGTTATTCTCCTTTTTAAAATGCCCTGATATTGTTTGGCATTGACCCAAACCCACTTCCCAGTTTTCGTTGATGAGGCAATTTTCACTTGCCCTATATCATTTGTTTCTACGGGTTCTAAAGTTTCTTGTTCCATTCTCATGATGATATTAAGGGAAATCAAAATCTCTGCCCAAAATATTTCCTCTCTTCTCTGGTTGTTCGAGTTTTGTCATTGATTTCATGAGACGTAGAACTCAATCTGGCATCTTTTTTCCTCGGAATTCGTGCTTTAAATCTCCCACGCACAAAGTGTCAGTGTCGTGTTTAACATGGCTCATCTATTTCCATTCTGGAAGAGGTCAAGACTCAAAATTACCTCTATCTCTGTCAAAATCTTCGGTTAGATAGAGCAGTTTCAACTTAGTTTAAATAGAGCAGTTTCATATTGAATAGAATTCAAGAGCTTATCACCTTCTTCTTTATAGCTGCATTAAAAATAGGTAGCACCATGTCTTAAAAATTGTGCCTCAAATATTCAGTGCTAATTGTCAATGTCTTGCTCAACATGGCTGATTCCATTTCATTCTGACCTGTGTGTTTTTGTAAAATTTTGCTTTAAGAAAAGTAATTTAAAATTGAATAGGATTCAAAAACTTGTAACCTTCTAGTAGAATATTTTAATAATTATATTAACAACAGATACTAACAGGTCTGCAGTAAGAAAATATATTTCTATCTTGTTTTTGTCTTCTTTTTTGTATGGGAAGAGAAGAAACAATGTTCACTGATAGATGTCGCGAGATGTTGCGATGGATATGGATGTTGTTGCTCAGATTCACTGCCTCGTATTTCTAAAACTTGTTTCCTGATCAAGATAATAGATCATCGATACTATATGCATTGAATTATCATTTTTCCTTTCAAGATAATGGACAGTCTTTAATATCTTTATGTTCTGGTTGGTATCTATCAGTGTTTTATGATAAATCTTATATTTATTTGTATGTATTCATCATAGGAACGAGATTAAAGCAATTTCTCATTTTCATGGATATAGAGAAAAATAAATTGTTATTGAGTTATTTATTACTAAAGTTTATTTATATGTATTTCTTGTAGTAATGTATGAGTATGAGCTTAAATCCTCCTAATTTTCATTGATGTAGTAAAAGGGAATTTGTATTATTGCCAATAGCTTAGTTCATAGAACAGAAACGGAAATGTTTGGATAGAGGGGGAAGTATTGGGACTGTTTTATTATTGAGGACGGTAGTAATGGACTGGAGCATCACAAAGGGAACCGAGGAAATGTTTGGATAGAGGGAGAAGTATTAATGTGGAACGAAATTCACAAACGGGATTGTTTTATTATTGAGGACTGTAATAATGGACTGAAGCATCACAAAGGGAACCGAGGCACGGGGGACAAACACCACAATCACGACACCGACACCAGATGTTAGTAGGAGACCGGGAGCAAACCTCCACCATGTGACCAAGCATCACAACGGGAACCGAGGAAATGTTTGGATAGAGGGGGAAGTATTAATGTGGAACGAAATTCACAAACGGGACTGTTTTATTATTGAAGACTGTAGTAATGGATTGAAGCATCACAAAGGGAACCGAGGCACGGGGGACAAACACCACAATCACGACACCGACACCGACACCGACACCAGATGTTAGTAGGAGACTGGGAGCAAACCTCAACCATGTGAACAAGCATCACAAAGGGAACCGAGGCACGAGGGCCAAACACTACAATCACGACACCGACACTAGATGTTAGTAGGAGACCGGAGCAAACCTCCACCATGTGACCCCAAGGGCTGCCTTACTACAACTATGGAGAGGGAAGTGTTAATGTGAAACGAAATTCACACAAACGGGAATATACCACTGTTTTATTGAGGACTGCAGTAATGGACTGAAGCATCACAACGGGAACCGAAGCACGGGGGACAAACACCACAATCATGACACCGACACCAGATGTTAGTAGGAGGGACAAACACCACAATCACGACATCGACACTAGATGTTAGTAGGAGACCGAGAGCAAACCTCCACCATGTGACCCCAAGGGCTGCCTCCGTTGGCAAATGGTTTGGTGGGTGAAGGGCTTAATGAACCCCCCAATTCTCAAGGATGCAACTATGGAGAGGGAAGTATTAATGTGGAACGAAGGACTGCAGTAATGGATTGAAGCATCACAAAGGGAACCAAGGCACGGGGGACAAACACCACAATCACGACACCGTCACCAGATGTTAGTAGGAGACCGGGAGCAAACCTCCACCATGTGACCCCAAGGGCTGCCTCCGTTAGCAAATGGTTTGGTGGGTGAAGGGCTTAATGAACCACCCAATTCTCAAAGGTGCAATCAAAACGAAAAGTGGTCCAAATCTTAATTTAAAAAGAGCAGTTCCATATATTGAATAGAATTCAAAAGCTTATAAAGTTTTCGTTGAAGATTGTTAAATTTTGTATTGCCGGATTATTAAGAACAGATAATGGCAAATAGCATGTCTTGGAAATGGTGTCTCAAATCTTTTGTGCAAGAATGGTCAATGTTTTGCTTAACAGGGCTCTTCCCATTCCGCTCTGGAAGAAGTCCAAAACTAATTGTCTATCTTCCTAAAAATTTTAAATTTCAGTTTGACAAATAAAATAGTTTCAAACTGAATACTATTCAAAAACTTATAACTTCTTCTTATTAAATATTTAAAAGAAAATTATGATTGTATTAAGAATGGATATTAACAGTTTTCTACCGTGTTTTTGTTTTTCTTGTCTCTCTTTTGTTACGAGAAGAGAAAAAGAAAGGCTCACGGATAGATGCCCGGATGGATACGGATGATGCTCCTCAGTGAGAAAAATAACTGCTTTCATGGATGCACAACTTCATTGGCCCCATTTGAACTTGCAAGTATTTTTAAAACTTATTCTTTTATCAAGATAGTGGATAAGATTATATACATTTAATTATTGTTTTGTGTTCAGGAATATATATATATATATATATATATATATATATATTTCTGTTCAAGATAATTGATATGCTATGATATTTTATAAATGTTCTCGTTAATATTTTCTTACAAATATTTATTTTATTTATGTCTTTATATAATGAGTTTAAAGCCATATGTTTCTCTTAGACTCATAGATGTAGAGAGAGATTTTGTATTTGAGTTATTTATTTTTGAAATTCATGTGTAGGTATTTATTGTAACAATGGAGTTTAAATCTGTCTAATTCTCATAATTCTCATAGTCATAGTAAAAAAAAATATCTTTATTTTTGGAATCTAGGGTTCTGTGATCCATCATATAAATTAGTAAAATTATTTCCGTAATAATCACATGCAATAGAATGTGATCGACACGTTTCGAACCAACCAGTGTGGTTCATTATCAGGACTATTTGAGAGATCAGATCCAAACATTAAGTATAAATAAATGTAGAAATGGCTCAACTAGCTGTTAGGATAACAGCTAGTTTAACTTTGAAAAAGTAATTATTCCATTATTTATTTATTTATTTATTATTATTATTATATTATTATTTTATTTATTTATAAAATCTTTAATATATTTATACAACTAATTAACCAATTAATTAATATAATGGAAGTTATTTAACCAATAGTGGTGTATATATGTATATGTTTCTTATTAATTTAATTGATTAAATTATATAATAATCAATTATTATTATTAATTAATAAATATAAATAAATTTTATTCGTATATTTAACTATTTATAAGAGTCAAGGTCCAAGGAAAAAAAAGACATTATAACCAACGACCTATCAAAAATATCAAACACTGAGTCAAAATAAATAAATAAATAATAAAAAATAAAATAATATAATAATAAATAAAAATAAGCATAATAATAATAATATTAATAATAATAATAAATAAAAAAATAAAAATAAAAATAATTAAATAAATAGAAAAAATAAAAACAAAATGAAACAAAAATAAAAATATAATCAATAAAAATAAATACAAAAAGCTGAATAAATAGAAATTAAAATCAAGAATATAAGGCAGGAATCTAGCACCTGCTGATATTCCAATCGTCATCTCTATTGAGATTAACGGGTCTTTTTTCAATTTCAATGGCCTCTCTTAACTTACGATGATGGAAATGGTCGATCCTAGCAATGACCTTAGCATCTTCTATGCAAACATGATGGTTAGTCTTTTCTGCATGCTCAGCTAAGGCAGACGAGCGAGATCTTCTATGTTTGATATCAGCAGCATGCTCACAAATCCTTTGATTAATAGACCGACCAGTCTCACCAATGTAAGGAGTCCCACAAGAACAAGGAATGATGTAGACACATTTTCCATCTCTGGGGTCAATCGGATCTTTAACCGATTTTAGAGAACTGCGAATGAAGATACCTTATGATTTTTAAGGATCCTAGCAATCTTATCAGTGGTACCTTGAATGAACGGAAGGCTGACACTGCCAGACCATTCAATAGGCTCTTTTTTATTTTTAACTAAAGGACCTTTTTCCGCTTTAAGGAAAGCTTTAAGGCCTTGCGACATACTATAACCATTATTACAAAAGACATTCAACAAATGGGTCTTTCTGTTGAATGGGATAACATGCTTTTGTACTCTATGTTGCTTGTATTGAACCACTTTTACCGGACAAGGAAAAACATCCAATACCTTTTTAGAGTATCACCTTCTAGGAAGGAATATTTCAAACAATAAGGATTGAGACAAAATAGGGAGGTTTTGGGTGGAAGGGATTTAGGAATTCGAGTGGTTTTTAGTGTGATTTTTTGAAATTTTTTGTGTAATTATTTTAAAATATTGCAATTTTTTTTTGAAATCATAAATTTAATGGATAAATTGTGCACAATTGAATTGTCTTAAAAAAAAATTTAGTGTGCTAAATCTATATATAATTAAAAAAACCAGTTTAAATAACACAAATAAAAATTTTAAATCACTTTTTTTTACCAAATTCCTACACTAAAAAGTCCAAAAAATCACACTAAAAACAATTCCGAAAAAATATCTCAAAAACAGCTGGTATATTTAGCTCAACAAATAATCATACAATGCCTCAAGGTGAGAAGGATTATTTGGAAAGCACTGGGTTTAAATACAATTTTAAGTAAGCTATGAGTCGTTAATTATATTATTAAAATAAAAATAAGTGATATCTTTATTTCCTTATTGTATTAATTAGTTTATAAAATTTGAGGAAAATTTATTTAAATTCAAATTTTAACTTTTCAAACCCTCAAACTACATTTGCGATGGTTTTTTAATTATATTATAGGTTCACGGAGGAGGAGGAAAGGACTCCAATACCCAATGAAAAGGGATTACTTACCTTGACTTGAACGAATCATATATTAGGAGATATGTGAGATTATCTTATAAGCACTTGCTTTTAAAATAAGTTATTTAAAAGAGAAATTTTAAAAGCAAGGAATTGTTAATTAGATTATTAAAATTATAATAAATTGTAGGGATTTTTTTGGATTATTTTTTTTTTATAAAAATGGATAAATTTTTATTAAAGATTGAATTTTTATTTAATAGTTTACATTTTATATAGATATATTATTGGTTAAAAATATGTGGTGATTGGAAAAGAAATAATTAATAAATATAGGTTCACTTCTTTTTATTATTATAAAAGACATTAGAAATAAGAAAGAAATCTATAGCAACATGTATATAAATCTTTAAAAATGGAGACAATCTCATTTCTAGTTTTTTTAAATATCATATTATCTTTAATTAGCTTGATGACTTTCTTTACAACCCTCCAATTTCTACATTTTTTTTACAACCCTCTAATCCTTCAATACACATGAAAGAAGGGGATTGCTTCAAATTTTCTTGTCACTTTCTTAACTTATCACCCAAGATTTTGAGATGAATATTTAAGAGTTTCTCATAATCATCCATCCACCTAATAACAAGTTTTGAATCAGTTTAATAACATGAGTTTTGTCATATTAAGAGATATTTGTCAAAGATGCATTTACTTTTAGTGAATGAGAATCAAATAAAAAAGTAGGAGGTAATGCTCTTTCCTAAAAACATCTTACAAAGATCATTAAAAAAGAGTAATCTTTTTTATGATAAAATTTATGAGTTACCTCATAAATTTATTCATATTAAACAATTTATATCATAATATAATAACTCAAATTTAATAAACCATGTAAAATGATAAAATCCATTTATGTTTAAACAAGATTTATTTCTCAGTAATCAATTTTTCAATAAACTAATATAAACACTTTCACTTCACTTATAAACACTTTCACTTCACTTTAAAAACACATGCTTGTCCCACTCTTTAAATAAATTAAAATTTAATGTACAATCTCTTACTTTATGATAGTTTATAATATAATATAAATATATTTATATAGTTAAATTAAAAATTAATTTACAATGAACTACCTATATTACTATTATGTTCAGCTAACATAAATATCAATGCTTCCTCTGACCTTCGCCACACGCATGTAGTATTTTTGGTTTATATATATATATATATATATATATATTAATGGTAGTAGTGTGCTGCTTTAAATTTGCTTAATTCTCATGAATAAGGCAAACATATTGTTATTGATTTCTGGACTCTCTCAAATAGGGTAATCTAGAGAATAGAGCTAGTTTAAATTCTCTTAATTCTCATAGATAGTGTGAAAAAAAAAAAACAATTCGCTCTTATTTACTTTCGTCTTCTTTCCAATTAATCAACTTAATTTTGATAGATATAATGAAAAAAAAATGTATTATTTTTATGTTGTTTTTAAAAATTAGGTATTTGGAGTATTTAAATTATATTTTTAATAGTGGAAATAGATTCAGCATTATCAAAAACTTTCAAAGTATCTAAAACACTGAAGTTTAACAACTGTAAACAAGATTCTGATAAATCTTTGCGAAAATTTTTCAAAATCTTACAAAAATTTCTAAATTGTCATATGAATTTTTTAAAACTACGGCTTATTTACTTCTACCTCCCCTCCAATAACTTGGGAGAACAGAGTTAGTTTAAAACGGCTTAATTTTGATAGATAGTGAAAAAAATGTATTACCTCCTCTCCAATAACTTGGGAGAACAGAGTTAGTTTAAATCGGTTTAATTTTGATAGATAGTGAAAAAAAAAAAATTTATTTTTATTTACTTTTGGATCCTCTCGAAGAAGTTTGTAAATATTTCGCCGTTATTTACTTTTGCCTCCTCTCCAATAACTTGCGAGAACAGAGTTACTTTAAATCCGCTTAATTCTCAGTGAAAAAAAATAGTGTTATCTTTATTTACTTTTGGATCCTCTCCCATAGTTTACTTATAGAACAAAAGCGGAAATGTTTGCAAAAAGAATTAGACACTAATTGTCATGTCGCATTTAACAGGGTTGATCCATTCTGGAAGAGGTCAATGAAAACTATTTATATCTCTATCCAAATATTAGTTTAAATAGAGCAGTTTCATATTGAATAGAATTCAAGATCTTATCACCTTCTTGAAGATTGTTAGTTCTTTTATAACTGCGTTAAAAATAGATAACAACATGTCTTAGAAATCATGCTTCAAATATTAGTGCCAATGGTCATTGTCTTGCTTAACATGTTTGATCTTGAACGGTGTGCTTTTGTAAAATCTTAGTTAGAAAAGTAGAATTTAAAATCTTAAAATTTTCTTGTTGATAATGTTGAAATTAATGGAGAATATGGAGAGAGGTTGTTTCACAATTATGTGTGTGTCTTAGATTTAGATTAGGATTAGTTTCTATTTTCTATGTGTCAGTTAAAATTCTCCTTATTATTAAATAAACTTATATATTTTGATTTCAATGATTAATTGGTAGAGCGCTCTTTGCTTGGGAAGTCTCCAGGTGCAGCTTGCTCACTTGTGAGTTGCTAGTTTCAGTATATAAGTTTCGTTGTCTTATATTTTTAACATGGTATCAGAGCTGGTGAGCCTTAATGGCTGCTGAGAGCCTTAGTAGCACGTGAGTTCCTTAGTGGATGAAGTTTGGAGCCTTAGTGGCTCGAGAGACGATTTTTTTTTTCTATCTCACATTGGAGTAGTGTAGACCCGGTCGTTCATTTACGCGCTGGTCAACTGAGATTTAGTCAGAGGTCAGCGTGGATCTGAGGCTCGATCACGCGTTGATCGGCCATTACTTACAACAAGCGATCAGCGCGCCCTAGAAGCGCGAACCCGACATTGTGATTATGCATTGGTCTGCTTGTGGTTGATCGATTGGCAAATTGAGTGACTGATATTGCCCTGTGGTGAGTGGAAAACCTGCGTGGCAGATCACCGAGATCTCGTGTGCGGTGTGTTGTGGAGGATCTATGTGAGAGTAGTTCCTGGTGGTCTACTTATGACGTGGAAGCAATGGTAGCATGGATTACTCTGGCGGTGATCACAGTAGTGGTTAAGGCGATAATTGTAGCAGCAGTGGATGTGTGCAACGATCACAGTGGTGGAAACTAGACATGAACATCACTTGATCGGTGGATCGACTTGCAGATTCGAGGCAGTGGACTGGAAATCTGGATGACATAAGATCTATAACAAGTTATGCTTTCAGCATTGGTTCTGGGGTCATTTCATGGAGCAACAAGAAGCAGAATATTGTATCCTTGTATTTAGCAGAAGTAGAGTATCAAGCTATGTGTGTAGCCACATGTGAGGCAATTTGGTTGAGGAGACTTCTCCATGATGTTAGAGAAGAAAAAAAAGATGCTACAGTAATCTGATGTGACAACCAAAACTCAATCAAGCTTGCGAACAATCTTGTGTTTCACAAAAAAACAAAACATGTTGACACTCAGTTTCACTTTGTTAGAGAAAAGATGCATTTTAACGAAATTTTTATTGAATATTGTAATACATGTCAGAATGTTGCAGATATTTTCACCAAGCCCCTTGGAATATTTAAATTTGAATGATTTAGGGAGAATTTAGGAGTGAAAGTGAAGGGGGAGTGTTGAAATTAATGGAGAATATGTATTATTGGAGAGAGGTTGTTTCACAGTTATGCGTGTGTCCTAGATTAGATTTAGTTCCTATTTTCTAGGTGTCATATCCAATTGTCCCTATTCTGATGTAAACTTATATATTCTTATTTCAATGATTATTTGGTAGAGCATTCTCTGCTTGGGCAGTCTTCAGGTGCAGCTTGCTCACCTATGAGTTGCTAGTTTCAGCATATAAGTTTCATTGTTTTATATTTTTAACATGGCATCAAAGCTGGTGAGCCTTAGTGGCTGGTGAGAGCCTTAGTGGTTGGTGAGTGTCTTAGTGGCTTAATTTTGGAACCTTAGTGGTTGGAGAGATGATTTTTTTTCTCTCTCACATTGGAGTAGCGCAGACCCGATCACTCATTTACGGATTGGTCAACTGATATTTGGTTAGAGGTCAGCGTGGGTATGAGGCTCGATTATATGTTGGTCAACCATTACTTACAAATATTTCGATCAGCACGCCCTAGAAGCGCGGACTCAACATTGCGATTACGCGTTGGTCTGCCTGTGGTGGATCGATTGGCAGATTGAGTGACTAATATTTCCCTCTAATGAGTGGAAAATCTATGTGGCAGATGACCGAGATCTCTTGTGTAGTGTGTTGTGGAGGATATACGTGAGAGAAGTTACTGGTGGTGTACCTATGAAGTGGAAGCAGTAGTAGCGTGGAATACTCTAACGGTGATCATAGTAGTGGTTAAGATGATAATCGTATCAGTGATGGATGCGTGTAGCGATCACGGTAGTGGTAACTCGATGTGAAAATCGCTTGATTGGTGGATCGACTTACAGATCCGAGGTAGTGGATTAGATTTGGGGCACAATTTGGCAGCATGGCAGCAGTGAGTTGATCTGGCTTCGATCTTGTAATTTCTCCACTAGTCATTGATTATGTTTGATGAGACAAGAGTGGTGGCGTGCCTTCATAAATTGCGTGTTGTGTGTATCTCTTAGATCAAGTGTGGCTTGATGTATCATCATATATTAGCGTGGACTTCATGGTATCTAATGTGTATATCACCATGGACTATTGGCGAAAAGATGAACCATTGACATATTCTGTAGTATGAATTTTGTTTTGAATGTGTTGGCTTCATGCTGGACCATTGGCAGACTGGTTCTAAAGTGAGCTAGACCAAGATTGTGTGTTTGGTGGCTCAGATTGCATGACGAGATCGTGAGATCTTGTTGCACCGAGATCTCTTGTCGAGATAATTGTGTTAATGATGAGGTAGATCACGTGTTTTGAGACTGAGATTACTCTGTTGGTTCAACTACTCTAGCATTGGATTTGGTGTGTTTGGTGTAGTTTTGTTTTTCAGACCAAGATCGTTGTAAGATCGTCTGTGTTTTATTTTATTATTATTGAAAGCATTGATTGTTGGAGGTTGAGGATCTTGAGGCAGATCCATAGATCGATCCTGTCACAAGGAACAACCATATTGCAGAAGCGTACCTAAATGAGAGAAATAAGCTTGATGAGTTGAACTACACAAATTGGAAGTTCAAATTGCATACACTACTCGAGGGATCGAGTGTGTGGGCAATCACAAATGGGGATGAAGCAAATCCGACCATAGTCGGAGGTGGAACAACTACAATAATTCAAGGTTGGGAGAAGAAGGAAAACAAAGTAAGGGTGTTGTTGAAAATGTTAGTGAAGGACTGCATTATCCCTCATATCAGAGAGTGTAAATCTACCAATGATATATGGGGGAACCTTAAGGAACTGTATGAGACAAAAAAATAAAAGTCGAGTAGTGTTCCTGAAAAGTAAGATACTCTCCATCGGAATGGAGGAAAGTGAATCGGTTGCTGCATACATCTCTCGAATCATAGCCTGAGAGACAAGTTGCGTGAATTATGGGAGAAAGTGTCGAGCATTGATCTTGTCACAATTACCTTGAATGGTATGACTTATGATTATTAGATGTTTATTACAAGGCTCACAGTGAGGGAGAAAGCTCCCACCTTTGAAGAATTGACAGGGATTTTGATGCAGGAAGAAGAGAGTCGGATGAACCTCAAGCCCAAAAATGCAGATCTTGCATTAATGGAAAAGAAAATCTTTTCAAAGGGAAGTCAAGAGCAGGACAGAAAGGCGATGGTACACCTCAGATAATACCATTAGAAGGTATGTCTCTGACCATAAATGATTCATGATCAATTGTTTTTATTGTGGTAAATTTGGTCACATTACTAGGAATTGTCATAAGAAGAAGCTTGGTCACTTGACACATACATAGAAGCATGCAGGGAAATTTGCTGATGAAGATCAGAATTAGGACATCAGACTATTTGTGCCTAATTCTTCTCTCTCCACTGAGAATGATGAAGCAAAAACTTGGTTTGTGGATTCTGGAGCTTCCACTCACATGATAGGTAATAGACATTGGTTTGAAAATTTTAAAGAGACAAGAAGTGGTGCTAATATCTACCTTGGTGATGATAGAGGATGCCAAATTAAAGGGTATGGAAATATTCTTGTAATATTTCTTGATGGTAGTATCAGGCGTATTCAGTATGTGATGCATGTACCAGGAATTAAAAAGAATCTGTTCTTTGTCTCTATGATTACATATCATAATCTAAAGGTAGAGTTTTTTAAATCTTACTATGTTATTAAAGATCTATTGGGTCATTTAAAACCAATTGCATTAGGGATAGGAGTTGGAGGCCTGTACAAGTTGAATGTTACAAGCACACCGCATCAAGCGTTAATTTCAACATGTATGACAACAAATAATTTGTGGCATCAAAGATTCAGACATAACAATCTTCATGATTTATTGCTGCCTAAGAAAAAAGGTGTGGTCAATGGTCTCCCTATTTTAAAAAATTCACATGTTTATTGTGAAGGATGTGCACTTGGGAACATGCACATGGATGAATTTCCTTCAAGTTTAGATAGAAGGAAGAGAGATATACTAGGACTTGTGCACACTGTTATATGTAGGTCGATGCAGACAAGGTCATTAGGAGGTGCTTATTATTTTTTATTATTTTTTGATGATTGTACAAGATATACCTTGGTATATTTTCTCAAAAAGAAGTCATACTTTTGAATATTTTAAAGAATTCAAAAGCATGGTCGAAAAATAAACACGAAAGGTCATCAAGATTCTTCCGCAGATCAAACGGGAGATTACAGGCTTGAGAACTTCATCAAATATTGCAAGGACCATGGAATAGTTCAGCAGTTTACAGTACCCCACACTCCGCAACATAGCGTGCTTATAGAGAGAAGGAACAAGACTTTGGTGGAGTGTGCACGCAACATGCTAAAAGGTAAGAACCTATCTAATGGCTTTTGGGCGGAAGCTATAAACATTGTAGTTTATTTAAAGAATAGGAGTCCAAGGAAGAGTCTTGATCTTAAAATTCCATTCGAGGCTTTATATGCTTTTAAGCCTGTATTTAATCATTTATGAGTATTTGGTTCGAAAGATTTTTCTCATGTTCCAAAGGGGAGGATAGGAATAAATTGGATTCTAAGGCCATAAAATGCATATTTGTAGGGTATTTTTCTGAGTTTAAATCTATACAATGTTTAATTCATCTACTCACAAGGTGTTTGCGATTAGAGATGTCATATTCGATGAGCAAGTTGATGAAGAAAACAGAGAAAAAACCTATGAGGAGTGGCACATGCCTTTGCTGATTGAAGATGGTAATGAGGAAACTAAAGACAACCATGTGCAGCATTAGCAACAAAAAGAAGAATCAAGTGATGCAGGGACAACTAGCAATCCAAGTCCACTAAGGAGTGAGCAACATAGATTTGAGGCAAGTCCGCTACCAAGGAGATCAGGTAGGAAAACTCAATTACCAGCAAGGTATAAAGACTATGCTCTTATGACCAATATTTTAAATGTTGTTGAGCTTGTAAGTTATAATGAAGCAAGTCAGTTTGATGAATGGAGGGCAGCCATGAAAGAAGAATACGAGTCAATAATTAGGAAAAAAATTTGGGATTTAGTTGAACTGCCCGAAGGAAAACAACCCATAGGTTGTAAATGGTTATATAAGCCTAAGTTTAAATCATATGGTAGTATAGACAAACATAAAGCTAGGTTGGTGGATAAGGGGTATTCAAAGAAAGAATGTATTGACTATGAAATTACCTTCACCCCTGTAGCTAAGTTAAACACCATTAGATGTTAATAATAGACTTAGCTACAAAACATCATTGGAAGATACACCAGCTAGATGTGAAATCTACTTTCTTAAATGGTGAATTGAAAGAAGAGGTGTATTTAACACAACCTTAAGGGTTTATTGAACAGGGGCAGGAACATTTATTCTGTATATTAAGGAAAGCATTGTATGTATTGAAACCAGCACCCAGGTCGTGGTATGAAAAAATAGACTCTTTCTTTTTGCAGAATGGTTATAAGAGGAGTAAAAATGACCCAAATATGTATACATTGTTTGATTTAAAGGGGTAGATAGCTTTTATTTCTTTATATGTTGATGATATGATTGTGATTGTCAATGCTAATGAGTTGATTAAAGAGATCAAAGTGCATATGTCATAGGTTTTTGAGATGAAAGGCCTTGGATAATTACACTATTGTTTGGGTCTTGAAGTCTGGAGGGATTTTGGCCAGGCTTTTCTGTCTCAAGGAAATTATGTTATGGGTTTATTGAATAAATTCAGAATGGATCAGTGCAAAGCTACCTCAGTACCTTTACAAAAGAATTTCAAAATTCATAATGATGATGGTTCTAAGGAGGTGGATACTAGACTGTATAGACAGCTAGTTCGGAGTCTAATTTCTTTGATTACAACTAGACATTACTTATATTTTTCAATCAGTGTATTGAACCAATTTATGCCAAAGCCTCTTGAGAATCATTGGGTGTGTCAGCGAAAGGTGTCTTAAGGTATATTCAAGGAACCTTAGACTTTGGTATTAAATATATTGATTCTTTTGATGTTAGATTTACAAGTTTTTCAGATTCGAACTGGGATGGAAATATGGATGACAAAAGATCTATAACGGGTTATGCTTTCAGCATTGGGTCTGGGATCATTTCATGGAGAATCAAGAAGCATAATATTGTATCCTTGTCTTCAATGGAAGCAGAGTATCTATCTATGTGTGAGGCCACATGTGAGGCAATTTGGTTGAGGAGACTTCTCCATGATGTTGGAGAAGAAAAAAAAGATGCTATAATAATCCGATGTGACAACCAAAGCTCAACAAATTTGGAGAACAATATCGTGTTGAAGAAAAACACAAAACATATTGACACTCAGTTTCACTTCGTTAGAGAAAAGATTCAGTTTAAATAAATTTTTATTGAATATTGTAATACCTGTGAGAATGTTGTACATATTTTCACCAAGCCCCTTGGAATAATTAAATTTGAATGATTTAGGGAGATGTTAGGAGTGAAAGTGAACCCTTTCTCCATTAAGGGGGAGTTTTCAACCTAATGGAGAATATGAATCATTGGAGAGAGGTTGTTTCATAGTTATGTGTGTGTCCTAGATTAGGATTAGTTCCTATTTTCTAGGTGTCAGTTCCAATTCTCCCTATCATGATGTAAACTTATATATTCTTATTTCAATGATTAATATATTGGGTAGTCTCTAGGTGCAGCTTGCTCACTTGTGAGCTGCTAGTTTCAGTATACAAGTTTCGTTGTCTTATATTTTTAATATGGTATCAAAGCTGATAAGCCTTAGTGGCTGGTGAGAGCCTTAGTGGCTTGTGAGTGCCTTATTCCTTGAATTTTGGAGCCTTAGTGGCTAGAGAGATGGTTTTTTTTCTCTCTCGCATTGGAGTAGCACAAACCTGATCGCTCATTTACGTGTTGGTCAACCGAGATCTGGTCAGAGGTCAGCGTGGGTATGAGACCCGATCACGTGTTGATCGGCCATTACTTACAGATATTTCAATCAATGCTCCCTAGAAATGCGGACCCGATATTGCAAATACATGTTGTTCTGCCTGTGGTGGATCAATTGGAAAATCGAGTGACTGATATTGCCCCGCGATGAGTGGAAAATATGTGTGGAAGATCGTCGAGATCTCTTCTGCAATGTGATATGGAAGATTTTCGTGACAGTAGTTCTTAGTGGTGTACCTGCGAAGTGGAGGAAGTGGTAGCTTGGATTACTCTAACGGTGATCACAGTAGTGGTTAAGGTGATAATCGTAGCAGTGGTGGATGTGTGCAGCGATCACGATAGTGGTAACCTGACGTGAACATCACTTGATCGATGGATCGACTTGCAGATCCAAGGCATTGGATTGGATCTAGGGCATAATTTAGCAGCATAGCAGCAGTGAGTTGATTTGGCTTCAAACCTGTAAGTTCTCCATCGTTCATTGATTATGTTTGATGAGACAAGAGTGTTGGTGTCCCTTCATAAATTGTGTGTTGTATGTATCTCCTAGATCAAGGGTGGCTTGATGTATTGTCGTGGACTCCATGGTATCTACTGCGTATATCACCGTAGACTGTTGGCAAAAAGATGGACTATTGGCAGATTCTGTAGTATGAATTTTGTTTTGAATGTGTTGGCTTTGTGCTGGACCATTGACAGATTAGTTCTAAATTGAGCTGGACTGAGATCGTGTGTTTGGTGGTTGAGATTGCATGACGAGATCATGAGATCTTATTGTAACAAGATCTCTTGTAGATATCATTTTGTTAATGACGAGGCAGATCGCACGTTTTGAGACCGAGATCACTCTGTTGGTTCAACTACTCTGGCATCGGATTTGGTATGTTTAGTGTAGTTTCGTTTTGCAGACCAAGATCGTTGTAAGATCGTATGTGTTTTATTTTATTATTATTAAAAGCATTGATTGTTGGAGGTTGAGGATCTTGAGGCAGATCCACAGATCGATCCTATCACAATGAACAACCATATTGCAGAAGCGTACCTGAATGATAGCAATATGCTCGTTGGGTTGAACTACACAAATTGGAAGTTCAAATTGTAGACATTGCTCGAGGGTTCGAGTGTGTGAGAAATCACAAATGGGGATGAAGAGAATTCAACCATAGCCAGAGGTGGAACAACTACAGCAATTCAGGATTGGGAAAAGAGGGAAAACAAAGCAAGGGTGATGTTGAAAATGTCAGTGAAGGACTTCATCTTCCCTCACATCAGAGAGCTTAAATATGAAAATGATATATAGGGGACTCTTAAGTAACTATATGAGACAAAAACAAAAATCGAGTAGCGTTCCTAAAGAGTAAGATACTCTCCATCAGAATGGAGGGAAGAGAATTGGTTGCTACAGACATCTCTCGAATCAAAGACCTAAGAAACAAGTTGGGTGATATAGGGGAGAAAGTGTCGAACACTGATCTTGTCACGATTACCATGAATGGTATGACTGATGATTGTCGAATGTTTATTACAGGGCTCATAGTGATGGATAAAGCTCCCACCTTTGAATAATTGACAAGGATTTTGATGCAGGAAGAGGAGAGGCGAATGAACCTAAAGCTTGAAAATGCAGTTCTTGCATTAATGGAAAATAAAAATCCTTTCAAAGGAAAGTTAGGAGTAGGACAGAAAGGTGGTGGTACACCTCAGAAAATACCATTACAAGGTATGTCTCTGATCAGAAATGATTCAAGATCAATTGTTTTTACTGTGGTAAATTTGGTCACATTGCTAGGAATTATCATAAGAAGAAGCTTGATCAAAATCAACACAGAAAAAAGAAGCATGCATGGTACTTTGCTGATGAAGATCAAAATTTGGACCTTAGATTGTTTGTGTCTGGTTCTGCTCTCTCTGTTGATAATGATGAAGTGGAAACTTGGTTTGTGGATTTTGGAGCTTCCACTCACATGACATGTAATAGACATTGGTTTGAAAATTTTAAAGAGACAAGAAATAGTGCTAATATCTACCTTGGTGATGACAAAGGATACCAGATTAAAGGGTATGTAAATATTCCTGTGATATTGCCTCATGGTAATATCAGGCATATTCAGAATGTGATGTATGTACTAGGAATTAAAAATAAGTTTATCTCTATCACTATGATTACATATCAGAATCTAAATGTAGAGTTTTTTAAATCTTACTGTGTTATTAAAGATCTGCCGGATCATTTGAAGCCAATTGCATCAGGGATACGAATTGGAGGCATGTACAAGTTGAATGATACAACCCATCACATCAAGTGTTAACTTCAACATCTATTATAACAGAGAATTTATGGCATCAAAGATTCAAACGTATCAATCTTCACGATTTATCGCTGCTTCAGAAAAAAAGGTATGGTCAATGGTCTCCCTATTTAAGAAAATTCACATTTGATTGTGAAGGATGTGCACTTGGGAAGATGCACAGGGATGAATTTCCCTCAAGTTTAGATAGAAGGAAGAGAGATATACTAGGACTTGTGCACATTGATATATGTGGGTTGATGCAACTAAGGTTGTTAGGAGGTGCTTATTATTATTTTTTTATTTGTTGATGATTACACAAGATATACCTAGGTATATTTTCTCAAAAAGAAAAGTCATAATTTTGAATATTTTAAAGAATTTAAAAGGATGGTTGAAAATCAGGCAAGGAAGGTCATTAAGTTTCTCCACTCAGATCAAGGGGGAGAATACAAGCTTGGTAACTTCATCAAATATTGCAAGGACCATGTAATAGTTCAGCAATTTAAAGTACCCCACACTTCACAACAGAACGGGGATGCAGAGAGAAGGAACAAGAATTTGGTGGAGTATGCACGCAACATGTTGAAAGGTAAGAACCTACCTAATGGCTTTTGGGCAGAAGCTATAAACATTGCAGTTTATTTAAAGAATAAGAGTCCAACGAAGAGTCTTGATCTTAAAAATCCATTCGAGGCTTTAAATGGTTTTAAGCCTACAGTTAATCATATAAGATTATTTGGTTCAAAAGCTTTTACTCATGTTCCAAAGGAGGATAGGCAGAATTTGGATTCTAAGGCCATAAAATGCATATTTGTAGGGTATTGTTTTGAGTTTAAAGCATATAAACTATTTAATCCATCTACTTACAAGTTGTTTGCGAGTAGTCTAATGTCATATTCCATGAGTAGGCTGATGAAGGAAACAGAGACAAAGGTTATGAGGAGTGGCACATGCCTTTGCTGATTGGATATGGTAATGAGGAAACTAAAGACAACCATGTGCAATAGCAACAACAAAAAGAAGAATCAAGTGATGTAGGGACAGTCAGCAATCTGAGTCCACTAAGGAGTGAGAAAGGCAGATTTGAGGCAAGTCCACTACCAAGGAGATCAGGTATGAAAACTCATTTAACAACAAGGTATAAATAATATGCTCTTATAACCAATATTTTAAATGTTGTTGAGCCCATAAGTTATAATGAAGCAAGTTAGTTTGATGAATGGAGGGCAGCCATGAAAGAAGAATATGAGTCAATAATTAGAAACAAAAATTGGGATTTAGTTGAACTTCCCAAAGGAAAACAACCCATAAGTTGTAAATGGTTATATAAGCCTTCATTTAAAGCAGATGGTAGTATAGAAAAATATAAAGCTAGGTTGGTGGCTAAGGGGTATTCACAGAAAGAAGGTATTGACTATGAAGAGACCTTCGCCCCTGTAGCTAAGTTAAACACCATTAAAGTGTTAATAGACTTAGCTACAAAAAATCATTGGGAGATACATTAGTTAGATGTGAAATTTGCTTTCTTAAATGGTGAATTAAAAGAAGACGTGTATTTAACACAACCTTAAGGGTTTATTGAACAAGGGCAAGAAAATTTAGTTGTAGATTAAGGAAATCATTGTATGGATTGAAACAGGCACCTAGGTCGTGGTATGAAAAAATAAACTCTTTCTTTTTGAAAAATGGTTATAAGAGGAGTAAAAATGATCCAAATTTGTATAATAGTTTTGATTTAAAGGGGCATATAGTTTTGATTTCTTTATAGGTTGATGATTTGATTGTGACTAACAATGCTGATGAGTTTATTAAAGAGATCAAAGTGAAGATGTCACAGGTTTTTGAGATGAAAGACCTTGGAGAATTACACTATTTTTTTGGTCTTGAAGTCTAGAGGGATTCTGGCCAAACTTTTCTATCACAAAGAAAGCATGTCCGGGGTTTCATTACAAAACTTTTGAGGTCTAAAATGGGTCTCCTAAGAAAAATGTACAATCAAAATAAACTTTATAAGAACCAATAGGATTCAAGATGATGATGTCAACCATGGGAAATGATTCAACATTTTTGGGGTAAAAAAGTAAAAAAGATTAAAAATTAATAAAATAATGAAACTACTTTTTCAACATGTATTTTCAACTTATTTTCCTAAGGTTTTACTCAAATTTCAAGTGGGAGTGCTCGTTGGATGAAAAAATTAATTCCTCATCCAAGGAGCACCCATGTTACATATTTTCGATTTAACCTGATACACGAAAAATGAGAAATACATGAAAAACGTGATTACTCCTTGGACGAGGAATCAAATTATGCATTCAGCAAGTGTTCCCAGTCGAAATTTGAGTAAACCCATAGGGAGTTAAGTTGAAAATATGAGTTTAAAAAGTAGTTTTTTTCTTTTTTCCCTCTAAAACTTGATGATGTAATCAAATTGTAGTTTATTATTTCCACTTTTATTTTATAATTTCCTTAAGAGGCCTATTTTAGACCTCAAAATTCTCCTAATGATTGGAGAAATTCATAATGGATCAGCGCAAATCTACCTTAGTACCTTTACCATAGAATGTCAAACTTCATAATGATGATTGTTCTAAGTAGGTGGATGCTACATTGTATAGCCAACTAGTTGGGAGTATGATTTATTTTACTACAAGTAGACCTAGCTTAGCTTTTTCAATAAGTGTATTAAGCCAGTTTATGTCAAAGCCTCTTGAGAATCATTGGGTGGCAACGAAAGGTGTCTGAAGGTATCTTTAATAAACCTTAGACTTTGGTATTAAATAGACTGATTCTTTTGATGTTAGATGGACAGGTTTTTCAGATTCGGACTGGACTAGAAATCTGGATGAAAGAAGATCCATAACAGGTTATGTTTTCAATATTGGGTCCGGAGTCATTTCATGGAGAAACAAGAAGCAGAATAATGCATCATTATCTTCAGCGGAAGCATAGTATCAAGTTATGTGTGCAACCACATGTGAGGCAATTTGGTTGAGGAGACTTCTCCATGATGCTGGAGAAGAAAAAAAGATGCTACAGTAATCCGATGTGACAACCAATGCTCAATCAAGCTGAAGAACAATCCTGTGTTTCATAAAAACACAAAACATATTGACACTCAGTTTCACTTTGTTAGAGAAAAGGTTCAGTTTAAAGAAATTTTTATTGAATATTGTAATATCTATGAGAATGTTACAAATGTTTTCACCAAGCCCCTTGGAAGAATTAAATTTGAATTATTTAGGGAGATGTTAGGATTGCAAGTGAACTCTTTATCCATAAAGGGGGAGTGTTGAAATTCATGGAGAATATGTATTATTGGATAGAGGTGGTTTCACAGTTATGCGTGTGTCCTAGATTAGGATTAGTTCCTATTTTTTAGGTGTCAGTTCCAATTCTCCCTATTATGATGTAAACTTATATATTATGATTTCAATGATTATTTGGTAGAGTGTTCTCTACTTGGGCACTCTCTAGGTGCATCTTGCTCACCCGTGAGATGCTAGGTTCACTTTATAAGTTTCATTGTCTTATATTTTTAACATATAATTGTTAGAATATTTTAATAATTATATTAAGAACAGATACTAACAGGTCTGCATTGAGAAAATATATTTTCTATCCTGTTTTTTTTTTCTGTTTGTCTTTCTTATTGTTATGAGAAGAGAAGTAATGCTCACTGATAGATGTAGGGATGGATATGGATGTTGCTGCTCAATGGGAGGAATTTCATTCATCGCCTTTGGACTTGCAGGTATTTGTAAAACTTGTTTCCTAATCAAGATAATGGATCGATACTCCATGCATTGAATTATTTTTTTTCTGTTCAGATAAGGGATAGTCCTTAAAAAATTTTATGTTTTGGTTTGTATCCATTAGTTTTTTTATGATAAATCTTATATTTTTGTATTCATCGTAGGAACAAGTTTAAATTTATTTCTCATCGATGTAGAGAAATATAATTTGTATTTGAGTTATTTACGACTACAATTTATTTATATGTATATCTTGTAGATTAACCAGTTTAAATACTCCTAATTTTCATAGATGTAATGAAAGAGATATTTACTTTTGGATCTCGCCAATAGCTTAATCCAAAGAAAAACATAAACATAAATGTTTGGATAGATAAGTAATTAGACATAAAACTTTTCATGAGATCCATAACTTGGTTTAGAAAAAATTTCGTGGGATTCATGGTTGAAATCCTCCTCGCAAGAATTGTTAGTGTCCCGCTTTACAAGGTTGATTAAATTCCATTTTGTAAGAGGTCAAAGCTTCTGGTGTATCTACTTCCAAATCTTAATTTAAAAAAGATCAGTTCCATATTGAATAGAATTCAAAAGCTTATAAACTTTCCGTTGAAGATTTTTAAATTTTGTATAGCTGGATTAAGAACAGATAGTAACATGTCTTGGAACTTGTATTTCAAACCTTTTGTGCAAGAATTATGAATGTCTTGCATTTATTAACAGCTCTAGAAGAGGTCAAAAACTAATTGTGTATCTTTGTATAATTTTAGTTTTGAAAAAAATTAGTTTCAAATTGAATAGAACTTAAGAACTTATAACAGCCTTATTGAAGATTTTTGAAAAAAAATATGATTATATTAAGAACATATATTAACACGTCTGCATAAAGAAAATATATTTTCTACCATGTTTTGTTTTTCTTGTGTCTCTTTTTGTTATGAAAAGAGAAAAAATAAAGGCTCACTGATAGATGATCGGATTGATATGGATGCGGCTTTTCAGTGAGAGGAATTATTACTTTCATAGATGCACAACTTCAGTCACATCCTTTGGACTTGCAGGTATTACATTGAATTATTGTTTTCTATTCAAGACAATTGATAGACTTTTATATCTTTATAAATAAAGCTTATATTTTAGTATTTATTGTAATAATGGGTTTAAATCCATATGTTTCTCATAGACTCATAGCTGTCGAGAGATATTTTGTATTTGAGTTATTTAATTCTAAAATTTATGTGTATGTATTTATTGTAGTAATGTACGAGTTTAAATCTGCCTAATTCTCATAGATGTAGTGTGCAAAAATTCTTATTATCTTCTAGATGTTTCTAATAACTTAGTCCATAAAACAAAAATGGAAATATTAGACAGAAAGTTTTCTCAAGACTAGGAATTTAGTTTGAAATTTCAAATGGAATATAATTCAAAAACTATTGTTAGATTGTAGCTTTGTCCACCCAAAACTACCCATTGGTCCTTCGAAGACCCCTAAGACATAGATACACCTATATGGTGGCTATGGTCCTTCGAAGTCCCCTAGGAAATAGATAAACCTATATGGTGGCTATGGTCCTTCGAAGTCTTCTAGGACATAGATACACCGATATGGTGGCTATGAATCCTCTCACTGCTTATGCGAGTCACATAAGGAGAATCTCTTCCCTCTACCGAAGAAGACATAAGGAGAATTCCTCCCTCCAAGTTCCTAAGAGAAGTGCCATCAATGCCAATTAATTAGACTTGTGAAAGACAAATGGTATGTATAAGTATTTGAAGCAAGGAATGAAAGCAAGTAGTTTGTTGTATGTTATTTGTTGTACGTTGTTTGGACTGAAAGAAAGTAGTCGATTGTAAGTTATTTGTTTGAAATTTATACTCTTATGATAAAATTCATTTCTTTAGACAATTGGGATAACATGTTTTCTGTACCCTATATTGCTTGCATTGAACAAATTTTACTGACAACGTCATCACATTTATATAAAAGTAATAAGAGGAATTAGGAACATATGTAAAGACATAAAAGACCTTTTAGAGTACTCACTTAGGAAGGAATATTTCAAACAAAATAGTAAGGACCAAGAAAAAATAGGGAGGTTTTGGGTTGTAGGGATTTAAGAATAAAAGGGTAGGAACACGTGACGTCCTATCATGAAAAATGCTACAAAAAAGCTACGTGTACCTAGCCGTAGTTTGAGGAACGACGGTACTACATAATGGAACTTAAAGCGGGTATCCCTTAAAAAATTTATTCACGATTTTAATTTGATTTGAACTAATCATAATTAGGCCAATAGGCCTTTCCTTTTGAATCAGATCACTTATCAATTTTGTCAACTCTTTTCATCTCTGCCTGACATCTGTCCATCTTTTTTTCTCATTAAATGTGACATCTCTAAAAATTTTAATTGTTCAATTTAAAGGTGGCACCATTCTCTCCTTGCGGTGGAAATTTCAATCAAGGCTGGTTCCATTATCTGGAAATTTCAGCAAATCTACATAGCTGGAAAACTTAAACTGCCGGTGTTTTTGGAGGCAGTTGGTACAGTTACAAATAACTACCACTACCATTACTGGCCACGAAAATTCCATGGCCACAAGAGCATTGTCTTCGCCCTTGCGTTGTCTTAATTCTGATGTCAAACATGGCATTATTTCCAGTATTGAGAGCGATGAATGGAAAAATAATAATCTAGCTGGTTCCGAAAGCTAAAATTCTTCAATTATGGCTCTAATTATTCAAAGATGATGTTGAGGAATTTGATGCTGATATTTTTTGTTTTGACGAAGATACTGAGGAATTTGATGTTGATAGTTATTGATTTAGATGAAGACTTCGAAGAAGATGATGAGGCAACCAATTGTCTTACCTTTTCCGATCCTGCAGAAGCCGGTTGTTGTGGCGCTTCCTCAAATGAAGTCCTCTGTGATTTTTTCCTCCGAAAATTCAGGAGAACTCTGATTTTTTCCTCTGAAAATTCAGGAAAACGCAAGCGTAATGAAGATGGAGAGGTGGAAGGGGAATTCCTACCAGATGTCCATGGTCAATCCAAAGCGCACAAACTTGATAAAAGATGGAGGGCATTTAGCAGCATGCTAGGTAGTGAATTGCAAATCAAAGAAGTTATTTTAGACAATTATGTTGTACCGTAATTGCAGAAGTATGTGTTTTCTCAACGCATTTTTATGATTACGAGTTCCAATGTCTTTGTGCCCTTAACAATGGAGCTCTATGGAACTCTTTTATTTTCTGAAAGGTTTTGTGTTGGGTTCTGCTATGTATATCCTTCTGAGTATGAATATCTTCATTGAAAATGGAATGGGGAAGAGGAAACAACATCGATAATATGCACTCCTTAATTTTGGTTTTGATTAACTATTTTTTTCACGAGGGGAAAGCTCACGGGAAACCCGGGCGTACTTCCCTAGAATTTTTGGATGGTACGTGTGGTAAACCGTTCGGCAGACTTTCGGCGCCTAACCCCAAAGGACTCAAGGATCGAACCCGTGACCTCCCTCAACGGAGAGGACCACGTATTGGCTCACTACCACTTGAGCTAACCATTGGGGCTTAAGTTTTGATTAACTATTATAGTTATGTACCATTGATTTTCGTTTTGATATCTTAGTTAACTAGTTTTTGGTCTTAGAATTCAGTAAAACATTCCAGGATTACATTTTGTGCTTTTTTCAAATCAGAAGGTAAGCATTGATGTGTACCATGTTTTAGAAATCCCAAAAAAAAAATTGATATGCATTTACTGGTTTTCTTTGTATGCCATAGGGAAGTTGCATGCTAACATGATTCTTATTCAGTCTGTTTACTCTCTTTGATTTCTCTTCTAGGCTCCGCTTCATTGGATTCTCCCAAGATTCTGAAGCAAGACCTACTGCCAAGCTCTAGTCTCCCTCTCTTAGCCTTGAAATCCGGTCTGCCAGCCAGCTTAACCTCTCCTTCTTCCTGCCCTTACCCTGAAGCACCTTCTTATCTCCCTTTTTCGGATCTTTTGTTCTTGCCAGTACCTCAACTTGTTACGGAGATGCTATTTGTCATGTTCAAAGATGCTATTTGTCATTCTAAATGATGCATAGAATTTTTTTCCAGAAACTTGCATTATTCAAGTTCTTATTTGTAAAGTATACATCTTCAGATATTTCAACTAGGGTTTCTTGTTCTGGGTTTGCTCTTTAATGCCAAAATAGGTTCATGGTATATTGGTAGTACTATGGTAGGATTTGTATAACATAAGGATTCGTAAAACATGCCTATTAGGTTACTGTTGTGGTTAATAGTTGACCCTTTCTTATTTTTTGTGGTTAATATTTCACTGTTTGTTGTGGTTAATATTTTATTGTTTTTTAATAGCTTTAATTTGTTGTGGTTGAGATGGGTGGGGTTAAAATTTGATTGTTTTTTAGTAGTTCTAGCTATGCATTCCATTCCAACAATAAGTATTTCTCATAATAAACTATGCTTTTATTGCAAGACTTGAATATCCTTTTTTCCCATGGGATTATCAACATATTTCATTACTCGTTCTCAAAACAAAGTCTGAGATAGTTCTCATTTTTCTAACTATGCTCATATTCTTCTTAAAATCACATATGTATGCGAAAGTGTCATCAGGCTGACCTGATTTGATTTTTGTACTCTCTTTTTTCATTAACCAGACTTTGGAGTTCCATATTTTTTAACACCTTCTTCAAAAGATTCGTTAAAAACTCATATTTTTCATTGTTAAAGTGCAACTCAATCTCAGGATTAGATAAAGTAAGCATCCATACAAATGAAGATGACTCTTGCAAGAGTAAATTCCTCGATGACTCTAGGATTAGATAAAGTAAGCATCCATACAAAAAGTGAGAATTTAGTACAACCTCTACAATGTAATGTTAGTTTGCTACAAAAAAAACATTATTTTTATAAAAACAAACAAGCATAAGAAATTTAAAAAATGTCGCCAGACTATTCTAATTCGTTTGAGTCAAAATTCCAAGTTCCACTATGTTCTTTAACGAAACGAAATCTAACTTGGCCCTGAGTCTGAGTCAAACTTTCAAGTTTCACTTTGTTCTTTAACAAAATGAAATCTAACTTGGCCCTGAGTCATAGAGTCAGACTCAAGGTCAAAGGCGAATCAAATTGACTCAATAAATTATGACTTTCATGTAATGTTTCAGAATTTCCGTCTCTATATAAAAGATAGAGAGAACCCAAAAAAACACTGGTTGTGTTTGTTTTCCTAACCTAGTTCAACAACAGCAAACCAACATACTTGTGTCAAATATCCAGAATCCATAGCACTTCAAGTACGTATGTGTATATATAAAATGTAAAATGAGTTATTCTTTAATATTCACGTTTTATAGCTGTCATAAATTCTTATATTAATCAAAAATATATTTTCCCTCTCGAAGCTTTAGAGTATTTTTTCCTTTGTTGAGATATGGTCTAGATGTTGAGATAGGGTGTCACCACAGTACCAATCCATGTTCAAACGGCAGTTGGAATAGAGCCTCAATCCTGTGTATGAATCAACAAAGTTTGATGGCCCCCGCATTAAAGAAGGCTTTGTTGGATAGAGTTGAGATTTATAGCTCCCAACAGATCTTAAAAATGTGTTTACTCTTGCCCAGAAAAAGAAAATTTAGTGTATGCATGGAAATAACCAAATACTCAAAAACATTGAAGTGACTTAAAAAGATTAAGTGATTTCTTATGTTCTTTCAAATAAACTATTTTTTAAAATCTTAGATTAATTTATATTTATTAATTTATTTTTATAGATAGTAATTTTAAATTTATAGATCTGGCAAGATCTAAGTTAAGTTTTATGTCATTAGGCTATATTCCTCTGGGGTATGTTATACTACAGAGGAAGTTGTTGATTTGAAATGGTTGGGAGTAACTGTGTTTATCTTGGACTATCTTGCTTACACTAGACCTATCGATGATGTCTCTATATAATAGTTTCTTGTACTATTTTAATAACAAACAACCTTTTTTCTCTCTTTGAAAAAAGAGATCTAAGTTAAGTTTTACTCTCACTAAATTACAAGAATTAGAATAATTGAATTTAAATTGTTTTTTATGTCTTTAACTAAATTATGAGAATTAGAAGAATTGAATTTAAATTATTTTTTATTTCATTAACTAAATTACGAGAATTAAAAGAATTGAATTTAAATTGTTTTTTTATCTCATTAACTATTACAAGAATTAGGAGAATTAAATTTAAATTGCTTTTTTATTTTATTGACTAAATTACAAGAATTAGAAGAATATAACATTTAAATATTTAAATGAATTACATATTTCAATTTGAGAACAAGTTTTTTCAATTCATTTTTTCTTTAAAATAAAATTAATTAAAATATTTGAGAACTTTTAATTTGCAAAAAAAAACCTTTTTTTTCCTAAAAACTCATTATGAAAGAATGGAAGATGGTAACCCTTTAGGAAGAGTTATTTGAAAACCGTTAACTCACAAAAAGTTTGTGTTGGACCATATCTATAGAGACTAAGTCTCTTCGAATAATTTTAAAACATTATGTACTATTTTCATTTTCAATGTGTGCTTCAAAATGCAAGCAATGCAATGCATGCATACAAATGCATTCCTCATAGAACTTTTCCAATTAAATATGTACTATTTTTATTTTCAATGAGTGTTTTAAAATGCAAAGCAATGCAATACATGCATACAAATGCATCCCTCATAAAATGTTTCCAATTAAATAAACCTATCAACCTTTCTTTACACTTTTTGGGGCAATTTCTAGTTATACAAGTTATGGGTGCTGAGCGGATTATCACAAAATACAATTTTGAGCAACTCTAAACATAAATAGTTGTATTTTTAAATATTTAAGTAAGATTTGTATATTATTAAATAAAAATAAGCGATATGTTTAGTTTATAAAAATTAAAGTTAAATTATCAACTATTTAACACTCAAAATCTACATTCGTTTGATATATATATATATATATATATATATATATATATATATATATATATATTCACTGGCGGAGGGAGGAAAGGACTCGAGATACCAACGAAAAAAATTCATTAACGACTTTAATTTGAAAAAAAATCAATCATATAGATGAGGAGATGTGAGCAAGATTATGTTATAAGCACTTGCATTTAAATATAATTTTAAGGTAGCAATTTTAAATGTAAGGGGTTCTTAATTAGGTTAATTAAATCATAGTAAATTATACGTTTGTTAATAAAAATGGTTGAAATTTAATAATAATAAATTATATTTTTGTTAATAAAATGGATGAAAATTTATTTAACATATATATGGTTAAAAATATGTGTTTTTTAATATATGGTTAAAAATATGTGTTTTTTTTATAGGTTTAAATTTATAATAAGTAGAGTATGTAGTCAAATTCGTTGGAGAGGGGTTTGTTGTCCTGCAAATAAGAGGATATCATACACTTTGGTCTTATGTGTTTGAATATATGACAATAAAGTTATTATGCAACTCACACACGCACACACACATATATAAGAGATTGAATTTGTATTTATAACATTTTGATTTATATATTTACAATTATAATTAATTAGTTGGTAGGGAATCTCATTCCTGTAATGTGAAAAAAGATAAATTGTTGCCAGGATACTTAACAACTTCATATATTGAATCTTGAATGATAAAAGACTTAGTGTTTGAAGTTCTATGATTTGAGTTTAAAATGACCACTTTCCTCATTCAATGTATATCTTTAGACTTAAATATAACATCGAGACTCTCTAGTATCAAGATGTTTCTTTGGGATACATACATTCAAATAAAAATCTTAGAGAAGTAGCCACATTTTTCTAGCAAAGTATCTATCCTCTCCATATACTGGAGACTAATATCTCAATATTCCTTGTGAACTCACTAACACAACAAGATGAGACAAATCTATGTATAAAATCTAATTTTATGTAAAAATATCAAGCAAGCTCAAATTGTCATGATGGAATGGGATGAGCCATTTGTGGAACTATGGATGTTCAAATATTTAAGATGGAAATGACATTTCTTGAAAATTATTATGCTCAAATCGGAAAAATACGAGTCCTTTAATTTTTGGTGACAAACTTCATGAAACAAACATAAAAATAGGTTTAAAATAGAAATCTAAACATTTAACCTCCTCCAAGGGAATCACTAATAGAAGGAAGAATAGGAATTATCATTGCTGCTTCTTGAAAAAAGTTGGAACATAGTTCACTATTGCAACCTGAAGAGGGTGAGACTAAATGATGGTGGTCTAAAATGTGGAGTGCAGTGAGCTCCATTCACAATAAAGAAATCATGCAAAAACCACCATCTAAAGTTTTCATTTAGAAGGTGAAAAAAAATTATGATCACCAATTCCTATTTGTGCATGCAAATGGTAAACTAGTTATACATAGTGTTCAATTGAACAATAATCACAAAAATAATTCGCTTGGCTTTTTATGGGTCATATTGCCAAGGTTTCTTTGTAATTTATTATTATGATTGATAAATGACTACAAGGAATGCTTGTGATTGAAGTGTTTCTATAATTGCAAATAAAAATTGATCCATAATTGATCAAATATGGGGCACAAACAATTCCTTTCATAATGAATTTAATGTATTAATCTAAGAATTTGAAAATTTACTGCGGGAATATTCAAAATGATAAAAAGGTACATTTCATACTTGAGTGTTAAGTCTTCGACGTCATTAGATTTTACAACATCCAAGATGCATAGATAAATAGCATTCCCATTTTTCATTTAAACTCTAGTTAATTTCTGGTGGGTGACAAACTCATCAACATCATTGCATTGTTTTGATCTTATTATTATACCATATTCTTTCATCTTCTTTTTGAAGGTCAATGACATTAGGTGTTTCAACCCATTAAAAGGGTTATCCACCAAATCAATGCCATCCTCACACTCCTTTTCATCCATTTCCTTTTCCTTAAGGTCACTCCAATATTTTGCTTTGTCAATAGGTTCATCCTCATAAGTGAAAATCTTTGGTTGTTGTACACCAAAAAAGAATGACCATATTCAAGCATAGAAGGTATTCCCCATGCTCAAAACTAATAGTCAAAACTAGCCCCAAGTTGAATTGGAGCACTCAAACCCATTATCTTTAGTTGTACATATTAGGGTGGATGTCCATATCTTTTCACATTGATTATTTGGCATTATTTAATAAGTTCCAATAGAAAGTTGACAAAAAATATTGTTCTAAATCATTTTTTTATTATTTGGAAAAAAAAAAAAAAATTTAAAAATTGAGAGGTCTTCATACCATCTCACTCATAATTAGAAGTGTTTATTATATGTTGAAATGTAAAGATTTTATGTTAGAAGTGTAAACCCCATTACTTTTTCACTCGTGACTTTACAACTAAGTAATTCACCAAAAGTTTTGGAACCACAATAATATAGAAAAGTTCAACTTAATATAAGATTTCTTTAAATAATTTTGATAAAGATGGTGTTTAACCTATATCCATCTCCCAATTCATGTCTTCCTACACAATAATTAATTTTTATAAAATATATATCCTTTTTAACGATTGATCATAATGTTTTATGTAAGAAGGTATTTCAACTAGAACTATAATTTTTTGTATTAGAGGGTTTTGGTTTTTTTGTTTGTTTGGTTTTATTTTTTTTTCCCTAGAGAATTGATACGCCTAACTTGTAGTGGGACTACCACTCTACTCTTGAGCGTAAAAAAACCACCCACAAACCTCATTAGACATGTAAACTGAATATCGAACTTGAACAAAACCCCTATATTGATTCGAAAATACCTTCCGATGTAGGATGTCCATCGTTTGACCTAGCTCGATAGGCTCCCTTTGCACTAGAGGTTTTTCCACATTTATACATGAGTAGAAAATGTCGAATATATAGTCGCTCTTGTCTTTATGATTTCCTTGCATAGTTATGCTAGACATCATGATTGTCTCCCCTCATGAGTGCAAATGTTCGGCAATGGCATGTGTGTAGGAAAATAAATGGTAATAAATATATGTGTTATAATTTTCATTTAGCTTAATAATATCTAGTCAAGCTAAACAAACATTAATCAAATGCAAAGTAAAATAATGTCTCTCGAATGTAATCATTATCAAGAGTTATGCTTCTTTATATGTAAAAGAGATAATTTTATATATCATTCCATGGAAACTGGTAGTTTTATTTTGTTTTTATTTCAAGGAAAATCTAGGCAGTTCCACTCGAAGGGATCACATCCCGCTATCCAAACTAATAAGAGCTTAATCCTGAGGGTATTGAGGAGAATTGACCCCATGACCTCCCAATGGCAAGTTGCTTCAGCAACGGGACCTAGACCAATATAATTCAAAGAAAGAGGATTCCCTTATAGCCCTAGTGTGGGTCTGTCTCGTTTCTCTCCCCAAGGAATACTTGGAGGAGGAAGCCCTTGAAGGAATTGGAAATTCCATTGACAACATTGTTAAAGTATTGGAGGCTACCAAAAGAGGGAAGTACACTTCATATGCACATACTTGTGTTTAAATGAATATCTCCTAGCCTCTTCCAACCTCCATAGATATTTACTATTAGGATAGTGTTTAGAAGAAAACTCTCGATTATGAATAAGTATCCTTTAGATGCAAACACTTTCATGCATACGAGAATCTTATTAGGCACTGCTCGATGAATACTAAGGAATCGTTTAAAAAAAATCATTTTAAAAAAGAGCCAATTGATTCAGGAAAAATACCCTAAAGAAGCAGAAATTTGAGCCCCCAGGGTACCTCAAATCCTAACTAGATTCCTAAATATGAAAATAGGTTCGAGTTTCTCTCCTCTCAAAAGGAGTCCCTAGATCAAGTCAACATTCAATTAAGAATGCAATCAACAAAATTAAAGTCCCATAATCCTATAGAATTCATGCAAAAATCTCTCGAAGAGAACCAGTAAAATCCATTACCACAGGAAATGATTAGTTCCCCTTCTAAAAAGTTGAAGCATAAATCCTACTAGAAGATATCAATTTTTTTGACTCACGACTAATTTCCCTTGCGGAAGAATGGCATAGAAAATATGTGAATTCCATGCCAACTCATGAGGCTAGGATTTTGTATAAGGTTTATCTTCAAAGCAAGCAATTGATCTCGAGTTCCTCACCATCCAACCTTGTGGTTCAAACAATGGATTTTAAGGTGGTCTCCAAGCAAGGCAAAGAAGCCATAAAATGAGTTCGTAAGAGAAATAAGGCACAAATCGAAGAAGACGATGAACAATTAGTCAACTCAGGGGAAATCATGTAAATGTTAGAGGCATTCTCCACTTGAAATCTTGAATCCTCAAGGAGTTTTTTTTATGTATGTTTTTATTATCATAGTCATTTTTTAATTTTTGTTCTTGGTAGGCATCCTATTAGTTTCAACTATCTCCTAGATTTTAGTCCTCTTTTAGAAATTCAAGCTATATGTAACTTTTCTAATTAATGAAAGGATCCTTTTTCCCCACCACACATACACACACATGTACTTTATCCTTTTAATATAATAATTGGGTTTATCTTGTGTGGTTGGGATGAACGAGTGTTATCCTTCCCATCCATATTCAAAAAATAATTTTGTATTCTTCCTAGATTTTGTATTTTGCATACTCTAACCATGTGGAAATTAAATTAGATTTATTTCTTTAAAGCACAAGAAGAAAGTGCAGTTTATTAGTACAACTTAGATATTTAAAATCATAAAGACAAAGTACAACTCGGATATTTAAAAACATAAGGACAAAGTGGGGAGGTGGAGTTAAGGAATACTTTAGAAATTTATATTTCAAAATTAATTTTTTAATTGAAAAATATTTTTCAAATATAGAAATATTGATTTTAAAATTTTAAAAATGATCTAAAATGACAATTTAATATAGTAATTGGGTTTATCTTCGGTTGTTGGGAGGAATTATTAATGTTCTTCCCACTTAGGTTCAATTCCCACAAATGACTTGTTAAGCTCATAAGCCTTGGTGCATCAATGATAAACCTTAAGGTATTATATCCTTCTCATGACAGAGAAACACTAGGTGGGGTTGGGGAACTTTTGTGTGATTATATTTGTGTAATCACTCCAAGTTCTCTTGTAGATAAGTGCATTATTTATAAGCACCACTATGAAATGATTTTTCAAAGGTCGCGCTTTTGTCCATTAGCAATACCAAAGATATCATTAACCACTAATATAAACATTATTTAACTTTAAAATTGTCTTTTAGTCGTCTTATGAATTGTCTAGAATTTGAAGCTACTTGGAATTTATATTTGCCTAGTTAAACAAGTGCCTCTCTTATTTTTTAAGGGACCAACTATATGGGGAATTAGGTAATGGTGCTTAATAATGATATTGTCAACTATGTGATAATCAATGCACACATGTCATATTTATTTTTTGGTTAGCTCAATCATAATAGTACTTCTATGGGAGTAATTATAACTTTACTCAATATGTCCCTTTTTGTCACCCCTCTTATCAACTTTCATATTTGATCTTCTCCCTAACATATCGATGACGTTGGGTTTCTTTAGGGTGAGGGTGTGTCCAAAACTATATTATTTTAAATGGTGAACCCAATGTATGGTATGAATGTATTTTTATTAGGTCTTTGAACTCATTAACAATTAACAAGAAACTTGCCAAACTAGTTCTATTGTATAAGGTGTGTAGTTGAAGATAGTTCCATCTATATCATAGTATGGAATTGATTTTATGGTAGAATAATTAGAAATGCTACTTTTTTAGCTATAATCAAGAAGCTCATGACATTACTTGATAGAGATGAGGGGGAATTCTGAAGTCAAAATTGTCTCATACTTGATAATGTTTTTATCTAGTTTAAATAAACACATGGTGAGATCATTCTTAGTGGAAACTATGATACTCCCACATAATTGGCTTTCCATGCAAAACATTAGACATGTCAAGAGAACTCACATCATGTAATACATCATATTTAAAAGGTTTAATGATAAAGAATTGAGACGTACATTGTTATGTGATGCAAATTTCTTATTATAATTCAATACACTAATATTAGCATTGTGGTTATAAAGTACATATCTAAACTATATCTTCTTTTATCAAATTATTTGAACTCTGGCTACTCATTATAAATGAAGCAGTGGTTTACTCATAATTAGGAGTGGAAAACCCATTATTTTCCTTCTTCTAGAGATTGGATTAATAGGTGAGGGATTTTCTTGAATCTTGAGAACTAAAGAGCTAAAGAATTTGAATTGAGTGTGGACATAGAAAAATTTCTCTTGCTTTCTTGTTGCACCATGAGCTCATGTGTGACATATCCATGTTCTTTTATCAAAACAACAATGAAAAAGGCATAATATTTGAAAACTATGAGATTATGACTATTAAAGATGGTTTTAAAAAATAGGAAAAGCAAACATAATGATATCAACATTGTTATAAAAAAATAGTATTTCATCATAAATAGTCTCACACAAAACCACTTGCTTTGTAATCCACCTAAATGGAACTCCATTGGTATTACTTTATTAAGTAAGAAAATATGGAGCATCGCTTATGTCTCTATTATGACTTTAATTTTGTAAGAGAATATCTAAAAAGAGTGGACATATTTTTATAGATATATTATTATCTAATATTTCTGGAGAAATGAAAGTGTCTATCAATTGTTGTGGATTTATCATGCTCTTTAATGGTAACATTTTAGGGAATAATAGTAAGAAAACAATCTACTTATTAGTTCTGAAGAAAATTCTAGATCAAATAATATCTACCTCTATTTGAAAATTCAATCTCAATCCTCTTGGTGCATGTACATGACAATGCTAGAAAAAAATTTGGAATCACTTACCACTATAAAAAAAACAAAGATTTAATATTGAGAGGTATAAAAATACTTAAAGGTCACCATCCTAAAGTTATGAAACCAAATGGATTGAAATGGTGCACCTCAACATTTATTATACTTATTGGTGCTAAATTGATCAACGATATGAGTTGCTACTAGTTTAATGTTTCTTACGGTTTATCTGTAAAAGGAAAGTTTGAATTGATTGATTGATTGATTGTTTATATGTTCTTATTGTTCCTTCCATCATTTGCTGGCCACCTACAGTCACAAATATTATATTTTGACTTGTTATTGCTATTATTTTTCATTAATGATAGCAAGAAAGCTCACATACAAAACATATAATTGGGATAAAATCTTAACAAGGTCGTTTTGAATAGTCATAACTATTAATTAGAAAAGGAACACATAATAGAAATATGTTCACTCCATTTTTACTACAAAGGACACCAAAAACAAGAAATAAACCCATAAGAATATGCATATAAATCTTCAAAAATCGAGACAATCTCATCTCTAGTTTCTTTAGAGATCACCATGTTTTCAATTATCTTGATGACTTTTTTTAATAACCCACCAACTTCCACTTTTTTCTCTAGCTATACACATGAAAGATAACAATTGCTTCAAATTTTCTTGCCACTTTCTTAACTTGATCACCCAAGATTTTGAGATGAATATTTATGAGTTTCCCATAACCATCCATCCACTTACAGGGATTGAATCATCAAACATTTGAATAGACTTTACGTTATTTTTTGGAGTAGTTTTGAGAAATACCCTTAATGCCACTAATTTTTTCAAATTAAAATATATTCCTCCACGATGTATTGACTTTTAGTGAATAAGAATTGAATAAAAATATAGAAAATGATCATCTTTCCTTCGGAGAATAGATCCATAAATAAATAAAACAAAACTAAATTTGATTCATTTTTTAAACTAAATATTTAGTTACTTTATAAGTTTTTGAAATATACATTGCAAATTTAAGTTCTAAAAAAAACAATAATTTTTTTTTTTTTTTTTTTAAAATGATATTAACTTCATTGATTACCTTATATGTTTATTGAAATACACATTGCAAATTTTAAGGCATCATGGGAAGGATTTTAATGTTTTTTTAAATGCTGCAATGATATTCTCTTATACAAGCCCTCACCATTATGTGACTTTTCCAATTACCTTCTTCACCAAGGCGTTAGAGTATAAACACTACCACAAATTGCATACTTCTACGTGGATTATCACTTAGTTGAATCTTAGTTTAAAAAACTCACAAATCAACTCGGAAAATAATGGAAATTCTAGCAAGGTTATGAAAAACAAATTTGCAGGTGGAATATTCTCTGACATACCTTTACGTGGAATTTGAGATGGTTGTTGATTTGCATAGTGGGAACGAGACATGGGTTGGATATTCTCAAACACATCTCTGACATATATCTATGTGGCATTTAATATAGACATTGTTTTGCATAGTGGGAACGAGACGTGGGTGGAATATTCTATCACACACATCTACGTGGTATTTGATATATTTTTCGTCGTAGTCTTCTCAGGCAACGTTTTGGCCCGGAATCCGGCAAAGATTTTATCAGAATCATGTTTTCAGTTGTTAAACTTTAGTATTTTGAGTGCCCTAAGGGTTTTTGGTAGTGCTGAATCCATTTCTGCTATCAAAAATGGATTCCAAACACTCCAAATACCTGATTTCTTGAATTTTAGTTGCCCAGATTCTGGCAAAAAAACTGTCATCCGAGCTGTTTCGTTGCCTGAGTAGACAACTCCATATTTTTTTGTTTTCATAGTGAGAGTGGGAGTTGGCTTTTGATTTGTTGCTGTTTAAAAAACCAACCCGCTGCATGGCTTTATAAAGCTTACATCCTTTACCATGTGCTTCAAACATCTCTTCTTTTCCCCTTTAAATGTTGGTTGCTACGAAACTTCACAATTCCTTCCGAAACACCTGTTCACACGTCCATGGAATGACAAAACCTTGAACCTCTCCCAATATCTACTTGTCAACAACACTCATCTCAGAATAAATACTAGCGCTGGAGATGATAAGTGTCATGTAGACTTGCATCAGGGAATAAAAATTGTTCCGGGTAAGGATAATTTGATCACTTGAGCCCATGAACTATATCAGAATATGTAAGGTATCATTTTTTTTTTGGACTCTCACACACGACTTCTGTTAGGCGAGATCTCTGGGTTGGGACCAACCGATGGAGTGGACCGTAGCCGAAAGACACTGGATGACAAACAATAAAAGATGCTCCAAACGATGGACCCTCAAACCTCTCCCAAGCTCTACCTGTCAACAACACTCATCTCAGTCTCGATACTACTGCTAGAGATTATAAGTGTCATGTAGCCCTGCGCCAGGGAGAAGAAATTGTTCTGGGTAAGTATAATCTAATCATTGTATCCCATGAGCTAGATCAGAATATGTAAGCTATTATTTTTCTTGGGGACTCTCACACACGACTTACGCTAGGAGAGATATCTGGGTTGAGACTAGCCAATGTAGTGAACTATAAACGAAAGACACCGGATGACAAAACAAGAAAAGATGCTCCAGATGCCACTGGGATGGGACTAGTAGAAAGGAATGACGAGGGTAGTATCTAGACCTCATCTTAGATGAACATGGTATGTGACCATGAACTTCTACATTGACAGTCCGTGTAGCTATCTAGTAAACATATGATAGGTATGTCCGATGGATCAAAGAATGTGCTATGAATTGGAAAAAAATCATAAATTCTTGTTGTGGCTTTATAACATTCGAGAGGCAGTTGCGAAAATAAAAATGTTTTTTTGTATTGAAGATATATGCAAATAGGGTGGCAGCCAAAAACCAGGTTGAAGGTAGTACAAAGCCAAACAAAGTCATTGGGACACCTTTAAATGGAACAATGGTTGTTGTAGAATAAGATGCAACTTGTGTTGGTTTAGATAATGTTGGTGTTGTGCTAGTTGTGCATAAATCAATGTGACGAGTGTTATCAGAGTCCTTAGGGGTTTACAAAATCTAGACAGGAATATTGTTGAACTAACATATGCCTTTGTAAGTGAACCAACTATCCAAAAGGATTCAATGCAGGATTTAGAGAGCTCTCCAGGAAGAGTGCATGGAATGTTGGTGTGGTACGACAAATAGGAGTTAGTGTGAAACCTTATGGTTGGTCACCTACCAAAATTTTGAATTCTCTGCATTTATGAATCAGGAGGCATGATGGAAAAATCCATGTTAGCTCAATATTTCCTGATCTTATCGTCCTACCTAGGAACCGTCCTAATTAAGGCTCGCCTCCATACATACATGGGATTTAACTATAAACTATTCTATAATAAATGAATAAAAAAATTGAATGATGGATCATAAATATTACTTTAGCTGGAGGCACTATGGCTCTGTGGAGGTCAAGTTGGTGTTTTGACGGAGTACTACTAGTCCTTCCCAAAATTGACTATGCCAGCTGGCAGACCCAAGTATTGTTTACAAGTCAAAACAACTTTTAGTCCAACGGGTTAGTGGAGCAAGAGGGTTTGTGGGGTATCAATGTGAGAGGCCCATCTCCAGATAGTTGGTTTCGCTGCCTCCTCTACCTGGTCTTCCTTCAAGTATCTGGGGCTCCCTATTTTCCTCAAGTGTGCCCTCAGCAGAGTTTGGCTCCTTCTGCTGGAGAAATTCAAAACCAAGATTCAAGCCTGGGGATACACTTGGCTCAATTTGGCAGGGAAGACTGTGCTCATAAAGGTTGTGCTAAACAGTCTTCCTATTTATCAATTTGTTGTTATGTTGGCTCTTATTGGCATACTGAGGAAAATGGAGGATCATATCAGAAAATTCTTCTGGAAAGGAGGAAAATCAAACGAGAAGAAAATTCCATTAATCAGTTGGGATAAAATCTCCAAGCCTATAATGGAAGGCGGATTGAATTTCAAGAATATTTGTACTCAAAACGTGGCGATGGGAGCAAAGTTGCTATGGAGGATAATCACTCCAAATCCTGGCTGGGCACAAGTGGCTCTATGGAAAAAATATTTCAGAGGGTAAAGGCCCTGATGTTTAGACAAACCTATCCCCAAAACTAGCTCGATGTTTCACAAACTCTGTGCAAAAACAATTTCTATAATTAATCTCCATTCGCACTGGATTCCCGGGAATGGTAAGAGCATCAAAATTTGGGATGACTGAATCATGGACAGCGATCCCCTGGCTGATGATCGCTCTTTTCTTGAGCTGCGAGAGTGGATGTCCAGCACCGACTATGCATCACTGTGGGACATTTCACGTTGGTAGGATGGTTTAGCGGAAGGCCAGGTGAAATAGAATTATGGTTCTGTCAAAGGCATGTAGCCTAACCCGCCGTATAAAAGGCAAGGCTCCTTTGGTACTGGCTCTCTCTCCCTAAACTTATCTATTGGAAAATCTGGCTCGAAAGGAACCAGAGGATTTTTAGAGACACAAGGCATGATATCAAGATTGTCTTGATTAAGATAAAAATTCAATTAAAAGAAATCTTGGGAGACCAATTGGATGGTGCAAATATAAGTAAGTAGGATACCGAATGGGGTGCCATTTTCGACCTCCAATTTCAAGACATAGTAAGGCCCCCCATCCCCCTCAAAGATTGGAAAATTAGAGTCAACGAAACAAACTCTCAGAGTTTATTATAACACAATCAATATTCGCCCTTTTCTTTGATGGGGCAACAAAGGAAATCCCGGAAAAGCTGGAGCAGGCGGAGTTGTAAAAAATCATGAAGGTAGAATTGAGCACAATATGCCTGGGGTGTGGGCCACAATACCAGCATTCAAGCTGAAGCGCTGGCTCTATTCCAAGGTCTCAAGCAACTCAAAGTTACTGGAATCAAAGAAGCAAATGTATTTGGAGATTCCCAGTCCATAATCAAAACTATAGTGGACAATTCAACTCCTTCAGATTTTAGATTCTCAAGATTGATGACTAGAATTAGATTACTGGCTAAATCTTTCCAGAGTTTGAATTTCTTCCACATGAGGAGAGAGAACAACAAAGATGTTGATTCTGAGGCCAACAAAGCTGCCATCCTCTCTCTTGGAGCTCTCCTAAGAGAAAGAGATGAAGACTGGGATCCCATCCCTTAATTCCTTGGTAAATATGTTCTACTACCTTTTATTGAAGCAGTTCGTTCGCAACTACAAGTTTGGGAAGACTACAGATATTGGCCCCATTATTGCATGTAAAAAACGTTGGCTTATAAGTGTTTGTTCCATATTGTTCCTGGAAGGACAGAAAATCTGGGCATTGCCCTTGCATCCTCTAATTCGAATTGAGGCATTCAAACCAGGATATTAATACATCACATTACCTGTTTCTGTTTAAAAAAATAAAAAAATTGAAAGCCTTCAACCTATTAGCAAACAACTAGACGACGTGGACTCATTAATAGACATTACAATAGTTTCCGAAAATGAATTCGGGACTAATGGGCAAACCTAAACTGCCATTCTGACTATGAAAAAAAATATAGGCACCTATGAACACAAGATCATAGAATAGGAAGTTGTTCATGTAGCTCATGCTAGCCATGGAGGCGATCCACACGCTTGAAGGAGGAAGGGGAAACCTGTCAAATCTCAAGAGGAAATTGAAAAGCTTATTATGGGTGTTAATGTTTATTGGGACAACATTGTAAGGCTGAAGGAAAGAGCTCTTTGTGAGAATGCTTAAATTCAAACACTTGCACTTACCACTTAATCTATGTGAGTGTTTGATATATTTATAGATCTGGTTTTGAAATAGCCCCATGAATTGTGAAATAGGAATCTCGTCCTCAACATAGTTGATCCTCTTAGGTGCTAGAGTTGAATAAGATGGTTGATTTCCCACGACATACTCATAATTATTCCATGTGAAGGTGACATCTGACATCCCAAACTGGTTGATATCAATAAGAAAGTTCCTATGGAACAATTCCAAATCACCACGTTTAATGCATATTCTCCCAACTATACATATTTTCTTGTAAAACAACTCTTCTCGCTCCCTTCTACACAACATTGATGAAATAAAATCACGCACTATAGTAGGAGGAGGGTCTTTGTGATAGTTATTTTTTTAAAATTCCTGGAATGTGTCATAATGAATTTGAAATTCAACATGATATTGGAAACAATACATTTCACAGATTGTATTAGGCCTAATAAACCATGGTTTCAATTTCTAAAACATCCTTATGGATATCTTCACATGGGGTGATTTCTTTCCTAAAATTCCTTGATTAACAATGAAACTTATGTCATTTCTACAATGTGCGTAGTGTGTTCCACATACTCACCTTTAGCTATGTGATGTCGTACGACGTTTTTTCAATCTGGAATAGCACAGGAATGACTCTCCCAAAATCCTACCACAACTTCTTTGATTCCTTTTGTAAGCTTGTCTTCATAGGGTTGTCTGGTGATATGAGCGCAACAAGTAGATCAATCATTTTCATTTACTTCAACCCTAAATTTGGTATGCTTGTGCAATGTTTTTCTTGAGACATGGAGAAAATTTAACATTATTGCCAACTTTTGTTGTCTTGATGTACTTGGTGCAACAATTACAGTTGTAATTTCCCTGTGTGTAGCTCAAACATCAAGTTTTATTGATTTTCCAAAGATAGTGAATTCCTTTGATATATTTCCAGTGAAATTCATATGTGTGTTCTTGCTTTTAGCATCTTTAACACCCAAAATATTTGTGGCATGTTTTAGTTTCTTATGTTTGATCAACCCATGTAATATTTGAGCTTGTGCAACAATTGAATGTTTCTCAAAATATTGTTGAATGATGTTATGGACATGCTCTCTAACAATGCGAGCAGGGATAAGCTCCCCAAGGTCCTCTATTCTGCTTGCATCCAATTTTTCTGCAAATGATCCACCCCTTTTCAAATCACTGCAACTCCTTGTTATCTTATCAACTTGAGAGGAAACAATCCATTCTTCCAGTGGTTGATCAAATTGATAGGGTACATGTTACTCTAGTGGTTGATAAGGTCCATAGGGCACATCTTGATCATCATCTAGTTTACCAGCTTGATGGGATACATCTTCTCCCTCATGTGGCTACTCAATTGCCATCCTTGCATAGTGGAATACAAAATATACTTGTAATTCAAGTGAATCATCATCATAAGACAAGTGAATAGTAAATATAGATACACATGTTTATTTAGGAAATCACCATAGGTGGAAGTTCTAGATATGATTTGATAGTAGACAATTAAGTAGCAGAAGTTGACATGGACCAAGGGTTCTAAGTTGGAACATGAAAAGAAAAGGGTTTTGAGCTCAAGGAAAGATGGGTTGAAGAAGAGTGCACCAGTAAAAGTATCGGTCCTTGTGTCAACAAAAAGGGTGATTTATATTATGATGAAAGGTAAAAACATTCCTCCTCATTCAATAAAACTCAATTTGGAAACCCTATGGTTCTAGTCACAAACCCTACAAATTTTTTTAATGAAAAACAAGTTGAGACTTGGAAACTAGGTAGTAGAAGTTGAAATGGACCAAGGGTTCTAACTTGAAACATGAAAATAAAAGGGTTTTTAGCTTAGGGAAAGATGGGTCGATGAAGAGCGCACAAGTAAAAGTATCAATCATTGTGTGAACAAAAAGGGTGATTTAGAATATGATGAAAGATAAAAGCATTCAACATGTATGAAAGGTAAAATAATTTTCATGATGATGTGAATTGTATGTACAAGGAAACTGAAGATGATATAATCCCTATGAAACACATAATTAATGGCAAGTGTTCTATTATGAGAAAGAAATGATTTGATAAGAAAGGAAATAAATCAACAACACCTGAGACTGTTGCATTTGTAAGCACACATGAACACATACATTTTCTTTAGGAAAACCAAATGAATCACACATAAGACAAAGTGAAATATAAATGGTTAATTTTCCTTTTAATTCCAATTTGTGAAACAATCAACAAAAAAGTTGTATCTGAGGTTTGGCATATGAAAAAAAATCCTAAAAATTGATAACATCCTTCCTCTCAAGTAGTAATTGTGCCTTTGAATATTTTAGAATATGGTATTGGGTCCATGTCATAAATGTCACTGGTGATGCTTTGAGCAACCAAAAACAAACCAAGGTATGGAGAGTGTTATAATGGCCAAATGTACTAGGGATGCGTCTTGAAAGAGTTGGCGATGCTTCCATTAGCCTGACCACGATCTACTCAGGTCTAAGTTCTCTCGCACCTCAACCTAGAGGGAAAGATGCCCTAAGTTTTGGCCACTATGTTACCTACATCCAGTGGGAATGGGTGAATCTCAGCTTCTGGTTATTAGAATTGGACCTATAACCCCTACCACATATCAGGAGAAAACATGAATGTCTATGATAATCCGCCACCTAAGCCTTACCCCCTTCATGGGTTTCTTTCCATGTACCATATTTTTCACTGGATGATGCATGATTTTAAGCTCAATAAAAGAAAATTTTCTATGTTTCAATATAAAAAACAACCATGATATATTATGTGTTTCCTATGAGCATGGTCCCAACCTGAACTATATATTATCTTGTGTCCCTTGTGGGGAATTTAGTGTGTTCAGGTTAAGGTTGTTTTTATAAAGACTTTTCTTCACTTAGGGTGTGAAACAAAATATAAGCTCAAATAAATTAGGTACAAATGTTTTGGAAAGAGGATACCCACTATACAAATTTTAAGTGAGCTTAGTGTGTGGGGTGAATATGTGTGCAAGTGAAATTGTGAGCATACAAAGTGTGAATTGATGTGGATATGTGGTGATCCTTTACAATTCCCTTAATTAAACTATGTGATGTTTGTTCCTTGCAAAAAAAGAAATTACATGTGGATGATGGGCCACTTCTTTCCTAATTATATTATGTGAGCATAATATGTTTTTGTGCAAAATTTCAAAGTAAAATATAAGCAATTACTCTACTTGTAATGGTTAGTAAAACAATTTGGTCAATAGTGATGGTGTGTGCAAGGTGAATCTAGTGCACATACAAAGTGTTTGAATTTCAAGTATGTGGATATGTGGTTCATGATCCTTTAATAAATTCCCCTAATTACAATATGTGATGTTTTTTCCTTGAAAGAAAATAAATGATGTGTGGATGATGTACCACTTACTTATTTCCTAATTATACTATGTGAGCATATGTTTGTGTGTGAAATTTAAAAGTAAAATATAAGCTTCAATTACTCTACCTTTAATGGTTAGTAAATACAATTGGTTAGTAGTGATGGTGTGTGCAACGTGAATTTAGCGTGCATACAAAGTGCTTGAATTGCAATTATGTGGATATGTGGTTCATGATACTTTCATACAATTCCCCTAATTACGCTATGTGATGTTTGTTCCTTAGAAGAAAAGAAAGTATGTGTGGACAATGGGCCAATTTCTTTTCCAAATTATGCTATATGTCAGCGTAATATAGGGAGTTGAAAAATTAGTGCTTTGGGAAACATTATAATTCCATTACAGCCTAAATTAAATTACGTAGCTTGATTTAGTTAAATAACTAAAATTTGTTGCTTATGCATAAATCATTATTTAACTTCAATTGCTGCCACAATTGAGAACACCTAATAGAGGAACCTCATGTGAAGGACAAGAAATTCACAAACTTGCTGAAGGTACGGAATTTGTAAAATATTTGCAAACTTAATAATTTATAATTTGCAATTTAAATATGATCCTATGTTAACAATGAAAAATTAATTCATTTATATAAAAATTGTAATGATAAAACATGAATTTTCACTTGTCTTTCAAACATGTTTACAGAGAGCCGAACATAGAGGCTAGCGCTTTATCTAAACAAGCTCCAACTCTTCTCCCGGGACGATTGATGATTGTGGATGCTTCCTCTGTTGCAGAAGAAGTTATAAATGTTTGAACAAAGTTATTGTTCTGATTGGGATATGCTTTCCTATGAATTAGGAAAAGTCTTTTTCATCTGTGTTTTCATACACAACACGATACATACCACAAAGGTTGAACCAAGGAAAAGTTCCTTTTTACGTATGATTATGTTACAGAATTTTTGTAAAAAGGCTATATATGGCGACGATTTGGAGAATTTATCAAGACAATACAGCGCAAGGAGCAAGTGTAAAACCCTTCGGGGCCGGTCTATTATTTAATATAAATAAAGATTTTTTTCTAGAGGAAAAAAATGATAAAACATGAATTTATATTTTATGTTAAATCATGAAGTTATGTTGGCCAAAAAAATAAATTTAATTTTTTTTTTTTTATTTTTTTATTTTTTTTTATTTTTTTTATTTTTTTATTTTTTTTTTTTTTATTTTTTATTTTTTTTTATTTTTTATTTTTTATTTTTTTTTATTTTTTATTTTTTATTTTTTTTTTATTTTTTATTTTTTTTTTTATTTTTTTATTTTTTTATTTTTTTTATTTTTTTTTTCTGAATATGGCTACTTCTATATTGATATTGGTACAAAAATAGTGTTACAAGGAGGCCATGGCCTCATGATTTCCAGCCCAGAACTGAGGCATCCTAGCTTTACCAGCAGGTAATTTGTCAACATTACATTTATGAGAGAGACCATGAAAGCGTCGAGGAGCTGCAAGACTGTCTGTTCCTATCAAGTGACTTAAACTTGTAACTGACATCGTAGCATGAACAGACTTAGACAAAAAAACTCCTGTGGAGTTGACCAGAGTGGCTAAATGTTTACAATTTCTAGCCATACCAAAAGCAAAACGGACCATTCTTGAACCAGTGAGGAGAGCAAGATACTGAACAAAAACCTGAGTGTAACTCCCACGCAGGAGAGACCGACCATTAAACAGGACTGAAACCAAGAGAACAGTAGCATAATTTGTCATGAACATGAGACTGAGGAAAAGCACCTGAAATCCGATGAAGACCAAAACGCCGTCGCACCCGGATGAGACCAGCTTACTGAGCAGAGGAAGGGTCTTCCTCGACAATGAGGCAGGCATATTTGTACGGGTCCTCATCATCAGAAGGGGGACCGCAATTGTGTTCAGGATCGCCTACTGTGGAAGCCGAAGGACCAGCCGAAGTGCCCAGATTGGCGTCAATGCTCGAGGAAGCCGGCTTCCCAATTTCTGCCTGGGGCATGCTATGCGCTGTCTCCATGAGAGGCTCCCGAACAACAACAGTGGTGGCACGAGCTTGAGCCAAAGAAACTGGAACAGTGGGAGCTGCACGAAGGTCTATGGTCACAGTGGCGAGGAGGGAAGTGTTATCAATGCTGCAGGGGAAATGAAAACGGGCGTGATGTGAATTAGCCCTGGAAGACAGACGGAAATGCCCCGCATAATTGAAGCGATTCCGTCCCCTCCCACGCCCTCTGCGCGGAGCTGGAAGCTGAACAGGACCAAACTCGGATGAATAGGACGAGGAATCAGAATTAGAGGGGGAGGAACGATTAATGGTGCGCCCCTGGACCCCCCCTCTCCTGCAGGGCATTCTTGGGCGGAGGCGCGGCATAGTGTGATGAGCAGCAAGAATAATGTGGGCGGGATGTGCAGGTGGACAAGCAAACTCAGAGACTGACGGACGCCAAACTGTGCAGGAGGCACAATTGGAAAAGTGAATGCCGGGCAGAAGCTCCACGCAACAGTTTAACACACAGCGCTTGCCATTGCTGGTGCGATAGCAGCGCTCAACCGCAGCAGGACGACAACAAACGTTGAGGGGAGAAACCAACACAGAATGTCCAGAATTCTCCATCGCGGTCGAATGAATACGCCGGTTTCGGGGAGAGAGCTCCCAAGGATAGGCATTGAACCAATGGCAGTGCGTGATAAAGACTGGATCATACGATGGGTGCAGTGGTGGTAAACCACGCCCGACCCATATTTGTGCGCGATATGGTTGCATCACACTTGTCAAGGTGTCCTATAAATTTAATTATATATGAATTTTAATGATATATTATAAGTTAAGTGTTTCAAATTTGTCATTTGAAATATGTATTATTAGGTTTAATGTGTGGTTAAATATATTTGTATAAACAGTTAAGTTTAGGCTAAATCATGAAGTTGTGTTGGCAAATATATATATATATATATATATATCTTTTGAATTTGAGAGAATGGGAGTTTCTTGAAAAATCAAGTTACTGATTACCAAATTGAAGGGTCAAATTTATTTCATGAGAGAAAACAAAATCTATATCTATAAATTTATACAAATTTAATTAGCTATAAGTTAATTTGTGACTAAAAAACAATACAATACATAAATACACACTCCATGATACAATACGAAACCTATTCAACTCTAATTTTTAGGTTTGTTAATATTTGAAATCTTACTATAAAAAATCAAATTATTTAGAAAAAAATTCTTCATTAAAAGCACCATATCATTCAAGGTTTTAAAATGTGTAGCTAAAATTACAATAAAACAATAGTAAGAAGAACTTATCATAATGACAGATAAATTCACAATTCTAAATAAAAAGTGGAAGAAATGTAGGATGAAAACTATGGGAAGGCCAATGAAATTGTTGATAAGGGAAAAAAACTAAATCAAGAGATAGAGGTTTTAGTGGATATTTAGAACAAGGAAGATGCTTCCAGGATTATCAACAATGAATGTACATTGCTATCATCATTGTTATAAGTTCAAGTTGAAGGTAGGGATCATCATTTAGGATTCAAGGAACCATTAAATGTTATATATGATGATGATTAGTCTAAAAATTCAATGTTATTATATATGTTTAACGAAGGATATCTTCTCAACATGCACATTGGAAGGAGGGGTATTCTTGCTCCTTCTAGATCTTGACACATTTTCTCTCTTTTAACTCCTACAAGGATATCAAGCATTAATCAAAGTAATGATTATAGGTTTTGGAGCAACTATGTGACAACAATTTTTGTTAATCCCTCTTGTAAATAAATTTCCATGAATTGTAATTCATGAAAATAATATATGGAAATTATGTTACAATGATTTTTTTTGGTTAAATCACATCCTTAGTTTTTGTGGGTTATCCTAAACCATCACAATTTGAAGGTGTTTCATAATTTGCATGAATTAAAGTGGTTTCAAAAAATTCCAATAAACCATGGTTTCAAGTAGTTTTCAATAATTTGCATGGTTTCAAGTGGTTTTCAATAATTTGCATGGTTTCAAGTGCTTTTCTTTAGTTGTTGTTACAACTCAATTTTTAACTACACGGTATCAATTTCAATACGTATTTTATCTTAGGTTTATTATTTCATTATCCATGTGTTTTTGGTTTTCAATCATATTTAATAATGCATACAATATGGAGCAAGTAATGTGAGAAGTGTGACAATTTGAATTACCTACAATCAAGTTTTTCATGTATTTCACATTTTTCGTGTAGTAGGGTACATCAAAAGTATGCAACACGAGTACTTCTTGAATGCAAAATTAAATTTTGCATCCAATGAGTGCTCCCACTTGAAACTTGAGTAAAATCATAGGGATACGAGTTGAAAATTTAGTTTTTTTTTAATTTTTTTAATTTTTTTGCCTTTTTATTCCAAAAATGGTGAATTGTCCCCCATGGTTGACATCATCATATTGAATCCTATTGGTTCTTATAAAGTTTATTTTTGTTGTACATTTTTGTTTTGAGGTCCATTTTTTACCTCAAAATTTGTCTAATGTGGATTCACCTTAGAGTAAAGGGGCTTGCAAGTGCAAGACAAGTCTCATATAAAAGGACAACAATTCAAAAGTTCTAAGACATACGTGATACGTTATTCACAACGAGTGTAAAATATCTCTACAATTGTTTTGTTTTCACGTTAGGAACAATTGTAATGTACTTTGGGAAGACAATGTAGATATCCAACGAGGTATCTTCTAATGTACCTAGGGAGGATACTATGGGTAATCTAGTGATGTACCGAAATAGATTATGAATGTAATGTGGCCATAATAATGGAATATGACCACTAGGTAATTAAAATGAAATAATATAATAATAAGGGTTAGTTAGCATACACCCTTGGAAATAATCACGAGAAATCATAAATACATGTGAGTATCATTGCATTAGAGATGTGTTAGATATATTATTTTGTATTAATCATGCCTTGTAGATGATACCTTCCATAATCAGTGATTGGTGGTGATACACTACCTTAAAATGTTCTTCTCTTTATATTCTTGTGTTTCTCATGGTGAATGTTTTGGTATATTCAGATTTTTAAGGTTTAATTTCTAAAGTTTATGGTTTAATCTTTCTTATATCTATCAAGGTTTACTAAAAGTGGTATCAAAGCATTTTCAAATGAAGAATGAAAGTAGTTTCAAAAGAAGACTATGCAAAAGTAGTTTAGACACAGGGTCTCATGTTGTGAATAAAGAAAAGAAGAGCACTATGGATATATTTTTCATATGACACCCTCATATGATAGGTTCATGGATGTATTCAACAAGAGAAGAGCAACATTGTTGACCATAGTTGCAAACATAATTTCATTTGTATCAATTTGGATAAAAGATTGCAAGTTCTTGCAAACAATATGCAAATCACATAAGTTGAGGGTATGAATCTTCAAACTTTCAAAGAATTTGAAGATTACTATGTTACATTCATATTTTAATGCTATAGATATTGATATCATTTTGGGATATCCTTAGATGGACTCAATATAGTTGATATTAATATGCAGAAGGAGTTTTTGAATTTATGGTACAAGGAAAAGAAGATCACACTACAAGATGTGTCTCTTAGTAAGAAATAACGCCCAAAAATGTAACATGAAGAAGTCACATAGAGAAAATAAATGTAGTACCTACTTTAATGAAGATTCTAGGGTTGAATCAGAAGAAAATTCATATAAAAACACATGTAAAAAATCCTTGTGAAGGACATAAAAAAGAATGAAGCTAAGGAGAAAAATGTTTCAAAGGAACCATTTATTGAAGAGTCAAAGAAAGAAAAAATTGATAGCTAAAGTTGTTTTATATTTCCACCCCCACCACTCAGAGAAATAATAGTCATAAAGGAAAGGGCATGAGCACCAACAAACTTACTATGGATCAACATGGAACTTGAAATGAAGGCAATATGGAGGGACATGTGGGACTACAAACATTAATGCATGGAGATACTTGATTAACATAGTGAAGACATGGTTCCTAAGGTGAAACTAAAATCAAGAATGAGAAAAGGCCATAGTTGGACCCCATGTCCACATTTCACTAGGATGGATGAATATTCATGCATGGTACTAACTAAATACATTTCTTAACATGTCATATTATATGGTTTCTTCCATTTTGATATTATATAACATCTTCTCATGTTTCAAGGACAAAAAAATGCAAAGGGGGATGGAATGTAATATGCATAGGAAGGATAATATGATTTCCCTAGAGAAATACCTTATAATACATATAGGGAGGATAGTATGGGGCACATAGGAAGGTACCCAAGGGGATAATGAATGCAATGTGACCATCTGAAATGGAATAAGCCTACTATGTAATTAATATAAAATAATATAATAATAAGGGCTCATTAGCATAAACACCTAGGAATGCCTATGAGAAAAGTATAAATATATATAAGTATCATTGCATTGGAGATGTTTGTTGTATTGTTTTGTAGAAATCATGTCTTGTCGAGTGATCCTTTCCATAAATATAATTTTTTGGTGTTACCCTAACTTTAGGGTTCTTGTCTCCATCTTCTTGTTTTCTTCATGGTGAATGTCTTGGAATTTTTGGAGTTTTATTGGTTTATTTATTAATTTTAAAATTTATTTTTCTTATATTTTTCAAGCTTTACTACAACAGTAGGATGAATTGCATTGGCTGAATGAGAAGAAAATGATGTTAGTTCCTATATGAGGCAAGTCTATGATTGCTTAAGGGGTTATATTGATACATGTTGTAGAAAAGTTTCTCCTTCTGTAATTGTAGTCTATAAATAAGCCATGGGCATCCAGCCATGATTCTTTATTGTACATTATAACATGTTTCATATAAATAAAGTTAAGGCATTTCCTTTAGGTGTCGACTATACTTATTTATTAGTTGTTTTACTTAGATGATGTTATGTTCGTTGTTTTGATTTGTGTTGGTTAAGTAATGAAATATTGGCTAAGTGTAACTATTGTAGGTTGTTTAAAGGTTGTGATAGATGAATGCCTATTGTTGGGTAAATTGGGTTGTACTGGACTTAGTTGTGCATCTAACATACTAATTATTAAGGTGAATTTATGAGTAGAATTTGAGTGAAGAGGTGTAGTCAAGTTGTTTTATGTGTAGATTTTCCAAGACACCATGGTTGAGGTAAGCACATAACTAGAGATGATGAAAATAAATTTTTTAAGCAACAACCTAGGTTTATGCTACAATCCCTCTTTTGGAGTAAAAATGATCCCTAAAACTCCAATTAGAATGGAGAAAGGTTTGCTTATTTTTGCCTCCCACAATGAGCATGGTTCAAATTACCACTAATGTGTTATTAAGAAGAGAAGGTAGAAAACTAAAAATCAATTGATTTATATATGATCCATAGCCAAATTAAAAAAAAACAACAACAACAACAACTCATCAAACAATTAATTTACCACACAACTTTTCATACAAAGTAACACTTCTATTGGTAAAAAAGTAGATAATACCATACAAATTAGCCAATTAACTAGTACATTAGACTCAACAACTAACTACAATTAAAATTCTGAAAACATTAAGTTGAAACATTTAAATTAAAAAAAGAGTATACACAAAGTTATTGTCTCAACTTAACTTATCTAGAGCATAGATCTTTAAATAATAACCATGGATACAACATTTAATTGATGATTATGTAACTTCCATGTTTAGTTTTATCAGTTGACATTAATATGTTTCAATAAAAAAAATAGAAATTTAATTAATTCACATTAATATGTTTCAATAAAAAAAATAATTAAAAAATAGAAATTTAATTAATTCAGATCATATTTAATGATAGTTTTTTTATACCAACTCATTCAAAATTTTATGTACTTAATTATCTGCATTAAATTGGAAAAAAATTAATAAAAAAATAAGATCTTTCCTTTTTAATAACATCCTTGTAATTAAAGCACATTGTAAAAAGAATAATAAATGTGATAGTAAGTAATCCACTATTAATATTTTAAATTTTATAATTCATTTTATTAATTTTTCCTTCAAAATTATTTAATAATTAATTATCAAAAATTCCATGCACAACTTAAAAAAAAAAGGTGAAACTATATAATTTTGAACATGACTCCGAGAAAAACTCACAAATATATTGTATTCTTTGCCATAAAATTAGTGTACTTTTGCTTTATTACAATGATCTTCATTATATGGTAAAACTTAAAATTATATATTAAAAATTCTAACATATTTTTTTAATGATTAAATAGCCTAAATTCATTCTAAAAGTTCAATCCAAGTAGTATACCAAAGGTTTTGGATCTACAATAATAAGAAAGGTAGCTTAATTAAGTTGATAAGTGTTTCTTTTTTCTTTGTTGGAATTAGCTACTTTAATGATTTTGCTAATTAATCATTTTTATAAAATAGTCTAAATTGAAAGATACCAATATATTCTAGTCATTGCCATACATCAACGAATAAAATTGCAAATGATAACTTCCATACATATCTAAATCACTTGTTTAAACCTCATTTAAATTAATTTTTTACAAAAGTGTGATTAAAAATTTACTGTAGCTACCCTTTATTGCCACCCTTTATCGCCATATATAATGATTAGGGAGAATGCAACCACTTATGAGGATTAAGGGAAAATAAAATAAAAAATAAAAAAATGTGTTAAAATGTGGTGTGTATTGAGATGTGTTTGTATGCAAGGTATGGCCACATGGCAACCATATTGGAGAATGGATAGTTTTTTTTTTGGTAATTGATTAGGTTATCCTGAGAATTTAAGGATTGAAAAGTAAAGAGAATTTTGATTTTGAAATTCATCATTTGATATTGAGATTAATTCTGATTGATTTTTTATTTATTACATTAATTATTATTATTATTATTATTATTATTATTATTTTTTAATTAATTTATTTATTTACATATAATTTGAGGTAGTTGGTATTATATTGTTATTGAATTATATATATTTTTACATATTTATTTTCATGTTGTTATATTGTTATAATATTAAATTATTTGATTAATTGAAACAATTGTGAATATATTAATTATAACATTTTTTGAAAAATGTTTAAATTAATATGTTAATATTCAAGTATGAGGGTTTCGGTAGTGCATTATATTAGATATTATTTTTGGGGTTCAAATGTGTTAAGTAAGTCATTCATTTATGACCATTTCTATGAGATGTAGTCGCAACTGACTAATTTCTCACTGCATTGGGTGATGCTCATAGGGGTGAAGAAGTGGGATTGAAACTAGTGAAATGAATCACATAGCATCAATCATCACTTCCGGGGCTTACACCCAGTAACCAAGACTTCCCGGGAGGTCACCCATTCCAGAACGCCTCTAGCTCAAACGCACTTAATTGTGGAGTTTTCCCCACAATCAAGCGCACTTAGCTTGCTACCCCATTTGCAAAACCTTAGCAAGTATTGTGCCTCATGAACCATTCAAGTAGAGATCTCTTTACTCTTCGTATTTAAGTATGAGGGGTTTCCGTAGTGCATTATATTGATATCATTTTTGGGATTCAATTACAATAAATAAGTCATTCATCTATGACCATTTCCATGAGATGTAGTTGTAACTGAATAATTTCTCATGATTTTTGAATAGTCCACTTAGCACTCATTGCATCGGGTGATGTTCACAGGGGTGAAGAAGTGAGATTGAAACTAGTGAAATGAATCACATAGTGTCAATCATCACTTCCGAGGCTTTCACTCGGTAACCAGGACTTCTCGGGAAGTCACCCATCCGAGAACGGCCTTGGCTCAAGCACGCTTAATATTCACTAATAATAATATTAACTAATTTATTTATTAACATTTATATATTGATATATTAATTAAAGTAATAATTCATACTTAAAAAAATATTTAAAATATAATTAGTATAGTTAATCACATTAGTCAAATATGAGCACATTCACACTTGGTCAATTTATGTTTATGTTTATGTTATTTAACAATAGACAACCTTAATTCACCCAAAGCATCACTCATTAAAACATTAATTAATTAATTAAAACATAAAAAATACTTAAAACATTAGTTAAAAAATTAATTAAAATATTAATGTTAATCAATTTAGTAATAATTAATTTACTAGTGTTAATTAATTTATTAAATATCACTATTAACACATTAATATTGTTACACTATTAACATTAATATTATCAATAACATTTAAATTTCAATATTAAATTTAACAATAAATAATTAATACTATTAATAACATTAATATTATTACCATAAATAATATTAATGTATTAAGAATAATATTAATAAATTTTAATTTATTGATATGGTTTATTAATTAGTTTTATTTAGTTTTAACATTAAATATCTTAAGTTATTCACCTATATAATGTTATTTAATGTTATTAGGTGTTAGATTATTAATATTAGTGTTATTGTTGATCAATTGAAGTCCTTAAGATGTTTCAAGTGACTAACATGGCACCATATTTATAGGTGAACAATTTTATTTTGGCCACGCAACATATGTGGTCACAACAATTCTTTCTAAAGAATATGCCTTAAAAATGGCATATTAAGCAAAAACAAAAAGCCATCATTGTTAGCAAATTGATCATGTGATAAGGTTCTTATGCACTATGGATTATTCATCCCATCTAAATCAATGGTTACCAATGTCTATTTAAACCAAATCACAGACCTACAAATGTCTTTGAACATAACTATGAGCCTCACCATTACATCTCATTTGAGTGAGACATTAAACCTTTCATTATAACATTGCAAGAGCTCAATTAAAAACTTGTTTTTGACTATGAATACATTTCTCTCCACCTCCATTACATCCTCCCAACATATGTCAATTAATACTCAACTTCGTAAAATATAAAGTCCACTAAACATTTTATGAAGTCCACTAAACTTAACTTATAGCCAACTTCAAATTTCACTTCAATTAACATAATTTAATTATATAACTCAAACTTTGATTTAAAGCTTTATTCAAATTCTTAAATACTTAGAATAAAATCCCTTATGAATTCATTTCAGATCAAGCATTGTATTCTGCATAAATTTTAAATTAAATTATGGTAAAATTTTACTCAGTAAAATTTATAATAAGGATTTTTTTTACTAACTAACTTTCTCTCCATAAACACTCTTTTAATTAAATATCATAAATTTAACTAAACCTCTTCATTAATTATTTCCAAACTATCCTAAATAAAAAATTTGGCCATTAAATATCTAATCCGTGTTTTCAACCTTTTTCGTCAGAGGGATTGAGAAAATCTTAGAGATTGAATATCTGATTGGTTGTTTTAAACTTTATTTTTAAAAAGTAACGAGTGGTGCTTTTCATTTTTATTTTTTTAAATTTCTACGATTCTATATAAAAGTTTATAAAAACAAATTAACTTGAATCCAGATTCCCTCTTAAAACAAATTAATTTAAGAGGGTTCGGGCCTATCAGATGAGATCGTCAAGTGTGCAAATGGAACGATGGAAATGGAACCTCCCGATGATCTCCCAGATGCGGAATTTCATGTAAGATTTTTACAAACCCTGTAAACCTGATCTTTCTTTCCATTCCCATGTTTGTCACATCAGATCAGTGGCCTTTTCTGAAACAGAAGGAATGTTTTTAGCGTTATCTATAAGCGAAGCCTTTCACAGTGATCTATAAGCGAATCCTTTTTCTTTACTGAATATTTAATTATGTTTTGGCAGTGGATGGTCGTTTGAGGCAACCAAGTTTGTCGATCCTCTGTCCAGCGTATAGAATGGATGATGGGGACACCCAATCCTGAGTCGGTTCCAGGAGAGAATAGGCCAGAACCATCCATGCCATCTATCTTTTTTAGCATATTTGATTTAGGAAGGGTGTTTGGCACCTGGTGTGCTTGTAACTTTTACCTTTACCTTTCATGGGCATCATGATGATGGGTTGGGTTGGCAATAATGGCACCAGCTGATGTTGACAGCTTGGTTCAAACTGTGAAGATGCCAGATCCGTCCACATCCTCTGTATTTGTATTTTTGTTTTAGCCAGGGTGAGGGGACTAGAGTGCTTTGCAACTGTTGTGCAACCTTTGTGATTGTAGGTTCTCTGATTAAAGATGCTCAAGCCCAGGTGAAGACACCGCTTACAGACGCTGACCGAGTTCGTTTAAATGGTGTAAAGGTATGGTGGCAAGGGGAAAGCATCTTTGTTAAAAATGGTCTCTAACAACTAAGGGCAGTAATGTCCTCTGTGATGCTATTTGGGTCACAGTTTTTCAAGATTGTAAAAATCTTTGATTGTTGTTGTAGGGAACTAGAAATTCATTGTGGTATTGGACGAGTTGTGGAATCAAGGTCGCATTTCCTACTCGAAGGAAGGATCTGATACAGAGAAGTCTATTAAAATACAGCCCCTCTCTGGGCACGAAGCGTGGATGTTTGCAAGAATAGCTTTCAAAGAGGGCCATGCTCCTATGGAGTTGGAAGACTCTGTTGTTGACAAGTATAAATGTTTCCTTTTGCATTAAACGCAGTATCCACAGCAATGAAGGGCCAAAACTGTGTAGATGAATGGGAGATTTCTTTACCTTTGATGAAACCCTCGGATCCATCTTTTCCACAGTCTCATCCTCCCGTTGATCAAGAGCTGCATCAGCCATTAAAATGGAGTTATGATTCATTGCCCCATTCAAAAATCGAGATTTGCTTCTTCTCTTCTGCTATGCTTATGGGAGACGCAGATTTGATGTGGACAAATTAGTACAAATATAGATTGCCCAACGGCTTGCTATGAGCAAAAAGGGAACCCATTTAATGGGCATGGCCATTGGGCGCAACTATGGAAAACTTCAGGTAGATCGTGGTTTGTTTCAAAATTTTAAAGATAAGGGGACTTAGGAAGTCAATAGGGCATGCCGTCAAAGAACTTATGATAATGTTCTTTCTGACATGGCAATTCATATTTGAGTTCCTGACATAATGATGTCTCTGAAACAAGGCAGGTTTTGCCTGAAAAGATATGCCATCTTTCTAGACTTCAATTATTTATTTAAAGTTTTCATTCTCTGGACATCTAGAATCATTTCCATCTAAGAATTGGAGAGCTTGAAAATCTCAAGCATCTTAATTTAAACGGATGCTTGATCTTATCGATGATTCCACATGAAAACTTTAAACTAAATACTTTGTATTAAATATTCAGTTCAATAGTCAACTCCTGTATTAAGAGTGGAAACTGAAGCTGCTGCAAATGTTTGGAGTTTGAAGGGTCTCAAAAATCTGAGACATCTGTATATGTTTGGAGTTTGAAGGGTCTCAAAAATCTGAGACATCTGTATTTTAAATATTAAACCAAGATGAAGTCAGGAATTAAAAAAAAAGCATAATGGGGAATTGGCTGGAGATGAGGCACTTATGGTTGAAGTAATTTATATGGGATAATGAAGGTTCTTCCCCATGATATGGAGGACATGAAGGAGCTACCCAGTTTCATTATGGCTTGTTACCATGGATATCAAACAATGGACTGTGGAATGCCCAAACTCTGTCCGTGTCTTGAACATATATCATTGACCTTCATAAAGATTTCCGACAGCGTTGGAGAAGCTATATCCAATTTGAGTCACGGGAAACAATGTTTTGCAAAGAGAATAACATGAAACTGCGCCTCCAACAATTATTCAGAAAACTGGGGAACTGTAAGTAACTGTACTTCTTATCCTTAAACTTTCATCATTTTCTCTTATAAATGTGATAAATGAATGTATAAGATTTTTAATATGTATGACCTTTTCTTATAAATTTTCGTCAACAATTGTTGTACAGGAAACGGTGGCTAAATGAATGTATAAGATTTTTAATATTTATAACCTTTTCTTTTTAAATTTTGGTCAACAATTGTTGTACAGGAAACCACGGTGGCGCTATTGGAGATGAGGAAGAGGAGCCACAGCCTTCGAAAGAAGATCCTTGTGGCAATTGAGCTTAGCAGCAATGCCCTGCCTTGCGGGAAAACCTGAGAATTTCTCATTAGGTTCTTCTCAAGAGATATTCAATATTTGTCGTGCTAGTATTAGTAAGTTGGCCTTATGGGAGGTGCATAACACAAAAATTGTGTAGATTAGGAAAATTTCTTTTAACTTGGAATATTGTTTGAACTTCATTTTATGGGAATGATGCATTGTTCACTGCCAAAGAGTATGAATTTGCATGATTGAAAAGCGTAGCTTGGATGATGCTACATGCACATGTTTACAGAAAAAACTAGCCTTTGTGTTGCTTCTCTGTCAAACACGGATGTTAGATCTGATATAACTGTTACCATTCATAATTTGACATATGACTTGTCTGCATGGTCTGTCAGCATATATCCATTGCAAGAATGTGGCATTCAATACTGCAAAGGTGAGTTGGTTTTCCTTGGTTGCATGAAGGTTGATTCAATTGGCATTGAACTGTTACCCATCGACAACAAATAAGTGGCTTGCCAATGGACATTAAATGAGCGGGGCTGTATATGTCCATTGTTAGATAAATAGCCTGCCAAAATCTAACAATGAGTATATACAGCCCTGCATTTAATGCCCATTGGCAGACTACTTATTTTGAGCGGTTACCCATCTAGCAGTGTTCTTAATCATCATTTTGTGTCTTGCATAATCATCTTATATTTCTGAAATGTTCTACTTTTGTATGGATAATTTTGTTGGGCTATGAAGGTGGTTATTATTAGCGGTCTGAGTGGTCAGGTGTTGAGATTTAGAAAGTGTGTGGTTGTCTATTGGTAGATAAATATAGACACCAAGCATAAGTTATCAAGCAACCACAAATATGGTGTTAATATTTAGATAGCGCGTGCTTATCACACTAAGCAACATTGTGTGCTTTCTTAACTATTTACAACCAAGTGATAAGAAAGTTGAGGTAAACTTTCTCGCTGATGCATCATTGCATCACCTTTTATTGAGTACTTGCCACACTCCCTTTGCAGGTTTTCTTGCCATTTGTCCACTATATGTTGGTTGATTATTGTTCTGCTAATACCGTTGTCAATCTACGAGTGTACCAGCAGTGAGTTTGTGTATTTCCCTATTTTTTCTGATTGTCATAACATGAATTACAGAGCAAACATGAAATACTGTGATACTGTTGAGTAAAAAATGAATAGGAATCAGTCCTCTGATCTGCTGTGTTAAGTTTCAGATTCATTGTGTATACACTATATAGTCACTAATTTAATGTAAATATAAAGTACTGTTCCATTAACTTATTAATTTAATGTATATATGAAGTATTGTTCCATTAACTTATATAGTTATTTATGAAGGGCAGTTGTTACTCTGTTCATGTAAATATCAGCAGTTGTCAGGTCTGAGGTGACTCCACTGTGAAATTATTTCAGTGATTTGCTTCAGTACATGGCATCACATATTTAAGGAATTGTAATTTTATTGACTCACCGAACATATTAAACCGTAGAACAAGAATTGATGATAATGGCAATGATGTGCTAGTGGTTTCATGAAAACTATATTAAATATGAATGTATATAGTTTTTGATAAATGGAGTGCATAGTCTGTCTGGTCAGTCTTGTCTCTATTCAAGGTCGTACTTAGATGTGGAAGAGTTTAGTTTGCATATAAGATTGAAGTCCCTGATAGGCCATAACTAGAAACAGTAATACACAGCCAACAATGGTTCCAAGTTCCAACATGTCTATAATGGAGTCTAAATTATCTTGTGGCTTTGTACCCTCCTCCTGGTAACATTTTTACAGCATCGCCATCTTGTTGGTTACGTTTTTGCTCACAGTAATCCTGTTGACCCGGGATACTCTCTATAATATCCTCCTCATAACGATCCAACAAAGTCACTCTATGAAGGGTTGAATGGTAAAATTCCCTAGCCCACCTCTCTATGCCCTGAAGAGAGGGTATGCCCTTCTCATTCAAGTCTTATAGTACCATAGATCAAAGGGTACACTGTTCTATAGCGCACAGCTACTAATTCCGTACTTAGTTTTTATCGTCGTGAGATGAAAGAGCATACGTAAAAAAAGAGTGTGTGGGAAGTACCTCTGAGTCTCACACTGATCATCTCATACTGGGTTGATGTCATTGATTCACTCTTTCCCATGGATGTGGCATGTAACATGAGATAAAAGCGTGTGGAAAGTGGTATTTGGTTTCACTTTTAGTGTCCAAAATATGGTTCACTGATTAGCTGTACGTGTATGACAGATGTTGCCAGATCTGACTTCCAAGGCTAAGGCCAAGGCCAAGGAAGGAAGCATTGATGTGATTGGAAGTTATGTATTCTGGAATGGACATGAATCAAAAGAAGGGCACTTTATGTTTCATTTCATAACTATCATACAAGTAATAAATATCAATTCTCAAATCCATCATCAAAATCTTTATGGTCGTTTTTTCTGTTAGTTTCATGTTCTGTAGCTTGTGCTTTTTGATTGGCCAGTAACATAACAAAGGATTTTTATTAAGTCACTGTGTTGAGGATTGCTTCAATTTAGTCGATCTTGTCGATATTTCTCAACTCTATGTTATTATAAGGATTGGTTTTCAAATACATTTTTCTAGGAAATCACATTAGAGATCATAGAGTCGATGTGTTTCGAAGTACTAAGTGTAGTTCATTATTTTGGGTTTGTTTTTTTCTATGTTGCAAGGGATTTACCCCTCTTTTGCCCCTCCCCTTCCTCGAAAAAGGGTTTTTATTCATGTCGTTGTGCTGAGGATCGTTGCAATTTAGTCAAGCTTGTTGAGATTATTACTCAACCAGCAGGGCTCTATGTCATTATAAGGATTGGTTTATTTAGTGTAGCTGAATGGACTCTTTTTTTTTTTTTCGTTTCGTATGTTGCAAGGGTATTTTCCCCCCTGGGAAAAAACCCGCGTAACTTGTGACTTCATGTTCTAGAGATTTTTGGATCCTTAGGAAACATCCTCAAATTGCTAAGGACTTCATCGAAGACTTACTGGCAATTCACTTGTATATTCTTCACCCTTGTGAGAAACAAGGTGTAGGTTTGAATGCACATATATAAGATCCCCAATTTTGTACGATTCCAACTTGTTGTGCTTCATAGAATGAATGAAACCATAGGTTCTCCAATTTCGTTCCACTGATGAAGAGCTTGCCACTTGTGATAGCATATGAGTGGCAAGACATTACAAATAAACACCATTTGCCCCATGACAAGTCCTCCATTTAGCTAGGTTCATTGTCCTCCTCATCCAAAAATGATGTCTGCAAAATCCTCTAATCAAGCAGCGAAACAAATCAAATTCCTTCTTGCATCAATTTTGTAAAGAAGTTAGAAACAACCTTTGAAAATATTTCTTCACTCCATTGGCCACCTCCTTGTTCCTATGTTGGGCCTTCCTCTTCCCATTGCTTTGAGCAATGAAATTTTTATTATAAAATTATGGATTTAGAGCATGTGCACGCAGAGCATGTGCCACAGTTTACAATGAAGTGTTAAAAGCCATTCCACTTTGTAATAGTGATGGACCTCGAATGCTCCACAAAATTAAAATCAACAAAAGAGTGAAAGCCTTTTGTGTAATAATTTCCACAGTGTTATCAACTTTGGTATCAATGCCATCATAAACCTCTCCCAAGAAAGGTTTGCCTATGTTTGCATCTAGGAGAAGATCAAATACAGGTAATGTGAGCTTGAGTAAGAAATCAATCTTGCTCCACCAATCTTCATCAATTGACATCCTCTACACCATACTTCCCCTCTCTGAACATGCCTCTCCTAACTTAACCCAAATTGCACCCACACCATACTCATTAATGCAAGTTTGACTTCAACAATGTGGCGCAACATGATGAAGTTTGAGGAAGCTCAGTGGAAGATCTAGGTGACCCTCCCTTGTGGGAACCCACACTTCCCAGTTTGTGACCCAATTTCTCAGCCTTGCAACCCTCGGGTCCCATAATAATCTTGAAGTGAGGTCACCTTATGGGCGTTGCACCAGTCTAGGCATTCTTTTGACCACCTAGTGCTCCTGCAGATCCACCCACTCACATAATCCTTCGTCACAACCCCAAATAAGGAAGACTCCATAGTGTTGAAGACTATCCTGCCAGGGCATCCCATGAAAGTCATCATCTACCAATCCTTGTCTAGTCCTTGGTTAGAATAATAACAGGGAAGACCCTCATTAGCCCGTAGTGATAATCTAGACAATCCCATACTTGTCTCCATAGGGAAGATGCCATCTTATCATTGTCATCTCAATCATCCTCTTGGAGAAAGGTGGTCTACTTCCCTAATGGATCCTTGGAAGCCAAATCCAATTTGAAAGCCCAATTGCTTCCCATTCCTGTCGTCTGCCACAATGTACTATCAATGTCCATTGGGAACCCCATGTGCCATACAACTAATCCCTAAATGTGGCTAATAGACACATATGATACCCATAACCGACTTAGTGTATGCGGATCTGTCTTGCTTCAACGAATCATCACCACTAAGTCTGCCATCTGAATCCTCAGTAATGTGTCAATATAGTGTCTGAAACCCAGGCTCCATACACAATATCCACTGCTCATGTAAGATCTCGACAAGCCCTACTGAAGTAGAGGCACATGTCTTCCCCATGATCAACTCCCCAAGTGTGGGCTTAGAGATGAACGATATACCACTCTCGCAGAAGATCACCTCATCTCTAAGCCTTGGCTGCTAACTCACGTCCCAACCCTGCTCCTCCACTAGGGAATCTCTATTGTGCCCATGATGCCCTGAATCTCATAGAGTCGTCTTAGGCAAATCTCCCAAGTCCTATTATCTAAAGTGTGGGCTTTGATCAGACACAACAAGGCTCCCCTCAATCGCCTGTGATGCCAACGAGTGAGAGATGCCTGGGTTCCGATGCATATGGTTGAGAACTTGTGTGGACACTCCTGACCAACCCCGTGATCAATTCGCTCTCCAAACCTGGGTATGTCCGCCTCAATGGTTTGCTTGACACTCTCATCAAGAAGTCTCCTTGCTAGCAGCACTCTTGGTTTGTAGTGCAACACCACATGCCACTGCATATAACCATGTTTCCTCATGCCCCCTGTCATACGATTGCACCCAGTTGCGCATCTTTGTGCACCACCGAACCCCACTACATGCCCTCACATTGCCCTAGATCAGTTGGCATCCTTCCTGCATCGATGTGTTTGTCACAGTATAAGGAAATGCACTGTGATGTGAACCGCTCCTCCTACACCTTGGTACGGCCCTGCATACCACTACACAACACCACACACCCTTGTGATCCTCTACATATCGCTGCACATAGTTGCATGACCCTATACCTCCCTAGATTCCATGGTCTAAAATTGAGTCAATAAGTGTAAGCTCGCATGATGTCAGTCTCAATGTGTCCACTCTCTTATCTCCATACCCTCATATGAGTGGACCTTCCCTCCTGATCCTCCCTAAGAGATTTGATAGGTGAATCTCCCTATGGTAGTGTCACTAGGGTGTTGCTCCTTGGTGATCCTTGTGCCCCAAATATCCATGGGGAATCCTCCTTTCCATACAAGGAACTATTTGGTGGCATGCTAATGCCACCTCCTTTGACAATCTCCTACCAAGGTACATTGATCATCCAATGACCCCACACACGACCAACATGCCATGACAACTCACAAAGTCTTCCCGCTCCCCTGTCAGATCATATCAGTGGCCCTTTTTTAAATGGAATGAATGATTTATATCAGTTACAAAATGTTTATAGAGCACATGGTCAACAATTCGAAACAATAATGTCCATTATTTCTCTACGCGAAGAGAATTTCTTAGTGCTCACATAATTTGTTAATGAATCTACAACATTGTTCAAAGTGTTCACCTAAACCAATAACACCTTATTGTTTTCAATCATATCTCTCACAAAGTGATACTGAACATTGACACGCTTTGTCTTAGAATTATAAATTATCTTAGTTATAACAAACGAAGTGTCATGGAATAAATCCCTCACTCTTATGAGCCAATCACGGCCATCTCTTGTCGGTCATATAGCAGCCACCCATTGGGTGTGCTATCACATCACAACATGTGCAAGGGAAGTGAAATTCTTGCTGCCAAATGAAAGCTTAGTGGAAGATCTAGGTGACCCTCCTTTGTGGGAACCCACGCTTCCCAGTTTGTGACCAAACTACTCAACCTTGCAACTCTCAGGTCATGTAATAATCTTGAAGTGAGGTCACCATGTGGGCGTTGTGCCAGTCTAGGCATTCTTGCGACCCCCTCGTGCTCTTGCAGATCCATCCACTCCCACAATCCTCCGTCATAGCCCTAAATAAGGGCGACTCCATAGTGTTGAAGAGTATCTTGCTAGGGCATCCCGTCAAAGCCATCATCTATCAATCCTCGTCCAGTCCCTAGCCAAAATAATAGCAGGGAAGGCCCTCCTCAACCCATAGTGATAATCCTGACAATCCTCGACCTGTCCTCCCAGGGAAGATGCCATCCTGTCACTGTCATCTCAATGATCCTCCTGGTGAAAGATGGTCTATTGCCCCAATGGATCATTGGAAGCTAAGGCTAGTTTGAAAGACCATCACTTCCCATTCATGTTGTCTGCCACAATGTAGTATTGATGTCCACTGGGAACATCGATACTACAACATATGTACAACGAAAAGCTAGTATATATAAAACATTCTTATGACATCCACACTTCTTCTGGTAGGTCCCCATTTGAAACTTGCTTTGGATATTTTCCACATTCATCTTTGGATATTGCATGCAAACAACAAGGAGCGAAGGAGGATCTTATAGGGGGATGCCATAAGGGTAGAAAAAATGTTGAGAGATTAAACAAACCCATATATAGGTATAAGAGACACTCTGGAAGTCACAAGAAAAATATAAGGCTAGGCATGATAATCACAAGATAGAGAAGTCCTTCAAGTGGGAGACATAATATGGTTACAATTGAACAAGGAGCGACTACAAGGTCCTAGTAAGAAAATCAAAACTTTGCAATATGGTCCCTTTGAGGTACTAGAAAAGGTGGGATACAACACCTATAGACTCGATCTATCCCCTTGCACATTTACTCAATAGTGAATATATAGAATTTGAAACTTTATGAGCCTTCCATGTTAGATCTGGAAAAGGAATAGGTCTTACCATTTGTAATGGATGCAACAAAGAATTCTCAATTTGATTTTGCCTTGATTAAATAGAGAAAATTCAAATTTCCACATCAACATACAACTTGATGATGTTAACTTGAGTGACATGGCTTGTGTCACCTAGTTTACTCAGTAAATTCGACTTGTAGGAGTCAGAGTTTAATTTAGCATGTATGATTGCTAATTTGTAGCAATCAAGGTCAGTCATCTAAGATTGTTTTCAGTTAAACAAGTTCCAAATGTTGGAAGAATTGGTGGAGGGTCAAGTTGTGTATTGGGACTTCAGTCAAACTCAATGATCATTTAGTTAATTGATCAATCAACCCAAAATAGCTAGTGCATGCAGAGAATTCGAGTTACCCATCTGAGATAGAGATTCCAAGGCAGTGTAACGTCATTTGTAGATTAGTTCTGAGTGTATAGATGTTACATGCAGTCAGAGGAAGGACCTAGAGGAATTGCGCAATCCAATGGAGGAAAATTCCTAGAAAATAGGGGCTAATTCCTCAAGGAAAATACAAGGAAATAGGAGCTCAAGCCAAGGCAGAAATTGACTAATTCTGGATCAGAGGCCTTCAGTGAGCAATGAGATAGGTTGAGCACTTGTAGGGTGAATTCAGTTGAGCAAAGAAATTGTAGTCCATCTCCATTCTTCTAATTAATGCAAGAGGCATTGGGGTTTTTAGCCGATTGCTTTCCCTGATAAAAATACTTGTTGCATGTGTGTGATTTCTTATTGCATGTCTAAAATTTTTGTTCTAAATTGTGAAATAATGTTCGCAAAATAGTAGAGTAGGTTTGTGTCTTATGATTTTTGCAAAAACTTCATGAGCAATTGCAAATCTACAACATAATTTCTACATGGTATCAAAGCTCGATTCACACTAGAGCAGAAATTCGATATTGTTTCTCAAAGGCTCGAATTTGGAGATCAATGTTGCAGGTTTTCTTCAGAACTGAGCTGATGGCTTTCAACATATTAAGTCTAGAGTATGCCTTGGAAGTCACCTCGAATATTGTTGCATAGAAGGATCACATGGACACTGTATTCGATGACAATGCACTGCTAGAATACATCAAGTCGGATGTTGCAAAACCACAAGCATCTGATGCCCAAAACCTTGCTAAGTGGAAAAAAGATGTAGCCAAAGCGAGCATACTCATATTGGAGAGAGTACGAGATCATATTGTCTCGAATCTCCACGGAAAGGAAACTTTGTTCACGATGTGGAAAGCACTATCAGAATTATTCGAGAATAATAGTGACCACAAGAAGATGGCACTCAAGGGTAAACTTCGAAGTATCAAGATGTAGAAGAATGTCACAATTCTCCAGTATCTTAGTAGCTTCACAAAATGTCGTGATGAACTTCTCAGGGTTGGTGTTAATGTCCCTAAAGAAGGCTTGGTAAGCCTAGCTCTTTTGGGCTTTCCCAAGAGGTGGCACAACTATCAAGATTCGGTGAATGGGAGGGAGAAGCTACCGAATTGGGAGCGTTTATGGTCTGATTTGGTACAGGAGGAAATAAGAAGGCAATCAAGAAGATCTCAGGAGAATTAGGTGAAGCCTTGGCTTCACTATTCGAGCCTGACTTTACCCTCATTGCATGCATGACTAACATAGTGATGGGGAGCATGTGATACTTGGATTCAGGTGCCTCGTTCCACATGATGGGGAATATATATTTTTTCAGTGACCTAGAGGAGAAAGACTTGCAGATCCACATTGAGACGGGGGATGACAAAATGTACAACACGATCAGGGTTGGTACAATGAATTTTTAGAGGGAGTCAGGCTCCCCCCTCAGGCTCAAGGTTGTCATGTTCGTTTCGGGCCTAAAGAAAAATCTCGTCTTTGTTGTAGTTTTGGAAGACTGTGGATATGATGTGATCTTCAACAAAGGAAAGGAATTCCTGAGACACAACCACAATATAGGTGAATAAGAACGGGGTTTAGGTGAAGAACCTGTACAAGCTAGATGTGGAGGATTGCGTTGCATTGAGCAAAAAAACAGAGAAGGTGCAAAGTCGTGATGTCGGTGAACTTTGGCATAGAATACTTGGCCATTTGCATCATGGAGCTTTGAAGATCATGTAGCGGATCACCATAGGACTTCCCAAAGAAGCACTTGAGCAACAAGATGTATGTAAAGGATGTACTTTGGTGAGTACACAAAATCCACTTTCCACGATGAGGACAACAAGTCACATGCAGTTCTAGAACCACGCTGATGTTTGTGGACCTTTCTCAATAGCCTCCACTTCCAGAAAAATATTTTGTCTTTTTTATCGATGAATTCTCACGCAAGTGTTGGATCTTCTTCATGCAGAAGAAGGAGGAGACATTCTCCAAGTTTGTTGAGTTCAAGGCACTAGTGGAGAAAGAAACATGAAAGAAAGTGAAGGCTCTCGAGAGCGATAATCGAAGTGAGTACGTCTCAAATGAGTTTAAAAGTTTCTGTGTGAAAGAAGGCATTCGACAAGAGTTGACAACACCCCACAACCGATTGCAGAACGGGGTGGTTGAGTGGAAGAACCCTAGCATTGTGGGAGCAACGAGGGTGATGTTGCATGACCAAGGCCTACCTCTGCACTTGTGTGCCTAAGCATGCAACAAAATAGTCTATTGTAGAACCAAAGTCCTCATCAAATTTTGGGCATGATTACACTCGAGGAGGCTTTCTCGGGAGGAAGACGGATGTGTCACACTTTAGTATATTTGAAGCCTTTACCTACTACCATGCATCCAAATATTCCAAGAAGAAGTTAGAGTTGACAACAGATTTGGGGATATTTGTGTGGTACACAAAAACTCCCCAAAATTACCATGTGTACTTTCCATCCCTCATAATGCCATTGGTTCGAAGGGATGTAAGAATTTACAGGGTAAGTTCCGTAGATCAAGAACCAAAGTTCACTGCTCACAAACAGATCACAAATTAGTACACAGTATAATCACGTGGTTAAAACCCTCAAAGAGGGAAATAGTCCACGGCCTGAGCCAACGCGGCCACTTCAGGAAATTTATTAATATAAAAAGAAAAGTTACATATGTTTCTCTTGTAAATGGTTAATCAACAAATGACCCTCCATGCTCTTTAAATAGAGTTCATGGACCAATCAGGTGTTAAGCCACGGATCAAGTGTCGTTAATACCGAGGAGAGAGTGAACCGTCGGATCACTACAAATCATGACCGTCGGATTATGAGTTACAAATATACATGGTAAAGAAACACACTTTACCTAACTCTACACTAGACTAAGTTATTCTTAACTATTTCCTATGTGTTGAAATATCCTAACATCCCCCTTTAAGAACAACTTGGGATAGGATTGAAGGATTTACAAAAGTGACACAAAAGGAGCCTATTTCCTATGTGTCGAAATATCCTAACATCCCCCCTTAAGAACAAAATGGGATAGGATTGAAGGTTCTTGAGTGACACTGTGGGAGAAGGAAGGAGGCATTAGAGCCTATCCCCCTTAATGACACTTTCTGAACTCCGGCATGGATTGAAGTTGGTAAACTTCGCTTAAATAAAGAAACCTTGTAAAGTTATCGACTACTTGATCATTAGTTGGACGGTACTGCACTCTTCTAAGAACACGATCATGAATGAGCTTTCGATGAAGTGTATGGGTGTATGTGGAGTTCGAAGTCCATTTCATCACCAGTGATACTGACTGGATCTTTGCACATAGGTAAGATGGCATCGTTATATGAAAAATTGTAATTGGATGTTGTTGATGAAGATTGAATTCGGAGACGGGGATTTACAGCAAGCCATAGCTTTCCTTGTTAGCTTATTTACCACGATGCTCTGCTTCTGTTGAAGAAAGGGAGATAGCACTTTGTTTCTTACAAGACCATGTAATAGGTCATGAACCAAGAGTGAATACATATCTTGTAGTAGAATTTCGTTCATCAGGGTCACCAACCCAATCAAAATCAATGAAACCAATCAATAATGGAGATGCTCCTGTACTGTAATGAATCCCGAACTGAACTATACCTTGAATATATCGAAGTATTCTTTTAGCTGCTTTCCAGTGACTTTCATGAGGTTGGTGCATAAACCGAGCGACAAGACCAACGGCAAAGGAAAGGTCGGGACGGGTATGGGTTAGATACAAAAGTTTACCAACAAGTTGACGGTATAAGGTAGCATCAACTTCAGGGGTAGTACAGTTGACTGAAAGCTTGACTCCAGACTGAAAGGGAGAAGGGGCAGGCTTACAGTCTTCCATGTGAAAGTGGTGTAGAAGATCACAGGCATACTTGGACTAAGAGAGGGTGTTAAGTCCCTATATTAATAGTGTAGCCCCTTATTATGTTAGTGTAGCCCCCCTTATTGTTATTATTGTACCTCTGTAACCCCCAGATTGTTATTATTGTGCCCTTAAATTATTATTGTTAGGTCGGCTAGGATTACATTGTGGCCCACTAGGATTACATTATGGCCCCATGGACTCCTATATATAGAAAGGAGGTTTTGTAAATTGTATCATCCAAAAATTGTTCATTCATGTAATGTATTGGAGGTTGCCCCCTCGAAGTGGCTTATTTCTAAGGCGTTGATATCTCATTTCTTCTATTTTTGGAGTTGGTTACACAACATTTGGTATCAGAGCTTTCGATTCTAGGGTTTCGCTGCTCCAAACAGGTCATCGTGGCATTTTCGCTATAAATTTTTTTCTACGAAGTTTCAGAAGCTCAAATTTTTAGGGTGTAAAGCCAAAATCTTGAGGAAGCTTGTATAAAAATTTCAGAGCTTGGTTCACAATATTGTCAGAGATATGATCTGTGGAAGTAAGGTATTTTTTCAGGCTCCTAAACAGGTCATCGTGGCATTTGCGCTATAAAAATTTTTCTACGAAGGGTCAAAATCTGAAATTCATATAGTGTGAAGCTGAAATCCAGAGGAAATTCGTCAAAAAATTTCAGAGCTTGGTTCGCAATATTTTTGGAGATATGATCTATGGAAGGTAGTGCTTTTTCAGGCTCCTGAATTGCATCTCAAAGAGGTGATCGTGGGAAAAGTTCAATAACTCTCTCTCTGGGCATCAGATTGGAGTTCCATAAAAAGTGGTTGCAAGTACACTGACTGTAGTTTCTTGGATATCAATTTCAGAGACAAAGGATGAAACAGTGACACGTGGCAAGTCGTACAAGTTCGCTCTACTGAACCAGTGCATAATTAGGTCATTGTGGGAGAGTGGACACAACTTTTTCTTGGAGAATCAAAATCAGGTCAGACTGGTGGCATTCAAAAGAGAATTCAGAGGGCTACTACAGGGATGAATTTCAGATATTGAAGATTTTCAATTATATAGATAATTCAATTTCAATATCGAGCTCCTCAAAGCAAGTAAAGGTGTGTATTTTTTTTTCCAAATTCCATAAATCATGTTTGAAGAATCAGTTTGAAGTGATTCCCAAGGGCCTATTGAGCATATATTCCAGTATTTCATTCTGAAATGCCTCCTAAAAATAATTCAACACAATAAGCCTCAGAAGAAATCCTATACTATGATGCATGACCCATTAAGCCCTATGAGTATGAGATATCAAAATTACGGTACCAAGTGCAGCAAGTTTCAATCTTACGAAGAGCAATTGAAGATGAAATAGATGGTTTAAAATCGAAATGGAGGCTACGTTGGATGGTTTGAAGGATCAAATAATAGCTAATATGGATGATAAATTAGTGGAAGATCACATCGAGCATCAAAATCAAGTTCTCCAACTCTCAAAGAATAACCTAACTTTGGTGCAGAATCTAATGAAACAATAGGAAGATCAACATCACATCGAAAGAAGTTTTGAAGCAGTCATAGAACAAGAACTCGACAAGTACGATCAGTTTTAGAGTATCTCAGCAAGTGGAAGAACTTTCTTGTAGAGGATTCCACATGGGAGTATGATAATTTTATACAAAATCATCAAGAAATAATCAAGCGTTGAGGACAACGCTTGTTTGAAGGAGAGGGGCATGTTAAGTCCCTATATTAATAGTGTAGTCCCTTATTATGTTAGTGTATCCCCCCTTATTTTTATTGTTGTACCCACTGTAACCCCAGTTGTTATTATTGTGCCCTTAAATTATTATTGTTAGATTCGGCTAGGATTACATTGTGGCCCACTAGGATTACATTATGGCCCCATGGACTCTATATAGAAAGGAGGTTTTGTAAATTGTATCATCCAAAAATTGTTCATTTATGTAATGTATTGGAGGTTTCCCCCTCAAAGTGGCTCATTTCTAAGGCGTTTACATCTCTTTTCTTCTATTTTTGGAGCTGGTTACACAACAGAGGGTAATGCCTTCCTTGGATTGCAAGACTTAAAGACCAAGGAAATAATGTAAGTGTCCTAAGTCTGTCATTTCAAACTTCTTTTTGAGGCTAGACTTCACCTGGTTTATATGGTTGGGATCACTACCAGTAAGGATAAGATGATCAACATAAAGAACAAGGATGGTGAAGGAATTACCCACTTTCTTGGTGTAGACAATGTTTTCAGAATGACACCTAGAAAAGCCATTATCGAAAAGAAATCTATCCATTTTGGTATACCAAGCCCGAGGAGCTTGTTTGAGACCATAGGGAGACTTCCTAAGGCGACAAACAAGGCTACAGTCATTTTGGATAAAGCCATGGGGTTGTTCCATGTAGATTTATTCATGCAAATCTCCATGTAAGAAGGCAGATTTAACATCCATCTGATGGACTTCCCATTTAAAGGAGGCAGCAAGGGAAAGAACAAGGTGGATAGAATTCATTTTGGCAACAGACAAGAAGGTTTTAGTATAGTCAATGCCTTCAACTTGTGAAAATCCTTTAGCGACAAGACGAGCTTTATGTCTATCCACTTTTCCATCTGGTCCAAACATGGTTTTGTAAACACATCTGCATCTAACAAGTTTTCTTCCTTTTGGAAGAGGAACAAGATCCCAAGTATCGTTCGCCAATAAGGAACGATATTCTTCATTCATAGCTTCATCCCAATCTGGATGACCGGAAGCTTCTTCAAAGGTTTCTAGATTAGGATTTTCTGGAACTTGAGCCAATAAGGAAGAGGCTATTTCGAACTGAGAACGTGTACGTCGTCGATCTGTAGGGTCACCTGTAAGAGAACCTGCTGCATCCCGAGTAGAGCGGACCCATCTTGGAAGTTGTGGAGTAAAAGGAACAATTTCAAGAGGTGGAGGAGGATTGTCATCCTCGTTGTCATCATCTGAACTAGAAGGAATGCTATTAAAAATAGAAGAGAGAGAGAGAGGTGGCACATATGCCGAATCAGGCTCACATGCCAAAGGTGGCACACCTGCCAAACTAGGCTCGCAGGCCGATATATTTTCATCAAATTTTACATCTCTTCTAATGATTATATTTTTGGATTTTGGTTGAAGAAGTCTATATCCTTTCACATCTTCAGAATATCCAACAAAAATGCATTTTTCACTCTTAGGTTCTAAGGCTTTATGTTTCGCATCTAGAATATGGGCCCAAGCGTCACTTCCAAAAACATGAAAGTGACTTACATCTGGTTTGATTGAGCTCCAAGCTTCTTCTGGAGTTATATTCTTTAAAACCTTAGCAGGAGTGCGATTTACTATGTAATTTGCATAGTTAATGGCTTCTGCCCAAAAATTGAGACCAAGTCCTTTAGATTGAAGCATACAATTAGCCATTTCTTTTAAGGTGTGATTATTCCTTTCAGCTACACCATTTTGTTGTGGCGTATATGGAACAGTATGTTGCAATTGAATGCCATGCTCAGTGCAGAAGTTGATAAATTTGTTGTCAACATATTCTCCTCCATTGTCTGATCTTAACTTAAGAATTTGATGTCCAGATTGTTTCTCAACGAAGGCCTTAAAGGCCAAGAACATGTTAAAAACTTCACTCTTGAGCTTTAGGAAGTATACCCAAGTGCGTCTAGAAAAATCATCAATGAAAGTTAAGAAGTACTTGCAACCAGAGAAAGAAACAACAGGAAGTGGACCACATAAATCACTATTCACAAGATGCAAAGGGGTTGAAGCGTGCCAAGAGGCACGTTTGTCAAAACTATCTCGATGATGTTTTCCGAGTACACATCTGGAGCAAACACCATCTCGGCAAGATACTATAGGAAGACCCGTCACCATATTTTCCTTACATAGAGTTTGAAGAGAGTGATAGTTTAGGTGACCAAATCGCTCATGCCAAAGTTTGCTCACTTCATCATTATGAGCAACAAAAACAGAGGGAAGACATGATGACCCAAAGTTGTCAAACATATACAACCTTGTGGAATAACCAACAATTCCAGTAGCTAAAATATGTTTAGGATCTTTGAGGTCCTTGATTACAACATCATGAGGTGAGAATTCAACTATTTTCCCTTCACCTAAATGAGTTATCTGATAAACAGAGAGAAGGTTGGATGACAAGGTAGGAACACATAGTACATCATTAAACTGACCATTATCTAGATGAATGGTTTTAGATCCTACAACACTAAGAGATCTATCATCACCAACATAAATATGTTTGGTGTTACAATCATTTAAAGAAGAAAACATGGCTTTATTTTTGGCCATGTGGTAAGAAGCTCCAGAATCAATGAGCCACTCATGAGAAGGAGAAGAGGAAGATACATATAATGCATAACCAGATCTTGATGCTTGACACCCACAAGCAGAAAGTGCCATGCCTGAAGATGAAGGTGAAGAGTGCTCCAAATTAATGTTGTGCTTCTTCATTGCTGCTTCTAAGGCTTCCATCTTATTAAAACATTTGGACTCTATATGGCCATCACGATTCCAGAAGTTGCAATGTCTATCTGTCTTCTTCCCTTTGTTTTTATTTGCTTTATCATTTTCGTGATTTGATTTTTCAGTTTGCGGCTGAAATTGCTTAGGACCCTTGTTTGGTTTAGGACCATACCTTTTAGGACACTACTTCTTGGGATTTTTTTGATATGGTTGTTGTTGGGCTGCTAATGCTTTCTTAGAGGCGTTTCCAGGAGTGATAAGACCAAGGTGTAAGAGTTTTTCTTGTTCTCTTATCAAACAATCACAAAAGGAATCAAAAGAGGGATTCTTGTAGGTGGTTCCTGAAGAAATGGTGGCTTCTCTAGTGGAATGGAAGGCGGAAACAAATACAGAGTATGCAGGACCAAGCTTAGCAAGAATGCAATAGATGAGGCTATCATCTTCCTTTTTGACCTTACAACCTTCTAAAAAAAGTCTAAGGGTCTTGAATTTGGACAAAAAATCTTCAATAGAGGGGAAATTATTAGGGTCCAAAGTAAGCAACTCATTTTCAAGCTAGTGGGCCCTGATTTGATTTTGAATGCCAAAAACAATATTTAGCTTTTCCAGGGCTTTATCAGGGGTGTCAATGTCAAGGATGTGAAATCGAAGATCTTGAGCAATGGACATTCCTATCAACCCTCGTGCTTGATCTTGTTTATTTTCCCATTTAAGAACTTTATCATCATCAGAAGGTTTAGTTTATTGACCTGTGGCTATTCTATAAAGCCCTTTACTTCGAAGTATATCTACCATGTGAGGTAGCCATTGGAAATAATTGGTGCTGTTAAGAATAATTGGGCATGCACTTTTTTTTTTTAACAACTGAAGCTGAGAAAATGTGAAACTAACTGCTCAAATGGAAAGATCTCAAAAAATTAGGTCGTTTAAAAAAAAACAGCTCGAGAAACAGTTTCCAGATGAAGAAGTTATGCCCTTTTGAAAACACAAGTCAAGGGGAGCATTAGTTCGTTGTACTAACGCTCTGTTTTAGAGGATCCCCAGCGTTACTAACGCACATGTCAAGCTCAAGGAGCGCGTTATAACGCATTGTCAAGAGCAGAGAGTCGCGTTAATGGGCCTTAGAGCGATTTCCAACTAACGCGGGTTGATTTCCAAACAATTTTTTTAAGAAAAATAACTCTCTTTAATCTGTTTGGCTGTCAACTGTTCTTCCGTGTGTGTGCTTTTCCTGCACACAAAACCGAGCAAACAAAGAAATGCAAGCCTTACGACAGACTGTTAGTTCTTCGGTTAGCCTTACCAAAAACTATCTATTTTTTTTGCTATTTCTGATTTCTCGAGATCGCACAAAGACGCAGGGAAAGAGTATATGTAGTAAAAAAAAACTTTCTTCCTATTTCTGATTTGCCGAGATCGCACACAGCGCAGGGCAAAGAGCATACGAAGAGAAGATGATATAGATCCGGCAAATAAATAAAACCTAAAAACCGAAATAAGTAGAGGGAACTGAAATAAGAAGAACTATTAACAAATATAACTGCAAAACAAATACTTTACTCCAGATCTAAACTGACATAACTTGGGCAACTGAAAACATTTTCGCATGAAACAAAAGGCATTCCTCATTGTAAAAGACGCTTTGGACACAACAAAGCAGTTCTTCAGGCCCGAAAATGTTCAAAAATAATAGATCTAGAAAATGACAATCGCATGCAGTCAAACCGGCTTCGGATTTGGATCAACAATGGATGCGACCCTCAAAATAGCTCTAATACCATGTAGGAATTTACAGGGTAAGTTCCATAGATCAAGAACCAAAGGTCACCGCTCACAAACAGATCACAAATCAGTACACCAGTATAATCACGTGGTTAAAACCCTCGAAGAGGGAAACAGTCCATGGCCTGAGCCAACGCGGCCACTTCAGGCAATTTATTAATATAAAAAGAAAAGTTACATATGTTTCTCTCGTAAATGGTTAACCAAAAAATGACCCTCCATGCTCTTTAAATAGAGTTCATGGACCAATCGGGTGTTAAGCCGCAGATCAAGTGTCGTTAATACCAAGGAGAGAGTGAACCGTCAAATCACTACAAATCGTGACCGTCGGATTATGAGTTACAAATATACATGGTAAAGAAACACACTTTACCTAACTCTACATTAGACTAAGTTATTCTTAACTGGATGTAAAATTTGATGAAGAAAAGGCCATGCAGTGCTCTCTTGAGAGGGAGATTAAGATCCCACTAGAGGAGGAGATTTTAGCTGCAAAGGAGGAACCTCAAGAAGTTGTGGAGAAACCAAAAATTGAGGAGGAGAGAGTGAATACCACCACTCAAGCAGAACCATCCAGAGAAGGAAGGGAAATTGAGACACTTGTGTAGGATGCGAGGGAGAATGTGGGTGCTCCTTCAAATTATCACAAGCAAAGAAGGTCACCAGATCAGTACACTAGCTACATGGCTCTAATGACTGAGCTTGTAGAGGCTGAACCATCCTCATTCGAGGAAGAAATAGAGAAAAACTTGTATGGGTTGATGCAATGGTGGAGTACGAATCCATAGTCAGAAACAGTGTTAGGGAAGCTGTCCTAAGGCCAACAAATAAGTCGGTTGTTGGTTCGCTATGGATCTTCAAGATAAATCAGGCAACAAACAGAAGCATAGATAAGTACAATGACATATTTGTGGCCAAGGAGTACTCTCAGGTTGAAGGGATTGGCTATGAGGATATTTTTGCTCTTGTAGCAAGGTACTCATCAATCAACTCAATTCTTTCTTTGGCTGCACAAATGGGGTGGAAGATCCACTAGATGGATGTGAAAACAACATTCCTCAATGAAGTTATTGAGGAGGAGGTGTATATCGAGCAACCAGAAGGCTTCGAGACTTTTGATCGAGAGTCTCACGTGTGCACACTCAAGCGATTCTTGTACGGTCTCAAGCAAGTACCCTGTGCTTGGTACACCAAGATCGATAGCTATCTCATCCGTTTGGGCTTCGCCAAAAGTGAAGCAGATGCAAACCTCTATCATATTTTCACAGAAGGTAAATTGTTGATTATTGTGTTATTGTTCACAGAAGGTAAGTTTTTGATTATTGTGTTAAGTGCTATGTAGTTAATTATTTGGGCTGAGCCATGGTTCGATTGACCAAATTATTTTGGAGGGAAACTAAGCATGTTTTATGGTACCTTAGAGGCACTACTCAGTATGGACTATGGTAAAAACAGACAGAGGGAGTGAAGCTGCATGGCTTCACTGATGCAGATTGGGTGGGGAGTCCAAACAAGAAGAGTACATTAGGTGGAATTTTCAGTATTGGGTCCACAATGGTTTCTTGGTACAACAGAAAGAAAATATATGTGTCACTCAACTTGGCATAAGAAGAATACATGGCTGCCAGTCAAGAAACTTGTGAGGCTATATGAATGAGAGAGATACTTGTTGGATAATTTGGTCAGATGATGGATCCCATAGTGATCTATTGTGATATTTAGAGTTGCATAAAACTCTCTAAAAATCCTATTTTTCATGATCGATCCAAGCATATAGATATCTGGTATTTCCATCTACGAGATTGTGTGCAAAGACGGAACATGTTGTTGCAGTACATTCTGAAAAAGGAACAAGATGCAGACATTTTGACAAAGGCCTTGTCAAGAGGAAAGTTTGAGTTCCATAGGTGTAGGATAGGGGTGGTTGATAATCCCTTTCTTGCTGAGAGGGAGTGTTGAAAAATGCAGAAAGAAATTCTCAATTTTATTTTGCCTTGATTAAATTGAGAAAATTCAAATTTCCACATCAATAGACAACTTGGATGATGTTAAATTGAGTGTCATGGCTTGTGTCACCCAGTTTACACAATAAATTTGAGTTGGAGGAGTTAGAGTTCAGTTTAGCATGTGTGATTGCTAATTTGTAGCAATCAAGGTCAGTTATCTAAGGTTGCTTTCAGTTAAACTAGTTCCAACTGTTAGAAGCACTAGTGGAGGGTCAAGTTCTGTATTGGGACTTCAGTCAAACTTAATGATCATTCAATTAACTGATCAATTAGACCAAAATAGCTAGTGCATGCAGAGAATTTGAGTTACCCAATTGAGATGGAGATTCCAAGGCAGTGTAATGTCAATTGTAGACTAGTTCTGAGTGTATAGATGTTGCATGCAGTCAGAAGAAGGAGATAGAGGAAATGCATAATCCAATGGAGGAAAATTCCTAGAAAATAGGGGCTAATTCCTCAAGGAACAACACAAGGAAATAGAAGCTCAAGCCAAGGTAGAAATTGACCAAGTCTGGGTCAGAGACCTTTAGTGAACATTGAGATAGGTTGAGCACTCGCAGGAAGAGCTCACTTGAGCAAAGCAATTGTAATCCATCTCTATTCTTCTGATTAATTTAAGAGGCTGTAGGTTTTTTAGAAAATTACTTTCCTCAGATAAAAATATTTGTTGCATGTGTGTAATTTCTTATTGCATGTCTGAAATTTTTATTCTAAATTGTGAAATAATGTCCACAGAATGGTAGAGTAAGTTAAAAATTCATGAATAGTTGTAAATATACAACATAATTTATAAACTAAATGATTAGGCATAGTTGACAAAGGATATAGTTTTGCAGAAGAGATTTATAACTACAAGACTAGGGAAAACAAACCTTTCGCAAATTGTGTTGAAAGGATAGATTCCACGCAAGGCTAGATGGTACACTCGAGAAAAGTTGGAGGAAAATTTTCCTAACCTCATTTAGTATAATATTTTGTGGTCTAAAGCCTCCCAAAATGGGGAGATGTGATATGGATTGGATCATTATATTGTTTTCCATCCATCTCAATGCTTTCAAAGTGGAAAAAGTGGAGGAATTAGCTCAAAAGAGCAATTTTACCATTGGGATCGAGTTTGGAAAATTGAGGTTTGAAACCTTCTAAGAGCAGTTTGAGGCATCAAATGGTGTTTTTGGAGGTAAAACTTTGTTGCTCAAGTGCGAAATATTTTAGTGCTATTCTACCCATAGAGACCCTTTCAACAACTCAAGAATCACCTCAATAAGAATTTGTATACAAAAGTTACGCAACTCAAAAGTTGACATTCTTGTTTTGACCACCATAATTCGATATGATGCCATATTTTTTTTTTCTTTGTAAGTAAAAGAGATTTGTATTACATAAGTGGTACAAAAATTAAAAATTACAAGCTTCTAAGCTTAAGAGCTCAAGAATAAACTGCCATGGACATGGGCCTGAAGCTAAGAGAGAAGATAACTTAGGAAAGCATGAGGAGGCCTATGCTCACAGAGGAGAAACCAGAGAACCTCCTGGTAGTTACATAGCAACAAAATAACCAGAACCATTATGAGAGCCAAGAACAAAGAGATATTAAAGTTGTAAAATAGGCTACTTTTGGGAATGAGCGATGCCCAACTAGCACTTTGGAGAGTCTTCCTAGACCAAAAGGCATGACTTATATTAATCTAGGTCATTTGGAAAAGGGAGCCCCGTGGAAGTTGGCTCACTGGAGGAGGCTAGAAACTCAAATTTTCATTGGAAATGAGTGCCACCTTGACTGTTGACCTAACTGCCTTTGTTGTTGAGGGGCTCGAGTCGGTTGAAGGAGGCTTCGACTTGTCGTGAGACTGTCTTCACTTAAACAAAGGGATGCAAGGCCCATCATGTCGAGCTTCGGTGTGTACTAGAGAGAGAGAGGGGGATTTGTCCAGAATGTCAGTAGAGGGATACATAGAGCCATGGAGCTACATGCCCAGGAGGCTGGAAATGTGGCGATAGGTTACTTTTGCATGTTGCAGATGGAATTCCATGTCAAGGACATTGCCTTCCAATAGAACATTGACATATTCCTAATCCATATAATGTATGCCAATGAGATTATGCATATCCCATAGGTGCTTTGCCGCAATCTTGAGCTCCTAATCTTCCACATTGACCACTATTCTATGATAACAGTGAGAATCAAAATGCTCATACCCTTTCCCATGCTAGGGAGGGAGGGAAGGTATACCTTTTCCTTGCCCATATTTGTGGGATCGACCTCATTCATGCACCATGTTTGCAGTGAAAACAATTGCAATTCCATGGATCTAAACGTCGTCTTTGCCTTTGAGCAGCTGGGGAAATCGATGTCCATTTGAGCCTGTTCTTAATGTGCTTTAAATGTAGGAGGAGGTTGGGATTTCCACCACCTCCTTTCTCAGGACACAATATAGCGTGAAAGGCATGCCAATGGCATTGCCGAAATTCCATGCTAGTTAAGTTATGAGTTTTATTCATAAAGGCAGTTAATGCCTTGGGTTTGCTACCTGACATCAGTATCTAGGGAATAGGATGCCATGTTATCCCCCGTTATTCATGGGAAAAGGGATATACATGTGATCATGATGAAGAAGTCACTAGAAGAGTCCATATTGTAAGTCTAGTTTAGAGTTGAAAGAGTCAAACTTAATGACAAGCAAGATATTAGTTGTGTTATAACTGGGCCTATGAGAAAAAGGGATTCCACTCTATGGGAGTACATTTTGTTCCATATATGAGAAAAGTAGCCAAGAGTGGATATAGATAGAGAAAACAGAGAGGATTCATGCACTATAGTATCCCATGGGCCACAAGCCTCACTTCTTTATACTTAAATCATGTTTCCATTCAATGAAAGAGAGTAGAGCAATGTCACCTTCTTGTTGGTTTTGATCTCAAAAGGGTTTTCCAGGGTATATCTTGCGTTCTTATGGTTGTGAGTGATTTTATTTTTGTCTGTTCTCTATTTTCCGCAATTTACATATTGCATGCATGATATTGGAACTTAATAAATCCAAAAGTATTAAGGATAAATAATTCACATAGTATATATTTCTGATTTTTAAGTATAATTTTATTACATATGTTGTGATGAACTGTTCAATAGCAGCATTTTATAGATCACAATGGCACGAAACTTGGGTTTTATTGAGGAGGATGGAGGCATCAATTAAGGTAGATTTTAGAGACTTGGTGTTAGATTTTGGTTAATGACTTGGTCGAATGAGTTTTTGGATGGAGAGTTGTCAATGACGATAATAATATTGAAGTGAGGGAGGATGTACAACCCTTAGAGGTGCAGTAGGGGAGTGTGATATCCAAACTAGAAATCAAGCTGCATAGTTGCATGGGCACATGATCACAAGACAAAGTTGTAATAACCCTTGGTTGATTTGCATGTAAATAAAATAAGACCAAGGTCATGGGACACATATTCCTAGTTGAATGTTGGGTAAAACATAGTGATGGGGAATCACTTGTGATTAATTAATGGCTAAGGAAATTTGAAAATACATTGGTAAAGACAAAGTGATATTAATTGACATTTTATTTATGAAATAAAGGAAACTAGGAAAAAAGGGAGATGAAACGTCACTAATTTGCATGAGGAGGAAATTGAAGGAAAAATGAAGGAAAATGAAGAAAATAGAGGCCTCAATGATAAAAAGGCTTGTGAGAATCGATTCACAACTTTTGTGAATTCAGTTTTGGAGCGCTCTTTTGTTCTCTCTCTCTCTCTCTCTCTCACGTCCTTACACACTTAGGGTTTTCTTGGAGCATTCTTAGATCACTTTGGAATACATTGGATTTGGAAAAAGAAGACATATAAAAATTAGGAAAGCGCAAGGGAACAAGTGGATCAACAACTACAACTAGATTGATTTGAAAGTAATAGGTTGCATGTGTGATTTCTTTGTTGATTTATGGATGCATGTGTTTTTATGGTTATGTGTTGTTATTGTCATGAATATTTTCTTGGATTGACAATGGTTTTAGCCTAGTATTTCCATTTCCTGGATAACCATGGTGTTGTGGGTTTTTTCCACTTGATTGTTTTCTGGTTGGTGCTCATAATTCATTATGGTTATGGGTTGGAACAAACACTATGGAATCCCTGGAACAACTTGGGTTGAGTTACTAGTCCTGGAGCCTAGGTTGGGACAAACGCTCTGGAGCCCTTAGTGGATTGAATTACTAATCCTTGGACCAGGTTGGAAAAATTCTCTATTGCCATGCAAGGTTGTGGGTTGAGTTACCAGTTCTTGGAGCCTTGGAAAACTTGGGTAGAGACCGATCTAGTTGATGTTAGTGATGTCTGACCGTGAGGTGGAATCATTGGTTGAGGTTTGAGGTGGTTTACTCTCTGGAAGCCCTGGTTTGGTTTTGTTTGGTTTATTCCATGAGATACCACATTCATGTTTGGAATATGGTGTGGGGGTGATTGGCTGAAAGAGAGATTTTATTCAACCCAATTTATGGTCAAGTGGTACGTGAAAGCCCTTGACCTATTTGGTAATTTCATATGTTAATAAGAGTTATTCTTCTATTGTGATTCATGTATATATGTTGGAAATATGTTGGTTATATTATGGCTGAGTTTCCATGGCGTAAATGCTGGTTATTTTCTAGTTATATGTTGTTCATATGATGTGCATCTTCCATGGCTCTTGCCATGAATTGTTTAACTATTGATCGGTTGATAAATGTATGGTCTAATAAGTGTTGCTGAAACTATGTGGAGAGGGCATAGGGCCTTCTCGGTAATTCTCAGATGAATCTCAAACTTTTATGATCATATATGCATTCAAGACCTATAGCTTACATGTTTTCCATGTGTTTGACGAAATGTTTGCTATGTTCTAGGAAATCTAGGTCAAGTTTTTCTTTCAATTTTGTATGTTTAGCCTTTTTGTCATGTCATTAATGATTTTGAGAAGCCTCAAGAAGTTTTGAGCAATGGTATAGAGGCTGAACTGGAATTTAGGCTTAGATCTTGAGACCGCACCCTCTGAACTAGACATTTTAGGTCACAATCACACTTAGACAAGTTTGTGAGTGCGATTGGAGGCCTTCAACTGCATGGATGCCTTGTCATGAATGCAGTTGGGGGTTAAGTTGTGTGAAAAGGAGCCCCAACTCAGAGTTTGGTCACCTGGGGTGGATCCTTTGCCCCTGAGTGCCCCTGTAGCCCTAAGGAATATTGTGAGTTGTCAATCAGTGATCAGTTGTAGGCCCGACTTCCTTAACTAGAGCTAGGAGGTTGGTTCATGTCATAGTAACTCTTGTCTCATGTTTTCCCTAGAAGGCCGATGAAACAAGGTAAAGGTGGGAGGGGTTGTTACAGATTGGTATCACAACTCTCAGGGTCAAACATTTGGATTGGATGAGTAGGATGTGTTTGTCATGCATGCATTTCGGTTGTCTATGTGTTTGTTATGCATGCATTGTGAAATACATGCATAACATTCCAGAGGGCAATAGGTCTAAACTGGTTGGGGGAGTCTGCTTTGTCAGATTTGTGAATGAGGGTGAGAAAGGTGGCATTGAAGGATTTGAAGATAGATATTTTGAGATGAGATTCTTCAATTAGGTTGTATACTTCATCTTTAATCAAGGGCCAACAAGATTTGTATAAATCTATAGTGAATCCATCTGGTCTAAGGGCTTTTCCATTGGGCATGGAATGGACTGCTTCCTCTACTTCAGCCATTGTTATCTTTTTTAGCAGCATCTGGTTATGCTCTCTGGTTAATATTTTTGGGATGTTCCTTGTGATTTTCCTTATGTCTTCCTCATTATCATTGTTGGTCTCTATGAGGATGGCCCCAAAGTACTGGTTGAGCTCAACTTCAATCTTAGTGTGAGTGCGTAGGATAAGACCCTGCTGGTTTTTGAGACTGAAGATTTGGTTGAATTTTCTGTGTTGGATCATATACCTGTGGAAGAAAGCAATGTTCTTTTCTCCATATTTGAGCCAGCTGATTCTAGACTTTTGCCTCCAAAGAGTTTATTCCTGGGCTGCTCTGTCGTCCCAATTTTTTGAAGCTTGATTTCCTCCTTCTTTTTTTGCTCTGACATTCCATGATTGATGATATTTTGTTGGAGGGATTTCATTTCTATCTCAATTAGCTTTCTTTCAGCTATTATGTCTCCAAAGTTTTGTTTTTTACAGGCTTTGAGTTCCAATTTGATGAGCTTTAGCCTTTGTTGGAAGTTATACATTTTGTTTCCCTGTGAGGGAAGGGGAGTAGACCACCACTCCATTTTATCCTGAAATTCTGGATGGGTAATCCAGAAAGCTTCAAACTTGAATGGAGAGTTTTTAGGTTTTTCAGATAGCTTGATGTTGAGAACTATGGGCCAGTGATCCGAGCCAGCTTGAGGCGCTATACTTGTTTATGTTTCCAGGGATCATAGGAAGAGGTCCTCAGAGAGGAGAAAGCGATCCAACCTTGAGGCGATCTGTCTGTCCCCTCCTCTTCTGTTGTTCTAAGTATAGTTTCCATTTTTGGTGGGAGTGTCGATGAGACCTAATTCATCAATCATGGCTTGAAACGCCGCAGAGTTAGTGTTCAGTCTTCTAAGGCCTCTGCGTTTTTCCCCAAGATTAAGGATCATGTTGAAATCCCCAACTATGAAACTAAGGGGGTGGCTGAAGGAGCTGAGATGCTTCTTCGGGATGATGAGCCAGGCCACATGCTCTGAAGCAGAGTGGGGGGCATAGACATTAGTGATGCATATTTTGTCTTTAGTACCAGAAATTTGGAGGACAGTGGTGAGGGCATGTTTGGAAGCAAGAGATTCACATAGGTGAAACCTGGAGTCCTTCCAAAAGGTTGTGAGTCCTCCTATAGTGCTAGAGGCCGAATTGGCCATATGGATGTAATGATTTTTGAAGCAAGAATGTTGAATGGAGTCCATATCATTTAAGTTGCTTTTTGTTTCTTGAAGAAGTACAATGTCAGGCTTGTCTGAAGATATTTTAGATTTCGGGATCCTTTTCTTACTGGGACTGTTTAGTCCTCTTATACTCCAAGATGTGAAAATCATGGTAACGATTTAGGGGAGAGAGAGATAGTCCTTACCTTTCCTTCATTGACGAGGCAGATTCTGAGCTCTTGAAGGAATTGGTTATTGGTTTTCCTGCCTCTTTTTTGAGTCTGCCCTTTGGTGATGTGTTGGCTAGCTTTGAGGTTTTTCATGATTCCTCTTGCTGGGTTTTTACCCTTGTTTTGTTGCTCGCGTTGCCTCTGCATACCTTGCTGTAGAATTTAAGCCTCCTCGATTTTCGGTATATGCTCTATGGGAACTTCTTCTATACCTTTTTCATTCCAATCTTTTGTTATTTTTTGCAAGTCCATGCCCATAAGGACTTGCTCAATCGCTCTTTCCTCTGGCATTGGTATGTCCTTAATACTTTCCATGTATGTGTCATCTTGAGGTGTGTTGCCATCCTTTGTAAGAATGATTGTTGTATCCATTTCTGTGTTGTTTTTATCCATAGATGTTTCCTGCTCGATATTTATTTCCGTTTCCTTGTTGTGTTGGCCTGCTTCCTCTTGAAGCGTGGAAAGGAGTTAAAACTTATTTTGTTGGGTGAACTTTGGGGGATCTTTCCTGGTGTTCATTCTTTTGCCTTGCTTGTGTTTGCTTCCTGCTTTGGTGAAACCTTGTTCATCCTTTTTACCTGCTTGATCTTCTTTTGCAAGGATTTTTTTTTTTGTGGGAAATCTCGGAAGAGATGACCGTTCTCATGAAATTTTCTGCAGCGGAAGGGGATGTGCTCATAATATATGCTTTGGGTCCATATGTCGTCCCTGAAATTTAGTCTGATGGCTTCTGGTAAGGCTCCTGAGACGTCGATGTAGGCGCAGATGTGAGCGTAGGAGATATAGTGTCCATTTTTTGTGCCTTCAAACATCTTTATGTATTCTCCAAGTTCATCCCTGATGGCCTTTAGGACTAAGGGTGCCCATTAGTCGGTGGGAAGAGAGTACAGCCTGATCTAGACCGGAACCCTAGTGAAGCCTTCTTTGTCCAGTTGTAATTTTCCTTCCAATATCTCATGTATAAGCCTGCTGAGTTGAAAAGGTAAGGGCCGCCTTCGAATATTCTATCTCTATCTTCCAAGAGAGAAAAGACTACTATGAAGAAGCCTTTAGAGCCTAATTGGAGTTAAATTTCTCCTCTTGCACTCCATTTGGCATGGATCCATCCTTTTAGAGCTCTCTCTATGGGCCAAATGCCCATGAATTTACAGATAATCACATGTTCTTGCATGTATTCTTTGTATACGGCTACATCTAGATCTTGAATGATTATTTCGGGGATTTTTGTTGCCTTGGGGTTGCATGCATTCTGCCTTTTAGCTCCTTCTTTAGAGTTTGTTTTTATCTCTGGCTTTGTACCTTCAAAGAGGAGAGGGTTTTGATTCGTTGAGTCAGTGGCCGTGGAGGCAGTGGTGGCCGTTGCTGTGTTTGGCGAAGGATCAGGAGCAGCCTGATCAAGCTCATGCAGAGGGGGGTTGGGCCGCATCTCAAGGTCTGAGTGAGGGGAAGCAGAGATGTTAGTGAGGCGCATGAAAAAAGAGATGAAGGGCTTGTGATAGGTCCCTGCAGGTAGGTCTCTAAAGGATGGAGCTTGCGGACCTCCATCCGGCTCCATAGAGGGAGCCTGCAAAGAGATCTGGTAGGTCTGCGATGGTAGGGCCTGCAGCAACCACATGCTGGGGACGTAGAGCAGCAGGTTGCTTAGGGCATTAGCTAGGGTTTCGGTCTATAGATTATTTAGAGTTTTTTTTTACCCTGGTATCGTCATACTTTTAATATTTCATTCATCATTCTTTAAACAATAAGAAAAAATATCATATTTATTAAACCCGTCATGTTCTTCAATCTATCCATGAAAAGTATCCTTCAACCTATAAGATAAACTCAAATAATTTTATCAAATAATATTTGCAAAAATTATATATATATATATATATATATATATATATATATATATATATATATACTGTAAATGATGATCAAGATGTTTGGAATTTTTAAAATTATAAATTAATTTTGAATGTGATAGTATCAGTTGTACACACTCTTGGTGTTTGATGAGAAAAAAAGTGGGGTTCTAGTTGCATTGGTGGTGGCATCATGTAATACATCACATGACATTTCACTATGGTTGGAGCATCTCATGCATAGGTGTCACCAAGTTGATCATAGTTGGAAAGTTAATGCTTTCATGGTTGATGATGCATTGGATGAAATCGATGACTTAAGGTAACTTCAATATTCTTATTTTATGGTGCAACTTGTATTTATTACAAAAATAACATGCTTGAAATGAATTTAATGTGGTAGGAGAATCACAAGGTGCAATGTTATCTCGTGTGTTTGGAACGTACATCGAGCATGGATAAAAAATGTGAATCGATTGGCCAGTAGTCCAGAATTAAAAAAATATTTTTTTAGTGATTTGGGTTTAATTATGAAATATTGTTCAAGTTTTGAAGTGAGCAATGCAACTAATTCTTTCTTCAACAAATTTTCTAATGAGGAGAAGTTCCTAGACTATTTCCACAAGAATTGGGTCGCTGGTGACAAGATTTGTAAGTTGAAAAACTCTAAGTTACATTTCTCTTTTTGGTTTTCATATGGATGAAATATCTTCATTAACCCAACTTTTATGAAATTGGGGATGTGGGTCAAAGGTTGTCAGGATTTTCCCCATGCAAATCAGGAGAAAAATAATGTTGTGGAGTCATATAACTGTTACCTAAAGATGAAATTTCTATCTGATAGAAGAAAGAAATGTTCTCATAGGATGGATTGGTTTATATATGTTCTTCTAAAAAATGTTGAACCCTGTTATCAGTTTAAGGAAATTCTAAAAAAGGAAGGATTTTTGAATAATTACAAGAAAGAGAAATAGTTGGAATCATCAATGGAAAAATAAAGAAGAATTCCAAATAGTGATTGCAGCCCTCATGAGAAAATGTCTTATAATTTTTGGGTGAGGAGTCAATCTAAACTTAATAAGCAATATATTGTCACTAGTCATCGCAGAACTTTCATAACTTGTGATTTCCCATGGTCTATTCATGGCAACATATGCAAGCATGCCATAAAGGTGGGTTTGTTGTGTTCCCATTCAATGGCTTCAAACCAATTACAAAATCATCAAAGCACAACTGATTCATACAATGACCCTCCTGAGATAAATATAGAGGCAATATCAGATCTTCCTAAAGATGAAAACACATATGCCATGGATAGTTACAATGTTGATGTAAATGTTGAACAAATTGAGATGGCCAAGGAGGAGTTATTTGGCTACATACACCTGGTTCGAAAAATCCCCCCTGCTACATTGACCAAGATTGAACAGTTGATTGCTTTGTTTAAAATATTGTTGGATGACGCTAACAATATTCATATTATGGATTATGAATTCACGTGTGGGTTGGGTGCTTTTGAGTTATATTTGAAGAAGAATAAGAGTTTCCTAAGCCCCAAAAAGAGAAGAAAAATAAGGAAACAAAATGCAAGATTGGAAATTGACTTGAATATCCTGGTAGATGAAGATGAACCGTTTGAGTTTGAACAACTCAACAAGCAAGGTCGCCCTCACTCCAACAATGAATGCTTTTCCAAGTTTCTTGTGCATGATTTTTTTTTCAATTTTATTTTAATATTTATTCATGTATTATATGTGTTATTGTTTTGTTGATTATGTTCATGTATGTTTGATAGGTGGTGAGGATATGTTTGGTGATTTGTCTAATTTGACAGAATTGTCATTTAAAGTGATTAAATAACTCCATACATTTACACTCAGTATTTCAATACATTGATTGTTTTCTAAGTCATGGAAGATAGCTTTCAAGTGGTTTTGCACGCTTGCATATATTGGTATCTAAACAAGAATCTGATATATAAATTCGAATAAAATCAATGGAAATGTAACAAAATTATTAGAGGAAATGCAATGAAATTGTAACTAAACATGTAAAACACAATTTTACCAGTTTTTTATAACTGCTCAATGCTATTGGTGATATATTATTGGAGAATAATATATATTACAACATCAAAGATAATGTGTTTGTTGTCTATGAGTTGCCTCAACGGTGAGCCAGTGTGTCAACAATGGTGAGCCAATGTGTCAACAACGGTGAGCCAGTGTGTCAATCTGAAACTGTGGGTGAAGGGGCTTGTTTATTGCTGATACGATAATTTTTCTTGGGGGGAATTTCATGAATATTGCTGATATAATAATCACTCTATCCTTCTTCACCAGGATGAATATACCCTCTTGCCTCCACAATTACATTCCAACATTCAAACTCTTATTTTTTATTCAATGTATAGTTCTTTTTATATATCCTTGTTGGAATCCATATCATTGGATAGTGAAATCTAAGACCTATCCAGTTATTCCCACACCGTCCCATGGAAATAATATACTGAGAAACCCTTGTTAAGGCTATATTTAAGTTTACGTAGTTAAATGGATATTTATTTCAGGATTGTTTTCCTGAGGCATCCCACCTTGCTTTACATCCCACTTGTGCAACAGTTTCCAATGTTTGAATCTAGCCTGCACAATATGAAATGATCTTCTGCCTGTTCTTGGTGATATCCTCTGCTACCTCTGGAAATTTGGTGGACTGTTGATTTTCTACTATCACCTCCATAGGTTCCTTATGTTCTCCTCTAACCCACAGAGGGCTCTCGAAATTATGAAAATAACATTTAAGATATTCCATCCAACTAGCATGATTCTCAATTGGACATCCCCTATAACATTGTTGGGATTACATTTTGTATTAAGAGGTACCAAAAATAATTTTGTGCAATTCACAGAGCAAGTATTTTTCTGGATTCCTGCAAACAATATATGCATTCATGAAACCATCACTGTGTCCAACTTGGAAAGGCATATTTTAGATGATATGATTCTTTTGAGATATCATCAATTTTTTGTGTCAAGTACATGTTGTAATTGGTTGGAGGAGCCCTACAACTAAGAACACCATCCATTATCTTTCCAAGTTGTTCCGTATCATTCTTCAACTTTCTCACCTTCCTTTCCATCTCATCCACTGTTTTTTATGTTTTCATAATTTTTATTTATTTTTTATTTTTTATTTATTTTAATATTATTCGCATCTCTTGCAAAGGTCACGAAGTGAAATTTTGTGCCAATTGCAAGGTATTAGGTTTCCCTTATATGGGAATTTACACAACTCTAATTTATCCTTTGGTTCCTCATCCTTTGTTTGCACAACAATGTCTTTGGTCAATTTGATCTCTAGTTCCTCGTCCTCTGTTAGTTTCATATCTGGTTGTTGTTCCTTTATTTATACAACCGTTTCTTTTGTTAGTTTCATATATGATTCTTGTTCCTCTATATGGACAACTATGATTTTGGTATGGTCCTCTATTTACACCATAATGTATTCAATCTATTTTTTTCCAAGGGGCATATTTTGTTGGACCCTTGGAGAAGGTATATCTATGACATCAATGGGTATGGAATCTGCAACTTGGGCCAACTTGCAATATAATATATCAAAAGTTTCTTTTTGTCTGAGCTCATCTATTAGGGTTTTAACTTTAATTTGTAGTTTTCAAATACAGAGGAATATTTTTAGGGGTACTTACTATCACAACATGCTTCTTTGTCAATTCTTGTGGTGCAGCTGGTTTGTTCTCCTCATCATCCCCATACAATTCTGGTTGTGCATTTGGTTGGCCCTGCTCATTTTCCCCATACAATTTTGGTGGTGCAGTTCGCTGGTACTCCTCATCATACCCATACAAAATTTAAATTGAGGTAAGGCCTTCTGAGGGGTACCATTCGGCTAGTCCATATATATAATCATAGTTAGAATCAAGAGAGGGAATCTTATAAACTCGTTCTTCTGTGTCAGCAAGCTGGCCTAATCCTTGTTCCATGAATCCTTGCTGCATGCATCCTTGGTCCATGAATCCTTCAATCAATACATCTTATGGATACTCTTGTTTTTTCTCTTGATATTGTTCTGCTGTTGTATCTTCTAGGAGTTCTTCTGTAACAACAGATAGGGTTTCAGGAACTGGAGCAAGACAACCTCCCTTTCTCCTGTTCTACTTGGCTTTTTGCACTACTGTTGGGCGTTTCTTGTCTCCACTCAATATTTTGGTCGCAGGTTTACTCCCCAATATTTCTACTTCATCATCATTGTCTTGTTAGTCTCCTTTACGTACGAATTTAGTAGCAGAAACCTTAGAAAACCTCGTATTTTGAACATTGGGCGGCTCAGTTGCGATATGGAAAGGTTATGTGGGAATTTCTACAAGTGGGAGGTCATGGGCCGGAGTTGCAACTCGGGGCAAAGTCGCAGCTGCCAAGGCATCCTCTAGCAGGGTGGAAGCTTAAACATGCAATGGCCTTCCAACTAGTTGATCCCAAGTTCTCCCTTCCCTTTTCAGTGCAGCAACCAGCAAAAGTTTAACAAGACAATGGTGGGACAAGATTTCGAGCAGCCTCTTTGATTTCTGCACACCTCAGGCCATTTGATCTAGGATTTTTGCAAGAAAGAAAGGCATGTTAACCAAACTTACATGACACAAGTGGTCTAACAAGCGGATGTGCTCATAATAAATAACGACATACCTTCCTTCGCACACAAAAAAATATCTAGACAAGGAATGCAACATACTTCTAGGTTTATGGTAATTAATTCATGTCACTGTGCCTCTCCTGAGCAGTTGTTCACCTGCCTCAAGGAATTTCCGCACAACATCAAGTTGGGGTTTTCGGTGCACAAAACATTGTTCTCTCATTTGGGGTAACCCTGTCACTTCCGCAATTGCTTCTTATGTCACATGCACCACTGTCCCAGCTACCTCTAATCTACCCTCCCTGTAATGCATGAGAAATTCTAGGGCCATGCAATCATCATATGCCTAAAAGCTGCAAATATACTCTATCCAGCTAGCCTGTTCAAAAATTGATTTAATGCGTGGAAATGTGTCTAGAAATTCTTCGCTACATTCTCTGCGTGCTCTTTGGCCTCCCATATTTAGTCAAAGCTCAGAGTGGCTATGGTTGTGTTTGTTCTTTACAATAGTTCTAATGTGGGACAATGGCTCAATGGAAGAGTTCGGTAACGAGTCAAGTAATATCATGACCCGTCAAGTATGGTGGTTCCAGTATGCAGCTCGGTGTTTCCGCAATGACTCCCTCCCATTTGACACCGACAATTCATTGATGTCGTGGTTAGGGGGGATTTTTGTTATTGTTGTACGCAATTAGATATTCCTCTGGAGTTGCCGCATAATAATTTAAAGTTTTATTATATCGACTCCTTAAATAACTTGCCTTAAATAGGAAGTAGGGTCTATACTAATGGGAATTTACCATCAGTAGGTAAACTACAAATGCTACTCTTGACCCTATCAAAATAGATTAAAAATATCCAATCAAACTTAATCAATTTTAATTTGACCGCCTTTAGCATTGCTCCTTTCTGATGCAGGAGCATCAAGCCCATTTTTCATTTGTAAATATGTGATAAAAGGGGGGTGTGACAATTTTTAATATTTTATTAATTAATTTGTTATTTTTAATAAAATAGGAGATAATTATGAAAAGTGAGGATTATGTAAATATTCTTTTAATAAATAAAAGGATATGAGAGAAATAGTTTAGGAGCAAAGTTTGGGATTAGGATTTCTATGTATGGGATTAGTTGAGGATTAGGTGGAGAGATATTTTAAGTGAATTAAATGCATTATTTGTGTATAAATAGGAGTGGGTTTTGTGAGAAAAATAGACTTGAATAGTTGGAGTGTAAGAGTGATTGAGAGCAGGCTTGAACAGCCAAGGCTGTAAGCCTCTGGCAAATTGTAAGGGCCATGAACGTTGAATATCCGGCCAAAGAAAAAGGTTGTAAGTGATATCCTTTTGTTTATATGAAAACAATGTTTCAGATTTATATATATATCGTTGATTGATTGAGAAAAGTTGTATACAAACATATATATCTGGATTGATGTATCGATCGATTGAATAAAGTGCCAACATGAAAGAATTTGTAAGTTTGATTTATGCACATAAGTTGGAGGGATCGATATTAATATGACAATGGTTAAATTGTATTGATAATCCATGGGAGAGATTATGTTGTATATTGTATATCGATCTGTGTTTTTGATTGATAGCAATGCGGAAAAAAAAAAAGAGCGCCAGCAAATGTGAATCCGTGGAGTTCATAAGTGGAGTGGTAAATCCATGCGAATCAAATGAGAAATCAATGAGCGTTGCATAAAGTGTTGATTTAAAATCCATGTTTGCCGTAGTGATTGTTCCAATTTGAAATTGAGTCTACGAGTTTTGTATTTGTTATGTCGGCGTGGAAATCCTGAACGCTGAATGTATGATTTTCACAATTCCGGGATGAATGCATAGTTTGAAGTGTTAATTGAACGATGTTTATATTAATTGGTGGTGGCTCGAGTGCAAACGGGAGTAGGTTTGTACGCTGTGTAAATTCAGAGATAAATGACATGCGTTCATAGAAACAGTGGAGCGTATTAACACGATAGCAAATTGTTGTGTTGGTAAATCGATTGATGGCTAAGTACATAGCACAATCGATCTGTTGAGACGTGGAACCGGAATTGAATCTGGTAATTGTGAATCGAATTAATAATGGTATGAGGGATGTTTTAAATGAAACCTAAACGTATGGTTTGAATGGTGTGTCGGATATATTATAAACTGTAGTGTATGGGTATGTACAGCGTTGAAATCTGAGAGAGAGTGCTAACAATTGTTAGGCAATGCTTGATTGATATTGATTTATTTGCATTCGGCTTTGAAGTGAAATTTCAGTTGGTTGCCATAGCAGAAAACTATTTGCAGAAGTGTGTGAACGAAGTTGAACGCAATGTGATGGAGGAAGTCGATGTATGACAGCGAAAAATGCTGTGTTGGACATTCTCTGATGGATGGAGCGTTGAATAAGGTGAGGCGCATTATGAATTGGAGGTAAGCCGCATGTGTTAAAATTATGATAGGCCATTATTGCATTGAGTGGTGTTTTGCAGATATGTAAATGAGTTGCCGTAAAGATTTATTCATGAATGAATGAAACACAATAATGTTTGTACGGGATATATATATATTTGAAGCTGTTTTGACATGAGGCGAAAGGTGTAAACAGTGAATTGAAGATTCAGTTGCAATGATGCGGTGGGCGCAGTAAAGGTTGAGTTTAATGAAAGCGCTGGCAAATCGATGTAGAAACGCAGAGCAGTATGGTAGTATGGGCATACCAAGGTGAAGGGCGTCCAAGTAATCAGAAAAGTGATTGATGAATTTGATTACAGAGTTGGAAAGTGGTAAGAATGTCTTCTGTTGCATTGAATAGAGATTGAAGACAGATCTTTAAAATCTGAATGACTGTATGTTTGAAAAGGGCGCATTAAGTAAGGACAAGTCCAAGCCTTTCATTGATTAAAATAATGTCAAATTGAATATTAAAAAATGGGCACATTGTTTGTTGACTTTTGATTGAATCCAGCATATGTGAATATAATTGTGATGGTGTATGAGACGTAATGGGTCTGAATGATGAGACCGTTGAATGTTAATTGGATTGGGAATGATAAAAGGTGCATGTACAATTCAAGATTTAGTTTTGGATTGAATTGTGTTTGAATCTTATGTTTTGATAAGTTTCAATTCATGAGGAAACTTTTGTATGAAGATGGTTGGTTCTGGTTGTGAACAATATGATAGCTTCCGCAATTGGGAAATGTACGAAATTGCCTAGATTGGAATCTTAATTGGGCAGTGATTGCAATGCATGTTTAAATGCACGGTTAGAAAGATTCTGGGGTTTGCAGGCCCTGCCTGCATCATTTTTGGTGTCAGAGCTTGGCTCTGTTGAAATAGAAGATATTTGTTTTTCTGAATGAGGACAGAAGGTTTTGTTGAGAACTGAAATGTATTTTCGAATGTGTGATGAATGATTGAAAGGAAGATCAGATTTTTAAATCTGATATGCAAGCTACACAAATGCAGTGAACAGGATGGCAGAAGCAAAAGGAGAACAAGATCCTGCAAGATCTTAAAGGTGAGATAGTTTTCTGATTTGAAATTTATGATTGAAGTTTATGGTTGCAGACGAGATGATGGCAGTGAACCTGGCATTCAGCTAAAGGCTAGATAAGGAGGACAATTGCAGTGTCCTGAAGAAGAAGGTGAGTTGAAGAGATAGCCTAGAGAGAGAGCAAAGGAGAGTGCTCAAGAGGTTCCAGAGGCAGTGAACTAGTACTTACCAAAAGACTGAGTGAGGAGAGCTTGGTGAGGTAAGTGGCAGCAGGACAGGAGAGCTTGCTGTTGCATAGGCTAGTGCAACTCGTGATGAGTGAGGAACTCATGGAGGATCAGAGAAGAGGTTCAGAGGAATGCCATAGAGTTAAGATGACTGATGAAGTCCGAGAAAGAGAAATTGCAGTAATGAAGGTACAATTGCAGGTACTAGAAGAATGGCTGCAAGAGCAGGAAAACCAGAATAGAGGATGGATCTTTCCACTGAAGGGAAAGAGAGTGATTTGGCAACCATTGTAGATGAAGTTGAGGCAAATTGTGATTGCCTTATTGAAAAGGGAACTTAGGGTTCTTGAGCCAGAGATGGAATTTGAAGATTCCACACGTAGATTTTTTCAAAGGGAAGTGCTGGAGGAAGCAGTCAAGACTGAAAAGTCTTGTGGTTTTAAAACTAATAAGTTGTGTATGTTTGCAGGTACAGTACAGGGATATGAGCAAGCTTTAGAGTTTGTTCAGGAGAGAGAATTGAATCTGAAGGTTGTTCAGATCGATGATGAGATGGCAAGATCTCAGGAGGAAGTGAAGACGAAGGAGTCTAATTAGAATATTGGTGCAGAGAGAGAAAGACCAACTGATGATTGGTCAAGAGCTGGTGAAGGTATCGAAAATTGTGTGAAGTTTCCGAATTCTACTCCTAATGAAATTTTTGAATTGTATAGGAAACTAGATCTTTAGAGAAGAGAATTGGAGAAACAGAGGACTTATGTGCAGGATAATTTGCTGAGAAAGCAAGGTAGGAAATTTTTCATGAATGACAGTTCTGAAGCAGAGGATGGTAAGAAGGCGAAACTAGCTGACAGTCTCATGGTGAATACAAATCAACATACTGATGTGCTGACAAAGGATTTGGGAAGGAACTCAGAGCAGCATACTGAAGTGTTGCCAGAGGAAGTTGAGGAGAAAGCCAGTGAAGATTTTCGGAGTCCTGAAGAAGACTTGGAGCTGCGGATGACTGAATCAACAAGTGAGACCATTGGGTCTTGTGATTTTGAAGTTGACAATTTGATTGTGTTTACAGGTGATGTAGAAGACAGTCCATCATTTGGAATTGTCTTGGAAGGAGGTGAACAGTTGCAGAAAGAAGATGAGACCGTAATGTCTCATATGCAGAGGCTTGTTACTATGGGTGACAAGGAAAAGTTGGCTTGTCTGTATAGCCAAGAGAAGACTGGTGGACAATTTTTTTTAACTGCTACAGTGTTAGAGGATGAGGCTACAGTGTTTGAAAGACTTGATTTGATTGCCATAATCAATCAAGATGATGATGGACAATTTCTGAAGATTGTCGAAGGGGAAGATGGAGGTTATGCTGGAGTTAAATTGCAGCATGTTGATGAAATGCTGAAATGTTTGCTGGAGACATTTGAACCAGAGAAAGAAGTTGCATATGAAATTGCAGATGACGAGCAAAAGAATGTTGCAGAGGGATAGGAAGTTTGGGAGGCAGCAACATGTGGGACGACATTTATGGTGACAGCTGAGACAACATTGACAACTGAAGCAATATTTATGGTGGCAACTGAAGCAAAATCTATGGGGGCACTGAAGCCTTATGTTTTTTATTCTGATAATTGTTTTGTGAATACAGGTTTTATTGAAGATGCTAGAGAAAGTCTATTAGACAGAGAAATTGAACTGATGAGGCGGATGATGATGAAAGAATCCCGGAAGAGGCCAGCAGCAGTAAAACAAAGGAGAAGCAGCAAAAGAAAGACAACAAAAGATTGTGAAATCCTAGTCAGTGGAGTGATGCAGCATAAAGTGTGGAAACCTGGAGAAGAAAAACAGATAGAAGCAGCGACAAGTGGAAAGTTGCAGCACAAGATATGGGATCCAGGCATACACAGATCTGAACACATGATGAAGCGATCATGATTAATTTCAATGTTGGGAGTCTGATGCAGGAGCATCAAGCCCATTTTTCATTTGTAAATATGTGATAAAATGGGGGTGTGACAATTTTTAATATTTTATTAATTAATTTGTTATTTTTAATAAAATAGGAGATAATTATGAAAAGTGAGGATTATGTAAATATTCTTTTAATAAATAAAAGGATATGAGAGAAATAATTTAGGAGCAAAATTTGGGATTAGGATTTCTATGTATGGGATTAGTTGAGGATTAGGTGGAGAGATATTTTGAGTGAATTAAATGCATTATTTGTGTATAAATAGGAGTGGTTTTTGTGAGAAAAATAGACTTGAATAGTTGGAGTGTAAGAGTGATTGAGAGCAGGCTTGAACAGCCAAGGCTGTAAGCCTCTGGCAAATTGTAAGAGCCAGGAACGTTGAATATCCGGCCAAAGAAAAAGGTTGTAAGTGATCTCCTTTTGTTTATATGAAATCAATGTTTCAGATATATATATATCGTTGATTGATTGAGAAAAGTTGTATACAAACATATATATCTGGATTGATGTATCGATCGATTGAATAAAGTGCCAACATGAAAGAATTTGTAAGTTTGATTTATGCACACAAGTTGGAGGGATCGATATTAATATAACAATGGTTAAATTGTATTGATAATCCATAGGAGAGATTATGTTGTATATTGTATATCGATCTGTGTTTTTGATTGATAGCAAAAGGAAGAAAAAAGAGCGCTAGCAAATGTGAATCCGTGGAGTTCATAAGTGGAGTGATAAATCCATGCGAATCAAATGAGAAATAAATGAGCGTTGCATAAAGTGTTGATTTAAAATCCCTGTTTGCCGTAATGATTGTTCCAATTTGAAATTGAGTCTACGAGTTTTGTATTTGTTATGTCGGCGTGGAAATCCTGAACGCTGAATGTATGATCTTCACAATTCCGGGATGAATGCATAGTTTGAAGTGTTAATTGAACGCTGTTTATATTAATTGGTGGTGGCTCGAGTGCAAACGGGAGTAGGTTTGTACGCTGTGTAAATTCAGAGATAAATGACATGCGTTCATAGAAACAGTGGAGCGTATTAACACGATAGCAAATTGCTGTGTTGGTAAATCGATTGATGGCTAAGTACATAGCACAATCGATCTGTTGAGACGTGGAACCAGAATTGAATCTGGTAATTGTGAATCAAATTAATAATGGTATGAGGGATGTTTTAAATGAAACCTAAATGTATGGTTTGAATGGTGTGTCAGATATATTATAAACTGTAGTGTATGGGTATGTACAACGTTGAAATCTGAGAGAGAGTGCTTTCAATTGTTAGGCAATGTTTGATTGATATTGATTTATTTGTTAGAATTCGACTTTGAAGTGAAATTTCAGTTGGTTGCCATAGCAGAAAACTATTTGCAAAAGTGTGTGAACGAAGTTGAACGCAGTGTGATGGAGGAAGTCGATGTATGACAACGAAAAATGTTGTGTTGGACATTTTCTGATGGATGGAGCGTTGAATAAGGTGAGGCGCATTATGAATTGGAGATAAGCCGCATGTGTTAAAATTATGATAGGTCATTATTTCATTGGTAAGTGCTGCGGATATGTATAAATGTAGGATTGTAAAGATTGATTCAGATGATGAAACTTTATGTGGCTTTGTACGGGATATATATATATATATATATATATATATATATATATATATATATATATATATATATATATATATATATATATATATATATATATATATATATATATATATATATATATATATATATATATATTTGAAGCTGTTTTGACATGAGGCGAAAGGTGTAAACAGTGAATTGAAGATTCAGTTGCAATGATGCGGTGGGCGCAGTAAAGGTTGAGTTTAATGAAAGCGCTGGAAAATCGATGCAGAAACACAGAGCAGTATGGTAGTATGGGCATACCAAGGTGAAGGGCGTCCAAGTAATCAGAAAAGCGATTGATGAATTTGATTACAGAGTTGGCAAGTGGTAAGAATGTCTTTTGTTGCATTGAATAGAGATTGAAGACAGATCTTTAAAATCTGAATGACTGTATGTTTGAAAAGGGCGCATTAAGTAAGGACAAGTCCAAGCCTTTCATTGATTAAAATAATGTCAAATTGAATATTAAAACATGGGCACATTGTTTGTTGACTTTTGATTGAATCCAACATATGTGAATATAATTGTGATGGTGTATGAGATGTAATGGGTCTGAATGATGAGACCATTGAATGTTAATTGGATTGGGAATGATAAAAGGTGCATGTACAATTCAAGCTTTAGTTTTGGATTGAATTGTGTTTGAATCTTATGTTTTGATAAGTTTCAATTCATGAGGAAACTTTTGTATGAAGATGGTTGGTTCTGGTTGTGAACCATATGATAGCTTCCGCAATTGGGAAATGTACGAAATTGCCCAGATTGGAATCTTAATTGGGCAGTGATTGCAATGCATGTTTAAATGCACAGTTAGAAAGATTCTAGGGTTTGCAGGCCCTGCCTGCATCACTTTTCATGCACTATTTCCTTCTATGACACTTGTGTGCACTAATACTTCTACAAAAATACTATGCACTCATACTTTGTGTCATTTTTTGTTCTTCGCTTCTATGCGCTAATAAAGTGTTGGTTACTATTTATTAGTTATCCTTCAATGCATATTATAATTTTCCATGATTATCAAGTTAACTTCATTGATTTGCAAGTTTTTCATATTATTTTCACTGTTTGCAGGATAAGTTGTTGTTGTTGTCATGTAGGTGAAAACGTGCTTCAGTTCAAATCACCTGGCCTTGTGGTTGTAGATGTTGATAATGGAGAAATTCATAACAATTGAATTGTTTGTTTGGATATTTATACAATTATGCCCCTTAAATGAGGTTGGGTCTATGGATTGCAAAAATGCAAGATGTCACAATTGCATTTTGCATTTAACCATGTATAAAGGGAAAATAATGATTGATCTATAAGCTATCTTGGTTGGCTTGTAACCAAGGGTATCTCACATAATTTTTCATTGAAGGGGATTCTTTAAGAATTCGAGCTCATTAGAATTTTATTAGAGGCTTGTATAAATTATGCATGTGCTACTCATGGATAATGAACGAATGAATGTTCCTAGAAGTTGGAATTGTGAAGACGTATTAAAGGCATTCTAAGGTATCGTTTTGTAACATCTTTTGGAGTCCAATATTTGCTGATAAAACTATTTATTTTGTTGTTCATTTTTGGGTTATGTTTAAAGTGATCTTAATTGATAAAATATCATTTGTAAAAGGAAATAGTGAATTAAATTCTACATTAAAGATCCCAATCCAGTTTGTAATCATTTTTAATCATGTTAAAGTCTGATTTCATTTGATAAGTTTTAAAAGATATTAGAATGCATGTATACATCACTGTATATAGGTATATGATTTATTGATTTATGTTTCATTATTATATGCATGGATGGAATGTATTATTTAACTCACACATCTAAAGATAAGTAAGTATGTTTTATATATATTAGAATTAGAACCATCACTTTTCCTAGAAATAATTAGAGTAAAAGTTAACAACAATAGAGCTAATGTTACAAGTTATGCTCATCACTTATATATTTGTTTTTAGTTTTTCTTGGTTAGATAATGTAGTTATTAATCACTTAGAATTATACTTTATTACCAGGCAAAGCGGATAGAAAAAAATGAACTGTAATGAAATTGACACAACTAAATTGTAATAAAAATTAGATAGTTGAATTGCAATAACAATGTAATTCCATTAATAGTATTATTGAAAAGTACATTTTTTACATACATGTTATGTTGAGATATAAAAAAAAACACCAAAAAATACAGGGAGTCCATCTATTAAAAACATATCTCATATAAATACATTAAAAATGATGGACATAATGTTGCTCTAATCTATCTCAAGAAATAGGAACACCATAATAGGACTCCCACCATAATAATCCCAATACCAATGACAAGAAAAATACATTCATTAACATGCCGCATATATCGATGTATGTCAATGATAATTTGTGGAGAACATGCTAGATCCAAATTTATGGCACATCTACATCCATTGGATGTTGCTTGAATGAGAATATCATCAATAACTATTTGGACATAGGATTTGCAAATTATGTTGAAAATTTGAAACTGTGAATCAATGGTTTTTTCTTGTTGGTAAAGGGGTTTCAAGTTTTGTCTTCGAACTTGGTAAATACCAATCATTTGATTTGTGATTAATTCAGAATTTCTGTAAGTGACAGTGTCACTTGCACGATAATTTCACGTTGTTATGAGCCCATCAACCAAAGCATGATAATATGCTTCATTGTTGGTGCTTATGCCAGGAATTTGTCTATTATTTTCGTACACTTGGCTTAGTGCTTCATTATGAAGCACAAACCTTGTCTGTGCATGCCTTGGGTTTGGGTGACACCAAATTTGGATGATCAATACCCATTTTTTAACCATCTACAACAGAAGAAAAAAGTTAAATGAATTTAAAAAAAAAAAAAAAATTAATGAAATATTGTTAAATTGTTAAAACAAAGTAGTGGCAACTCGTTGTTGCAGTAGCGACAACTCCCTGTTGTAGTAGTGGCAACTCGCTGTTGGAGTGGCAGTAATAGTGAATTTCTGCTACAGTAACACCGAATTTTTACCACTGTAACGGTGAATTATTTCCGCCATTTTAACAGTGAGTTTCCGCCAATAAGATAATAGGATGAACAAGCTAAACTAATATTTAGAAACAAACATTGCCTATATATTTAGAACAATGAGTATATTTAGAAAGTATGAAAAAATAGAACAATGAGTTGAAAAATTAACAATAATTATTTTAGTCTAAAAGGTCTGGTCAAAAATAAAGTTATGAATGATGTTTTCAAGGGATTTTTTTCACAAGAGGGTTTACTTAATGTTTAATAAAAGTGGATTGACTAACAATTTTTCATAAATATCAAAATACTCATTTAACCTCTAAGATCTTGTCAAAAGTGAAGTTATGAACTATGTTTTTATTGAATTTGTTTCACAAGAGTGTTTAGTTTGATATTTGGATATGAAAAATGTTTTTTTTTTGTAAATTAGAAATATGTTTGTGTTTCTTGCTTAATTTTATTGGTCGAAGGTAGTGCATTGCATGGTTTTAGAGGCCATTGAATATTTGTAGGTCTTCAAAAGTTTACTGGGAAATTCTTATCCTTTTAGAGTCAATTTTAGACTTTTGAAACAGGCCTAAGAAGTATTTCATGAGTTTTGATATTTGGGGATGAAAGTCCTTAGTCTGAACCATTTCTCACTTGACATGATATGAGCCATGACCATGAGCCTATTTGAATGGTTGTCGGGCGATTGAGGCTGAATTTTTAGAATATCCATCAAAAAACTTTGCCCCACAGTATTGATACTAATGGACGCAATATGTCTATTGGTGGACAAAGAGATGCCTCTTAGTTTTCTGTTATGTATCAACTATTAAGTATCAACCTTTCAACTATTAGGCTTTCATAGTATCAAAAATTTCAGGATTTCCCGTTCTAATTTGGGAAATGTATGGTGTTAAGTGTTAGATTTTTTATATTGAAGTCCTTGGCTTCAACCCATGATCTCATGGCCTGATAAGTGTTGTAATATATAAATGATTTAAAAGGGGATTAATTTCCAAGAGGATCAACTATTGGGATATCAAGCATCAAGCATCGAGGACGTATCAGAAATTATCACTTATTCACACCCAACACTTGTATAACCTAATACATCTATCGACTAATGGCAATAGAAGGTTTGGGAGTCATCATGCAACGTTATTGGACTTTTTCATAAGAGGTCGAGCATTGTATGATTAGGTATAAAGGGGTTGGGGCCTCCATACCAAGACTTCCTTCCAGATACTAATGGAATTTAAAGGCCTATTAGCTATCAAATATTTTCTACCAGTATTGTCATTATGGTATATAGTCCTATCAGTTCTTAATATATTAGGTGTCAAGTATTGATATTTTTGGACTTTGTTATTAGACTTTCATCCTAATACTTCTAAAAATTGAATGGTTGATATGTGACATAGTGGCATGACAAGTCCTACCATGGAATGTTGGTGTCATTGTTGCTTATGTGGTAAAGTGATGTTTCATGAAAATGTGGCATCATGTATAGCATTTGATGACATGGCATGCCAACATGGTAAAATGATGTGGATTGGGGTGAGAAATTGCTTATAGGTGGTGGCAAGGTGCCAACTAATACAAATTTTACGTGGAATTCATGATGTCGCGCTAACCTACAACTACCTAATTTTCCTCCAAAACTTTCACTCCAAAACAAACTTTCACTATTTGAAAATAAACTTTCACACCAAAAAAAAAAATCACTATTTGAAATGAAACTTTCACTCCAAAACAAACTTTCACTATTTGAAAAGAAACTTTATTAATAATTTAGAAAAAAAATAGTAGGAAAATAGTAGGACCAGTCAGGACCAGTGACAAATGAGATGCCACACAGTAACCAGTGTGTTTCCGCAATGGCGATCCAACTAAGTGTCGTTGCGGCAACTCATGAGTCACCGTTGCGGCAACTCATGGGTCATCGTTGTGGCAACTGCCTGTCACTATTGAGGAAACTCCAGGAACAACATCCCGGAGAAAAAACCCCCAAAATATGCATAAAATATGCTATAATGAAATCGGAAAAAAATAGGAAAACAATTTAATTATAATGAAATCGGAAAAATAGTAGGAAAACAGGTTAATTATAATGAAATCCGTAGAAAAACCTTACATTTCTATATCTTTTATAAATTTTCTATTTGTTGTTTTTTGTATGTTGTATGTTGTATGATGTCTGTTGTTCCCTATTTGGATGAATGGATGAATTTCCGAGGAATTCTCTGAGCGATCCGGGAATAATAGAATTTAATGCTCGACGGAATGAGCTCGACTCAAAATGGTAACACCAACTTTGTCTGTTGTTTTGACGAATGGAAGAATTTTTGAGGAATACTCTAAGCGCTCCGAGAATGATGGAAAGGAACGCTCAACAAAATGGTAACACCAATGTATAAGAACTCCCACATTCCATAAATTTGAAAATCATTTGGGCGGTAACTCCAAACGACAACCCTGAGCCATGCGGGGACAGATTTGAGATTTAATGTATGGATTATCTTCTAAACATACAGTATACACATAGCAAACCACCATTTGTTGTTATCACGTCTGGCTGAACACAGGAGAAGGAGATATTTCCCTTTGTGGAGTTGGTGGGATGTCTCGTCGCCTTAGGAACGAACGCCGGAATGGGAACTGAAGAAGATAACACCAATGGAGGTTTGGGGAGGGGACCTGCGTTCGCTGTGGGACTTGCGTTCACTGGAAGGGCCTCGTCGAGGGCCGGGGGCACAAAAACCAAAGGCCCTTCCATTGAATGGTTAGCCCACTCCTTTTTTAAATGGAATGAATGATTTGTAGCAGTTACAAATTTTTTACAACGTGATCTATAAGCAATATTTTCACAATGTTGTGAGGTGTATGTCTTTCCCCTTTTTTTTGAATATTTGATTGTGTTTTGGCAGTGGATGGTTATTTGAGGCAACCAAGTTTTTCGATCCTCTATCCAGCATATAGAATGGATTATTTGTCAGGTTGGAAATATAGGCACCCGATCCTAGGTCAGTTCTAGGAGAGAATAGGCCAGGTCCATTCATGCCATCTATATTTTTTAGGATATTTGTATTAGGTAGGGTGTTTGGCAGATTTTGTGCTTGTTATTTTTGCATTTCCCTTTCATGGGTAGCATGAGCATGGGTTGAGTTGGAAATATGAGCACCAGTTGATGTTTATGGGTTGGCTAAGATTGAGAAGAGGCCAGATCTGTCCACATCCTCTGTATTATAATTTTTGTTTTAGCCAGGGTAAGGGGAATAGAGTGCTTTACAAATTTTGTGATACCTTTGGGATCCTAGGTTCTGTGATTAAAGATCCTTAAGCCCAAGTGAAGTTTCTTCTTACAGACGCTGACTATGTTCGTTTAAATGGTGAAATGGCATGGTGGCATTGGAAAAGCATCTTTGTTAAAAATGGTCTGCAACAACTTTAAGGGAAATAATTTCCTATATGATGCTATTTGCGTTACAATTTTTCAAGATTATAAAATTTTTTTATTGTTGTTGTGAGGGATGAGAAATTATTTGTGGTATTTGATGAGTTGTGGAATCAAGGTCATATTCCCTGCTCGAAGGAAAGATTTGATAAGCATAAATCCATTAAAATACAACCCCTCTCTAGACACGAAGTGTAGATGTTTGTCATGCTTTCAAATAGGGCTATGCTCTTATGGAGTTGGAAGACTATGTTGTAAATGACTGTAAAGGTTTTCCTTTGGAGCTAAATGCAGTATCTGCAACAATGAAGGGAAAAAACTATGTAGATGAATGGGAGATTTCTTTATCTTTGATGAAACCTTCAAATGCATATTTTCCACAAACTTGTGCTCCCGTTGATCAAGAGTTGTATCAATGATTAAAATGGAGTTATGATGCTTTTTCGCCATTCGAACGCCAAGATTTTCTTCTTCTCTTCTGTTATGATTATGTGAGACACAGATTTGATATGGAAAATTTAGTACAAATATGGATTTCCCAAGGGATTTTTATGAGAAAAAAGGGAACCCATTTAATGGGCACGACCATCGGGCGTAACTATGGAAAAATTCAAATAGATCGTGGTTTGTTTCATAGTTTAAAAAATAAGGGGAATTAGGAATTCAATAGGGCATGCTAGCGAAGAGCTCATGATAATGCTCTCCATGATATGGCAATTTATGTTAGAGTTCCTCACATAATGATGTCTTTGAAACAAGGGTTTTCCTGAGGAGATATGTCATCTTTATACTTCAATTATTTAACATTTTTGATTTCTGGATACCTAGAATCATTCCCATCTAAGATTAGAGAGCTTAAAAATCTCAAGTAGCTTTATTTAAACGAATTCTTGAACTTATGGATGATTCCACATGAAATCTCTAAACTCTCTAAAATAAGCACTCTGTATTCAATAGTAAACTTATGGATTAAGTGTGGAAACTAAAGCGCTTGCAAATGTTCGAAGTTTGAAGGGTCTCAAAAATATGACACATATGTTTTTCAAATATTAAATGAGGATAAAGTTAGGAATTAAATAAATCATAATGGGGAATTGGCTGGAGATGAGGCACTTATGGTTGAAGTACAAGGAAAATTTATATGGGGTTATGAAGGATCTTCCCAGGATATGGAGGACATGAAGAAGCTACCTAGGTTCATTATGGCTTGTTACCATGGGTATCAAACAATGGACTGTGGAATGATACTTCCCAAACTCTGTTAATGTCTTGAACATAAATCATTGACCTTTGAAAATATTTTCGACATCCTTAGAGAAGCTACCTAATTTGAGTCATGGGAAACACTATATTGCAAAGAGAATAAGTGCCTCTAACACTTATTCATAAAACTGGGGAACTGTAATTATTATCCTTAAACTTTCATCATTTTATGCTATAAATGTGATGGTGGTTAAATGAATATATACTATTTTTAATATGTATGACCTTTTATTATAAATTTTGGTAAACAATTGTTGTACAGGAAACCACGGTGGCGCTAATTGTCATTTCCCTATACTTGTGGTACTATTTCAACCAATTATAGCGGGTGAGGCACTACCATACTTTTTCCTTTTATCAATACTTAGGCAAGCAGACTACGCCTATCTTCAACACTTAGTTAATTAATATTCAAGTGTTCTTAAACATGCAACTGAAATAAATAAAAAATTAAACATCAAAATGCAATCCACATGTATGCCCATACATACAATGGAGGGACAAGTCCCGAATATGAGTCTGCCTGATATTATGTTTCAATTCAAATGTATAATTTTGCAATAATTATACAATTCCAAGCCTGTGTAAACCACTTACACTTCTTGCCAATACGTGCTTCAACACTTGTTCTTTGGCTCGAGCTACAATTCTCTCCAACAACTCAAAAATCCATCAGAAATCCAAATTTCCCCTCAAAATACGTTTTCGTGCTTCTGCCCAAAAACATGTTCAGCCCAGGTCACCTTGGTCACCGATGCCCTCAGGTTCTGCACGCATTCGGGAAAAACCCGACTCGACCCTGATGCATGCATTGACGTCCTCGACTCTGCACACGTTCATAAATTCGTTTGAGAAAAACCCAACTCCACTCTTTCTGCACGTGCGCCCTCGCAATCCGCCCAAAAACCCGACTCGACGTATTCTGCACATTCGTTCACATTGTTCCGCCTGCATTCGTGCACAAGCTGACTTGCTCAGGTCATGATGCCCTACACGCGTTCAGGAAAGACACGACTCTGCCTGTGACAAGTTCATTCTTCGTCTTCGCTCATCTGCCTGTCCTACAGGCACATGCAATTTCTCGGCTACTTCAGAGCTCTCCCAAGTGATGTGAGATCGAATGAATGGATGATTTGAACCTTCTCAACTCTTACATATTTATATGCCAAGTTGTGGTCCCTTTTTTCATAAGTTATGACCCTTCTCCCTTTGTTCATTTTGGCTTAGCCCCATAGTGTGCTTCTTCTAATCTTCAAAATTCCATATCCCAGTAAAGTCCATTTTCTGCAAAATAGACTCACCCATCAAGCTTCAATACCACCTACAACCCTGCAACTGTATTCCTGCTCTGATACCAACTAATATGTAGTAGCAGTGGGATCAGGCTTTCAATAATCATACAAATCTACTCACCCTAAATCAAGCTCTGATACCAATTGTCATGGCCCTATACTTGTGGTACTCTTTCAACCACTTATAGCGGGTGTGGCACTACCTTACTTTTTCTTTTTATCAATACTCAAGCAAGCAGACTATGCCTATCTTCAACACTTAGTTAATTAATATTCAAGTGTTCTTCAATTATGCAGCGGAAATAAATACAACATTAAACATCAATATTCAATCCACATGTACGCCATACATACAAGGGAGGGGCAACTCCCGAATAAGAGTCTGCCTGATATTATGTTTCAATTAAAATGTACAATTTTAAAATAATTATACACTGCCAAGCATGTGTAAACCACTTACACTTCTTTCAAATACGTGATTCAACACTATTTCTTTGGCCCGAGATACAATTCTCTCCAACAACTCAACAATCCATGAGAAATCCAAATTTCCCCTCAAAATATGTTTTCAGCCTTCTGTCCAAAAACACATTCAGCCCGAGTCACCTGGGTCACTGACGCCCTCAGGTTCTGCATGCATTCAGAAACGCGTTCAGGAAAAATCCAACTTGACCCTGCTGCACATGTCGATGCCCTTGTCTCTGCACGCGTTTAGAAACGTGTTCAGGAAAAACCTGACTCCACCCTTCTGCATGCGTGCCCTCGCAGTCCGCTCGAAAACCCAACTCTACTTTTTCTGCACTCGCCTTCACACTGTTCCGCCCACGTTCATGCATGAGATGACCCGCCCGGGTCATGACGCACTGCACACGTTCAGAAAAGACAGGACTCTACCCATGACAAGTTCTATCTTCGTCTTCGCTCATCCACTTGTCCTGCGGGCACATGCACTTGCTCGAATACTTCAAAGCTCTCCAAATTCCTATGAGATCAAATGTATGGATGATTTGAACCTTCTCAACTCATCCATATTTATATGCCACATTGTGATCCCTTTTTTCATAATTCATGACCCTTCGCCCACGCCCATGGGTCGGATTGGTCATATTTTTGCACGTCGGCCCAGCAAGTTTATATTGCTCATCTGCACGTTATAAACTCTCATCATCGGCATAGTCATTTCTCCCTCTCGTGTGACTCATCACAAATCCAACGTCGCATGACCACCACCGAAACGTCACATGACCACCGTGGAATTTTCGTCTGTAATACCATTAAGTGTCAGGTCGAGCGCGCGCATTGCGCTTGCTACATAGTTCGCCCGAGCGCGCCCACCGTTGCACTTCGTCCAAGCACATCCTCTGTTCACCCTAACTTTTGTCGCACTCTAACCAACATTTTTTCGCACATCCACTGAGTATGTAGCTCATTGCGCCAAGGCACACCTCTTGCACTCAGTCATCGTAATCGAGACTTCGGGACCTAACATTAATGGAGATGAGGAAGAGGAGCCACAACCTTCGAAAGAATATTCTTGTGGAAATTGAGCTTAGCGCTTTGTGGGAAAACATGATAATTTCTCATTAGTTCCTTCTCAAGATATATTCAATATTTTTCATGCTAGTATTAGTAAGTTGGTCTTATGGGAGGTACACAACACAAAAAATGTGTACATTGGAAAAATTTCTTTCAACTTGGAATATTGTTTGAACTTCAATTTATGGGGATAATGCATTGTTCACTACCAAAGAGTCTGAATTTGCATGACTTAAAAGCGTAGCTTGGATGATTCTACATGCACCTGTTTATAGAAGAAAACTAGTCTATGTTTTACTTCTCTTTAAAACACGGATGTTAGATCTGATTTAAATGTCACCTTTCATAATTTGACATATGAATTGTCTGCATGGTCTGTCAGCATATATCCCTTGCAAGAATGTGGCATTCAATACTTCAAAGGTGAGTTTGTTTTCCTTGGTTGCATGAAGGTTTATTGAATTGGCATTGAATTGTTACCCATCTAGTAGTGTTCTTAATCATCAGTTTGTGTATTGCATAATCATCTTGCATTTCCGAAAAGTTCTACTTTTGTATGGGATAATTTTGTTGGGCTATGAAGGTGGTTATTATTAGGGGTCTGAGTGGCCAAGTGTGAATATTTAGAAAGTGTGTGGTTGTCTATTGGTAGATAAGATTAGGACACTGAGCATAAGTTATCAAGAAACCAAAAATATGGTGTTAATACTTAGATATCATGTGCTTATCACACTAAGAAACACTGTGTGCTTTTCTTAACTGTTTACAACCAAGTGATAAGAAATTTGAGGTAAAATATATCGTTGATTCATCATTGCATCGCATTTTATTGAGTACTTTCCACACTCCCTTTTCTAGTTTTCTTTCCATTTGTATAGTATATGTTGGTTGATTATTGTTTTGCTATAACTGTTGTCAATCTAGGAGTGTAAATGCAACGAGTTTGTGTATTTCCATATTTTTTCTGATTGTCATAACATGAATTACAGAGGAAACATGAAATATTGTGATACTATTGAGTAAGAAATGAATAGGAACCAGTCATGTAGTCTGATGTATTAATTTTTAGATTCATTGTGTATACACTATATAGTCAGCTAATTTAATGTATATATGAAGTATTGTTGCATTAACTTATATGATTATTTGTGAAGGGCAGTTGTTGCTCTATTCATGTAAATATCAACAGTTGCCAAGTCTGAGGTGACTCCACTGTGAAATTATTTCAGCGATTTCCTTCAGTACAACATGGCATCCCATATTTAAGGAATTTTAATTTTAATGACTCGTTGAACATATTAAACCGTAGAACCAAATTTGATGATAATGGCAATGTTTTGCTAGTGGTTTCATGAAAGCTATATTAAATATGAATGTATAGTCTTTGATAAATGGAGTGCATAATGTATCTGGGCGGTCTTGTATCTCTGTTCAAGGTGGTACTTAGAGGTGGAAGAGTTTAGTTTTCATATGAGATTGAAGTCCCTGATAGGCCATAACTATAAAGTCATACACAAAGCCAACAATGGTTCCAACATGGATATAATGGAGTCTAAATTATCTTCTGGCTTCATACCCCCTTTTTTGGTAACATTTTTACAACATCGCTATCTAGTTGGTTATGTTTTTCCTCAGAGTAATCATGTTGACCCGGGATACTCTCTAAATTATCATCCTCATAAGGATCCGAAAAAGTCACTCTATGAAGGGTTGAATGGTAAAATTACATAGCCCACCTCCATATGCCTTGAAGATAGGGCATGCCCTCCTCATTCAAGCTTTATAGTACCATAGATGAAAGGGTACAATGTTCTATACTATAGCGTTTAGCTACTAATTCAGTACTTAGTTTTTATCGTCGTGAGATGAAAGAGCATTCGCAAAAGAACAATGTGTGGGACGTACCTCTCAGTCTCACACAGATCATCTAATACTCGGTTGATGTCTTTGATTCATTGTTTTCCATAGATGTGGTATATAACATGAGATAAAATCATGAAGAAAGTGGCATTGGGTCTCACTTTTAATGTCCAATATATGGGAAAGTGGCATTGGATCTCACTTTTAATGTCCAATATATGGTACACTGATTAGTTATACATGTATGACAAATGTGGCGAGATTTGGCTGCCAAGGGCAAGGAAGGAAGAATTGATGTGATTGGAAGTTATGTATTCTGGAATGGGCATGAACCAAAAGAAGGCACTTTATGTTTCATTTCATAATGATCGTACTAGTAATAAATATAAATTCTCAAATCTCATCTTCAAAATAAAATTTATGGTCGTTTTTTTCTTTTTAAGTTTCATGTTATGTAGCTTGTGCATTTTTTGATTGGCTAATAACATAATGAAGGATTTTTATTCATGTCATTGTGCTAAGGATTGCTTCAATTTATTCAACCTTGTTGATATCATTCAACGAGAAGGGATCTATGTCATTATAACGATTGGTTTAGTTAGTGTGGATGAATGGATTTTTGGGTTTCTATATATATATATATTTTATGTTGCAAGTGTATTCCCCCCCCCCCCTTCTAGAAAAACAACTCGTGTAACTTGTGTCTTGGCATTCTAGGGATTTTTGGACCCTTGGGAAACATACTCAAGCTGTTGGGACTTCATTGAGGACTTGCTGGCAGTCCATTTGTACATTCTTCACCCTTGTGAGACACAAGTTGTATGCTTGAATTCACATATACAAGATCTCAAATTTTGTACGATCCTAACTTTTTTGTGCTTCACAGACTGAATGAAACTATATGTGCTCCAATTTTGTTCGACTGATGAAGAGCTTGCAACTTGTGATAGCATGCGAGTTAAAAGACATTGGAAATAACCACCATTATCCCCATGACAAGTCCTCCATTTAACTAGGTTCATTGTCCTCATCCAAAACTGACATGTCTACAAAATCATCTAATCTAGCAGCAAAACCATAAAATTCCTCCCTTGCATAAATTTGTAAATAAGTTAGAAACAACCTTTGAAAATATTTCTTCACTCCATGGGCGACTTGGTTCCTCTTCCCATTTCTTTGAGCAATGAAATTTTTATCATAAAATTTTGGATTTAGAGCATGTTCCAAAGTGTGCAATGTGTTGACACCTAATCCTATGGGATGGGTGTGGATATTTATTTTTGTATAATAAATAATAGTAGGAAATAAGGAAGGCCAAGAGTTATTGGGAGATGAATCCCAATAGCCTCACCTCCATGTATAAATCCATGTGCATTCTTCAGCTAATACACATTCTGATTTTGAGGAGTTACCTCCTGGTTTGACATGGTATCAGAGCCAACTCCACTATTGGCATTTCTGCTTGTGGTGTAACTCCCTCTCCTTTGCTCAGTCAATTTTTATTAATAGTTTTTTGCTGCTCTTAATTTCTAGACTGTTATTCTGCATTTTTTTTCTCTGTATAGCCCTGACATTTGCAGCTCCAGCTCCAGCTCCTGCAGCTCCTGAAGACTCTGCAAATTGCAGGCTCCCCTGCCACTCTGCAACTCAACACCTGCACACTGTCATTTCAGTTTATTTGTAACGCCCTCACTCTCTCCCTACAATTTTTCACCTACCCAACGCCTCCCCTTCTCCTTCGCCCCCTCACTTCTATCTCTCCCTGCATTCCCACATCAATCCCTGCATTCCCCTTCTCCGTCGCCCTCCCTCATCGACCTGCGCTAACACTACACCGTGACATGCGCTTTGTCATACACTACCCACGGGTTTCAAATATGTCATTACATCCCCTTAACGCATCTGCTCCACCTGCGTACAATCCAATCCCTGCGCCCTGCTCTACCATATACTGCCCCTCCATTACATATTTAACACCATCCATATATGACAGTCATATTATTATACAACGCATATACAGTCCGCACGCTCTTTAACATAACTCTGTCTGGTGTTAATACCGCCCATCGATACAGTCCTACGCACTGTCAATACCGCCCATATTTCAATACCACGACCCAATATCGCTCATACATTATGTTATACCGATGTCCATTCATCGTTATATAACACGCTTTTTATATGTGTGTCTATTGATATAAACGTTGTCTATTGATATGTCTATGGTTTGTGTGTCTATTGATATAAATGCTGTCCATTGAATAGTTAATACGTTGTTCATTGTATATGGAATACGCCCTGCATATATGGTAATATCGCCCCTCAATACTGCCACTCCTTTTATAACATACCGCCACTTCATACCGCCCTTCATAATATTTAAATCCCGGTTCTCCTATTCATATACCATTCCACCACCTTATAATACCACCATTCCATATACGACCTCCACTTTGTATTATACGCCCCCACCACATTACTCCATCTCCTTCATATCATACCGCCCCCTCCCCAATCATATAAATTTTTTATCCAAAAAATAAAAAAATATACATATATATATTTTTTTGTGCAGAATTCAGTCTCTTAGCAAAGAGTTTTTTGTCCATTTAAATTCAGTCTTCAGCAAGGGTTTTTTTTTGTAGAATTTAGTTTCCAGCAAAGAGTTTTTTAAACTCAGAGTATTTTTCCAGCAAGAGTTTTTGCCCCTTTAATTGAAAAATTTCAAGAGTTGAAAGTTTTTATAGCAGAAATTTTTCCTCTTCAGAAGATTTTTTTTCCAGCAATCTAATGCATTCTCTCATCTCAATTGTTGGGGTGGTTCTCTCCGGCAAAGAGAACTATCTTGAATGGTCTCGGAAGATTAAACACACACTCATTTTTAATGAGCTGTGGAAAGGAATCTGTGAAGGACAAGAAGAAAACCCACCAGAAAAGCCCACTTCAGACAAAGAGCTTGCCATTTGGGAAAATAAGAACTGCAAAGCCTATGCCTTGATTGCAGCCTTCGTAAGTGAAGAGGTGAGTCGCCATATTTCATCATTCTCAAATGCCTATGAAGCCTTGAAGAAGCTAAAAGAACTCTATGACTCACATTCAGAATTAGAAAATGTTCAATTGATGATTAAGTTGTTCAGTCTTGAAATGAAGAATGATGATCCCTTGCTTTAGCTTCAGAAGTAAAATCTATAATGCATGACATTGAAAACACTGGTGTAAAAATGGACATATCTCTCATAGCATATGTTAAGGCATTATATCCAACTTACTCACATTATCTTGAGTCTTTGCAAGCAAGTGGAAACTTTGAGCATATCACCTTTGATAAACTTGAGAAAAATTTTGCAGAAAGAGAGAAAGCTTTTGGGAAGATGACAGTCCCTTCATCTTCCGAAGAGGCTGCATACTTGGCACATAGAGAAAAGAGTCATGCTCCAGATTCATCCAGAGGAAGAGGTGGTAGAAGAGGAAGAGGAAGAAGAAACTTCACAGAAAGGGGGGGCAGACAATCTGACAAATCCAATCTTCATTGCACACGTTGCAATAGAGATGGACATGATGCATCCAAATGCAGAACACCTTGGGAGAAAATTGAGCAACAAAGAAATCAAGACAAAGGTAAAACTAATGACAAAGACAAAGGTAAAGCACCTGAATCCGCTCATTATGTTCTAGCACATTGTAACAATGGAGTAACTGAAGACTTGTTTGATGTTTCATTTACTTCATGGAGAGATGATTGGTTGCTAGATTCGGGAGCAACATGTCACATGACATTTAGAAAAGATTTTTTTGAAGAATTCACTGACAAAGTTGATGGAGCAGTATATTTCGCAGATAAATCCAAACTCAAGCCATCAGGGCTTGGCACAGTCAGGCTTAAACTGCCTGGTCTTCCCGATCATATCCTACATGAGGTTCTATACCTCCCGGAGTTGAAGAGAAACTTGCTGTCCCTGATCGAAATCCGGCAGCAAGGACACTCAGTTCACTTGTTTGATGGCAAGGCAGAGGTCAAAAAAGCATCAGATCGCTCACTTGTCATGGAGGGAATAGAAGAAGGGAGACTCTTGAAGCTGAAAGGTTCATCTGCTCATGCTCAAAACTTTGCATTCAGTTCACATCATGATGAAGGTACATTCCCATCAAGTCTTTTATGGCATGCTAGATTTTGACACTTAAACTATGAAAGCCTTCGTTTGTTGAAGAAAAATGGTGTTAATGGACTGCCTACAATTCCTAGAAAACCTAAGGAATGTGATGCTTGTATTCTAGGAAAGCATAGCAAACAACCATTTCATGATTCACACTCCAGAGCACATAGAAAACTTGAACTTGTTCATTCAGATTTATGTGGCCCTATGCCTATTTCTTCTACAAATGGAAACAAATACATGATGACATTTATTGATGACTACACCAGAATGTGTTGGATTTACTTACTGAAGAATAAGTCTGATGCTTTTCAAACTTTCAAGAATTTTCATGCATGGATTGAAAATGATGCACAAACACATATTGGCTCTCTACGTACTGATAATGGAAAAGAATACACTTAAACGAATTTGAAAATTATCTTCGTCAACATGGAATCAAACATCAAACAATTGTGCCATATAATCCACAACAGAACGGTGTAGCTGAAAGAATGAACAGAACTATTTTAAATATGGTCCGCTCCATGTTATTTTTCAAGAATGTAAAATTGATGTTTTGGGCCGATGCAGTTCTATGTGCTGTTTACATAAAGAATAGGTGTCCTTCAAGTTCAATTAGAAACAAAACTCCTTTTGAAATGTGGCATGGCCACATTCCTTCGGTAAAGCATTTCAGAGTCTTTGGGTCCACCTGTTATGCCTTGATACCCAAGGGTCAAAGGAACAAACTTAGTGCTAGAAGCAGAAAATGTATCTTCTTGGGGTACTCCAATACCTCCAAAGGATATCGTCTCTATGATGAAGCAAATAAGAAGTTTGTGATAGCAAGAGATGTCATATTTCTTGAATCTTCCAAGAGTGACAAGGTTGTTGAGCGGAAACTTGATCGCTTGGATAGATTCACACATGTAAAGTCTTTCCAAGAATTTGATAATGTGATTCCACATCTTGAAGGGGGGATTCCGATATTGAATCAAACTGTGGAATCATCTTCCCCACATGAAGAAACAACCACGGATGACACATTGGATGATGTGATTGACAGAATTGGGAGATTGAATCTTGAATCAATCCCAACTCAGTCAAATGACCAGCCTGGGCCATCTCAGAAAGGTCCTCCCAAATGGCTGACAAAGACACTGGAGAATGTTCATCCCGATGAGGTTGGAAAAACAGGAACAAGAAGTTCCACTCAACAAATCGAAGGTGATGTAGATAATTCTGATTCTCCTGTTGATATGGATATTGCTTATAACTGTGAATTGAGTTTGTCTACAGATCATGAACCAACTTCCTTCAAAGAAGCCACGTCTCATGATGAATGGAAAGAAGCGATGCAGAAGGAGTATGATGCCTTGATAAAGAATGGCACTTGGAAGCTGGTTGATCCGCCTTTGGGAACGAAACCAATTGGCTGTAAGTGGGTCTACAAGAACAAGTACAAAGCAGACGGCTCACTTGACAAGCACAAGGCTAGGCTTGTGGCAAAAGGATTCGCACAAAAAGGAGGAGTCGATTATGAAGAAACTTTTTCTCCCACAGCAAAATGGACCACCATCCGGACTCTCTTTGCCTTAGCAGCTCAGAATGGATGGAAAGTCCATCAGATGGATGTAAAAACAACCTTCTTGAATGGATATCTAAAGGAGAAAGTTTATATGTCCCAGCCAGAAGGATTTGTTGTAAAGGGTCAAGAACACAAAGTTTGCAAGCTTATAAAATCCTTGTATGGCCTCAAGCAAGCACCACGAGCCCGGTATGAGAAATTAACCGAGCATCTTCTGAAACTTGACTTCAAACATTTTGATCTTGATGATGCAACTTTGTTTGTTAAGAAAGTTGGAAAAACAGTTGTATATCTTGTGGTATATGTAGATGATCTTTTGATAACAGGAAAAAATGAGAGCTATATTGCATCCATGAAGAAAGAGTTGAAGAAAGGTTTTGAAATGACTGATTTGGGTCATGTTCATTACTATTTGGGTATTGAAGTAATTCAACATCCAAAATTCATATTTCTTTCTCAAAATAAGTACATTGGAGATCTCTTGAACAAATTTGGCATGGATGACTGTAATCCCTTAACCACTCCAATGGAACAAAACTTGAAGCTCACATCTATTGAAGGGAAGGAATTTGAGGATGCAACTAAGTATAGACAGCTTGTAGGAAGTCTTATCTACCTGACCACCACCAAACCTGACATTTCATTTGCTGTTGGAATCCTCTCAAGGTTCATGCAAAAACCTTGTGAAGGACATTGGTCTGCTGCGAAAAGAGTGTTAAGGTACTTGAAGGGGACTCAAGACTTTGGACTCAAATATACACAGGTAGGCGACTTCAGCTTGATCAGATACTCTGATTCAGACTTTGATGGCGACAAAGAAACAGGGGTGTCTACTACAAGTTACACCATGAGTCTTGGATCAGGAGCTGTCTCATGGAGATCACGCAAACAGTCAGTTCCAGCAGATTCCACGACCGAGGCAGAATATGTGGCAGCAGCTGAAGCAACAAAGGAAATTGTGTGGCTCCGGAAAATCCTGGAAGATTTGCAGATAAAACAAATGTATTCCACTCCACTCATGATCGACAACACTTCTGCAATAAAGTTGGCCAAGAACCCAAAGTTCCATGATCGAACAAAGAACATCAATACAAAGTACCATCTAATTCGACATCATGTTCAGGCCAAAACCATCCATCTACATCATTGTTCCACAAATGAGAAAACTGCTGACATCTTCACCAAAGCACTTGGAAGAGAAAAGTTTGAAAAGTTCAGATCGATGCTTGGGCTCACCAACATCCCTTCAGATTAAAGGGGGGAATGTTGAAACCTAATCCTATGGGATGGGTGTGGATATTTATTTTTTTATAATAAATAATAGTAGGAAATAAGGAAGGC